>OW121742.1:48426942-48755632 GCA_933228675.1 Stomorhina lunata | reverse complement strand
CAAATTCCACTTTTTACAAAACACCATTTATTTTCTTCATCACTGTAATTTTTTTCAAATAACAATAAAAAGTTGAAAAATGCAAAGCAAAGTTTAGGAAGAAGAGGTAGTCGAAAAAATGAAACAAATCGAAATACGATATTTTGGAAAAGAAGAATTTCAACACACACACTCAAATAAGGCACAACAACAACGCTCTCTACTTACCCAAATCAATTTTTGTTTTATTCGCCGAATTATCCAGTAATTCATGCTGTGGCACCGCTGCATCCAATTCATCTTTAACTGGATTCTTGCGCTCTACCGTTGCAGTCTTGACACCCTCACCATCTGGTGATAAATCCGATATTTCAGTATCGGATAATTCAGTTTCCAATTTTTGGAACAGAGGCTTAGGAGGAGCCTTACGCATCATTTGTGGTGTTAGTTTGAGGGTCGCACTATCATAGGGCAGACCGACAGGGAAACCACCCTTACGTTGTGTCTCCTGCAGTTCATGTTCCAAATTAATGACACGATCCTTGAGTTTTTTCACCAGAGCATTGTACTCGGTATCTTTTTCTTGCAACAGCTGTTGATAGAATTCTTCACGATGGCACATATCAACTTCACGCTGCTGATACTCGCGTACCAGACGTTTGGCTTTGTTGTATTTCTTGTCCAGAGCCATGTATTGGGCCTGGGATTGTTGTAGCATATTTTGTAGATTAGCAGCCTCTTTTTTGATATTGACCAGCTCACGTTCGCTCTGTCGCAAACGTTCGCTGAGCAGTTCGTTTTCATTGCCGGTTGTTTCGAGTTTGACGAGCTAGAAGGGATGGGGAGAAATTATGTTATTAGTATGTTATTAACATTGTATTCAAAATAAATAAAATTTGATTTCTATGTTGAAAAAGTTATAGAAACGTCAATGAATAACCCACCTTTCGTTTGAGAGTATCTATTAAGTCGTCCTTTAAAAGGCAACTCATTTCGCTCTAAAATAAAGTAAAACAAAAAAAAAAATAAAACAAAACGTGCAAAAATCAAAAGTAAAATTATAATAAATAATAACAAAAACTTTTCAAAAATTGAATATTCACAGAAAATTTTTAAAATATTGTCTATTTATAGGAAATTTTTAAAAAATTGACTATTTACAGGAAATTTTTCAAAAATTTACTATTTATAGGAAATTTTTCAAAAATTTACTATTTATAGGAAATTTTTCAAAAATTTACTATTTATAGGAACTTTTTCAAAAATTTACTATTTATAGGAAATTTTTCAAAAATTTACTATTTATAGGAAATTTTTCAAAAATTTACTATTTATAGGAAATTTTTCAAAAATTTACTATTTATAGGAACTTTTTCAAAAATTGACTATTTATAGGAAATTTTTCAAAAATTTACTATTTACAGGAAATTTTTCAAAAATTGACTATTAGAGGAAATTTTTGGAAAATTGACTATTAGAGGAAATTTTTTCAAAAATTGACTATTAGAGGAAATATTTCAAAAATTTACTATTAGAGGAAATTTTTCAAAAATTGACTATTTTTAGGAAAATTTTCAAAAATTTTACTATTTTTATAGGAAAATTTTTAAAATTTTACTATCTTTATAGGAAAATTTTCAAAATTTTACTATTTTTATAGGAAATTTTTCAAAATTTTACTATTTTTATAGGAAATTTTTCAAAATTTTACTATTTTTATAGGAAAATTTTCAAAATTTTACTATTTTTATAGGAAAATTTTCAAAATTTTACTATTTTTATAGGAAAATTTTCAAAATTTTACTATTTTTATAGGAAAATTTTCAAAATTTTACTATTTTTATAGGAAAATTTTCAAAATTTTACTATTTTTATAGGAAAATTTTCAAAATTTTACTATTTTTATAGGAAAATTTTCAAAATTTTACTATTTTTATAGGAAAATTTTCAAAATTTTACTATTTTTATAGGAAAATTTTTAAAATTTTACTATTTTTATAGGAAAATTTTCAAAATTTTACTATTTTTATAGAAAAACTTTTAAAATTTTACTATTTTTATAGGAAAACTTTCAAAATTTTACTATTTTTATAGGAAAACTTTCAAAATTTTACTATTTGTATAGCAAAATTTTCAAAAATTTACTATTTTTATATGAAAATTTTAAACTTAATTTTTTAAGAAAATTTTAATATTTTTTTTTAGAAAAATTGAATTTTCTATAGGAAAATTTTCAAAATTTCACTATTTTGATAAGAAAATTTTCAAAATTTCACTATTTTGATAGGAAAATTTTCAAAATTTTACTTTTTTTATAGAAAAATTTGTATGTATTTATAGGAAAATTTTATAAGAAGTTTTTAAATTTGACTATTTATAGGATAATTAATTCAATTTCCAGTAAAAATCATAAACTTAACAAAAAAAATTTAACAAGATGGATTTATTCCATTTTGAAAATAAAATTGAAACGAATGAAAAATTCAAAATTTTAATAAAATCTCTACAAATTGAAAGAAAATGTGCTCTTATTAAACATTTTTTAAAATCATTTACCGCTTTATGCTGTGAAAACACCGAAGATAAAAAATTCCATTTACAAAAGCGAAATTTTGAGGTAAAAATATAGAATTTCAAAAAATTAGTTCAACATTTTCACAAATTAAAAGAAATTAACTCAACATACCTCCTGTAGTAGTCTCTTAAGAGACTCTACCTCTTGTGAGTGTGTAGCCTCGACCTCCATGGGATGTTCGACTTGTACGGGGCTGGTGGGACCCTCGCAAACACTTGAATTTGCCGAAACGGGTTGGGTTGAATCTTCAGAGTAGTCCAAAGTACGTCTGAGATATTCTTCTTGTTGTCTGCAAAGATTTCTATTAATATTTTAATATAATAATAAATTTAGATTAATTTGCCTTTTTAATCTTTCTTCTTTTTCCTTATCTGCCTGCAGACTCAGGCGTATCAACTGAGCCACTTCACTATTTTCGGGATCTCTTTCACGTCCTATTTGAAATTTGACTAGACCTGATGTGTTGCGTAACACCGAAGCTGCATATGCTTGCGTCACACCCACTAAACTTTTGCCATCCACTTCGATGATTTGATCGTTAACCTGAGCAAATTTTTAAGTTTTAATTGAAGTTTTTTATTTAATGTTTTTATTCGAAACATTGAACTTCAGAAATCTTAAAACTTGAAAATTTCAACTCACCTGTATACGTCCGTCCCTGGCCGCAGCACCGTTATCGGTTATGGTTTTAACAAATATACCCAATTTTTCTAGACCTGCATCGGCTCCTACGCCCATGCCAATAATACTGAGACCCAGACCCTCTGGACCCTTCATAAGTTCGACGGGAAAAACGTGCATTTTCTCAACACGTTTCTCCAGTTCATATTCCGCTGAAGCGGCCACAGGGTCAACGTCTTCATTGCGACGATCATAGTCGTTGACGGAGAATGTAGAAAAGACTTGTATTGGTCCCGAGCTAAAGCGTACTTTTGGATTTTTCTTAACCGGTATCGGGGGATAAGAGAGTTCATCGTCGTCAAAGTCTAGGAGACCTAAAAGATAAAGATGAGAGAAATTTAAAAGATTTTAAAAGGCGTAAGAAAGTATAGTCGGTTAAGCCCGACCTTAGTCTAACTCAGAGTTTTATGGTATATGGGTGCTATAGTTAAGTGTGGACCAAGTCTTATCAAAATCGATATATTAATTGATATGTTCATAGAAAACTTTGTAGTAAATATCATCGTTTCAATATGTTTGACTTTAAATTTTATGAAAAATAAAAGTTTTCGATAGCGAAAGTTTTCCTTAGGAAAGCCTTTGATAGCAAAAGTTTTCTATATGAAAGCTTTCGATAGCGAAAGTTTTCTATAGGAAAGCTTTCGATAGCGAAAGTTTTTTATAGGAACGCTTTCATAAGCTATTATTTTCTATAAGAAATCATTTGATATTGAAGGTTTACCATAGTTTTATATAGAAAATTTTTTTTATAGGAAAGCTTTCGATATTTAATGTTTTTAGTTAAAGCTTTCTATAGAACGGCTTTCAATAGCGAAAGTTTTCCATAGGAAAGCTTTTGATAGCGAAAGTTTTCCATAGAAAAGCTTTCGATAGCGAAAGTTTTCTATATGAAAGCTTTCGATAGCGAAAGTTTTCTATAGGAAAGCTTTCTATAGCGATAGTTTTCTATAGGAAAGCTTTCCAAAGCGAAAGTTTTCTATAGGAAAGCTTTCGATAGCGAAAGTTTTCTATAGGAAAGCTTTCGATAGCGAAAGTTTTTTAGAGGGAAACTTTCGATAGCGAAAGTTTTCTATAGGAAAGCTTTCGATAGCGAAAGTTTTCTATAGGAAAGCTTTCGATAGCGAAAGTTTTCTATAGGAAAGCTTTCGATAGCGAAAGTTTTCTATAGGAAAGCTTTCGACATCGAAAGTTTTATATATAAAATCTTTGGATATTGGCAGTTTTATCTTGAAAAGCTTTCGATATGGAATGTTTTTGGTTTGGATATGAAAATAAACCTTTATTAAATCTGTTGATATAAAAAGTTTTCAATCCGAATTAATTTGACGACAAAAATTGTATATAAAAAATCTTTTGTTATCGAAGGTTTTATATGGGAAATCTTTTTTATGGAAAAGCTTTTGATACTTAATGTTTTAAGTTAAGAGCTTTTTACATTAGAAGTTTAAATACGCAACTTTTAATGTAAAAAGCTCTTAAGCTTTTGATATTTAAAGGTTTCTATGGAAAAGTTTTATATAAGAAATCTTTTGATATCAGATGCTTATTATAGGAAACCTTTCCCTTTCGACATCGAAAGTTCTATTTAAGAAAACTTTAGATAATGAATGTTTTTATTTTTCAATGCGGAATGTTTTAAGTAGAAATCTTTAGATTAAAAGTTACCTATAGAACATTTTTAGATATTGAATGTTTTCTTTAGGAAAGTTTTTTTTTACGAAATATTGTGACGACAAACGTTTTTATAAGAAATCATAATACAACAAACCGAAAGCTTTAGGATTCGAAAGTGTTCTACTATTTGTAGATGCAACGACACATAATTTGGCGAGATAGGGTTTTTAAAAACTATGTTTTTTTAGGAGTTCGGGCCTTTTAGAAAATAACCGAGTTTTAATAAAATTGACTTAAATTTTTGTGATGAGGAGTATTTGCGTTAAATGCATTGAAATCACAAAAAAATCCATTTCGAAAAATGTGTGAGTTAGAGCCTTTCTACATGAGACCGGCGATATGAACATATAAAAAAATAAACATTTTTGAAATTATTCTTATACGATAAGTGGATCAAGGTGGGTATTAGACCTAAAGCTTTTAGAAATTACAAATCTCAGAACAAAAGCTGAAATATGTGTTATATACTTATAATAGATAAATAGTTTCCATATTAAACCTACCGGGTACTTCCATCCAAAAGTTGCCATCTTCAAAGTAATGTACGCCCGACTCCACATAGACCTCTTTGCTACGTACCGGTGGATATTCGGGTATATAAAATTGTGAATCATCTAACTCTGTAGTAGTATTCAGCGACGAATGCTGCTCATTATCGGCCAACGAGTATGTGGAATTGTGTTTGCTGGATATAATACTATCATCAATAGTGGTCGTTTGATTATTGAAAGTTGCATCCGATTGGGTTGATTCCACGGAAACAATTGATTCATGCAGTGACTCAGCTGTGTTGGTAGATGTTACCGTTGTATTATTGTGATGATTGAAAGTGGAATTAACAGTGGAATCTTGTATAAATGTACGATTTAGTAAAGATGTGGGCGAGGATGAGTCAAGCTGTTGCTGTAATTGATCGTACTTATCGGGAGTATAATGATGACGTTGGTATTGTTGTTGCTGATGCTGCTGTTGCTGTTCGGTTTGTGAGCTTATATATATAGTAGTGCTATCATTGGCCTCATCATAGGTGGTCTCAACTTTAGAGGCAGTGGTCACTACCACAACATCATTGGCAAGTATGGAAGATGACGAAGAGGAGGTTGTAGAGGATGAAGTTGATTCAACGGAATGTTTATCCTTTTGGCTAGAGGAGTGATGTTGGTGCTGTTGTTGTTGTTGTGATGCTGCTGCAATTAATAGATTTTCTAAACTACGTTTGGGAGCCTCTAGAACATCACGCAACCATTCTGGTTCATCATCATCTGGTTTGATTGTTGTTGTTGTTTTTGTTGCTGATGCTAATGGAACTGTTGAAGTTTTTGTTGCAGTTGTAGTTGTGGTTTGTATTTCCTGTTTGTCATCCACTAAAGCTGAATGATGATGACTCGAGCTGGTAAATGTTGAATTAACACAAACAGAAGTGGCGCCATAACCAACAATATCTACATCTTCAATATCGTCATCATCCTCGTTATCATCAACATCCTCATCTTCAACATCGTCGTTGTTGTTGCCCTCGTCGTCGTCGTTATCATTGTCAGCTAGAGAAGAAACTGAAGTTGTTTGGACATTTATTACGGTATTGTTGATGATATGATGCTGTTGTTGCTGATGTTGATGTTGTTGCTGCTGGTGTTGTTGCTGGCTTATTGAAATATTTTCTTGTTTATCATTGTAGACGAGTTCCTCTAAATTATTTGTGTCTTTTTCCGATTCCTGTTGTAGTATTTCCTTCTGTACGTATTCCTCTTGTCTTTGCTGTTGCAACTCCTGTTGCAGCAGTTGTTTGTGACTTTCGGCTGCTGGTGGCGATGGTGTTTGTGGTGTTACTTCCTCTATGAGATTCTTAATGCTAGTGGGTGATTTAGCTGTGGCAACAACCGCAGCTACGGCAACACCAACTGTTGGTGCAGCGGCTGATAGTATTTGTTCAACTTCTTTGGCTTGTTCGTCAGATAAAAGTGATTGTTGTCTAGAAAAATGGGAAATAGAGACAAATTTTTTTTAAAAATTTATTTAGAGCATATTATGGTTTAGAGAGGCTTATCATTACAAATAAAGTGGGGGAAATATATAAAAAATATAGAGTTGTTTTTTGTTATTTTCCTTTTTCCAGTGAAAAACTTTGATTAGAGACAAAAGTTGTAGATAATTCAGAGTACACAAAAACCGAAGCGAAGTTGTGGTTAGTAAAATGGGGTAAATGGTTGTAAATTTAACTGTAATTTAATAGAAATAAGTTCGGTCCGGTTTCCCTCGCTAGTCCAAAAAAAACTGACTATTTATAGGAAGTTTTTCAAAAATTGACTATTTGTAGGAAATTTTTTAAAAATTTACTATTTAAAGGGAATTTTTCAAAAATTGACTGTTTATAGGAAATTTTTCATAAGCCGAATATTTTTTAGGAAATTTTCAAAAATTTACTATTTATAAGAAATTTTTCAAAAATTTACTATTTATAGGAAATTTTTCAAAAACTGACTATTTTTATAAGAAATTTTAAAAAAATTGACTATTTTATATGAAAATTTTCAAAAATTAACTATTTTTATAGGAAATTTTTCAAAAATTGACTATTTTTATAGGAAATTTTTCAAAAATTGACTATTTTTATAGGAAGTTTTTCAAAAATTGACTATATTTATAGGAAATTTTCAAAAATTTACTATTTATAGGAAATTTTTCAAAAATTTACTATTTATAGGAAATTTTTCAAAAATTTACTATTTATAGGAAATTTTTCAAAAATTTACTATTTATAGGAAATTTTTCAAAAACTGACTATTTTTATAGGAAATTTTTCAAAAATTGACTATTTATAGGATATTTTTCAAAAATTGACTATTTATAGGAAATTTTTCAAAAATTTACTATTTATAGGAAATGTTTCAAAAATTTACTATTTATAGGGAATTTTTCAAAAATTTACAATTTATAGGAAATTTTTCAAAAATTTACTATTTATAGGAAATTTTTCAAAAACTGACTATTTTTATAGGAAATTTTTCAAAAATTCACTATTTTTATAGGAAATTTTTCAAAAATTGACTATTTATAGGAAATTTTTCAAAAATGTACTATTTATAGGAAATGTTTCAAAAATTTACTATTTATAGGGAATTTTTACAAAATTGACAATTTATAGGAAATTTTTCAAAAATTTACTATTTATAGGAAATTTTTCAAAAATTTACTATTTATAGGAAATGTTTCAAAAATTTACTATTTATAGGGAATTTTTCAAAAATTGACAATTTATAGGAAATTTTTCAAAAATTTACTATTTATAGGGAATTTTTCAAAAATTGACAATTTATAGGAAATTTTTCAAAAATTTACTATTTATAGGAAATTTTTCAAAAATTTACTATTTATAGGAAATTTTTCAAAAATTTACTATTTATAGGAATTTTTTCAAAAATTTACTGTTTATAGGAAATTTTTCAAAAATTTACTTTTTATAGGAAATCTTTTAAAAATTTACTTTTTTTAGGAAATTTTTCAAAACTTTACTATTTAAAGGAAATTTTTCAAAAATTTTCTAATTATAGGAAATTTTTCAAAAATTTTCTATTTATATATATTTTTCAAAAACTGACTATTTATAGGAAATTTTTCAAAAATTGACTATTTATAGGAAATTTTTCAAAAATTGACTTTTTATAGGAAATTTTTCAAAAACTGACTTTTTATATAAAATTTTTCAAAAATTGACTTTTTATATGAAATTTTTCAAAAATTGACTTTTTATAATTTTTCAAGAATTTACTATTTATATTAAAGTTTTCAAAAATTGACCATTTATAGGAAATTTTTCAAAAATTTCCTATTTATAAGAAATTTTTCAAAAATTTACTATTTATAAGAAATTTTTCAAAAATTGACTATTTATTGGAAATTTTTTAAAATTTATTATAGGAAATTTTTCCAAAATTGACTATCTTTAGGAAATTTTTAAAAAATTGACTATTTATAGGAAATTTTTAAAAAATTTACTATTTATAGGAAATTTTTAAAAAATTTACTATTTATAGGAAATTTTTCAAAAATTTACTATTTATAGGAAATTTTTCAAAAATTTACTATTTAAAGGAAATTTTTCAAAAATTTACCATTTATAGGAAATTAAAAAAAAAATTACTATTTATAGGAAATTTTTCAAAAATTTACTATTTATATTATATTATTTATTTCAAAAATTTACTATTTTTATAAGAAATTTTTCAAAAATTTACTATTTTTATAGGAAATTTTTCAAAAATTGACTTTTTCTAGAAAATTTTTCAAAAATTGACTATGGGAAATTTTTCAAAAACTATTTTTAGAGGAAACTTTTCAAAAATTGACTTTTTCTAGAAAATTTTTCAAAAATTGACTATGGGAAATTTTTCAAAAATTGACTATTTATAGGAAATTTTTCAAAAATGTACTATTTATAGGAAATTTTGCAAAAGTTTACTATTTAAAGGAAATTTTTTAAAAATTTACTATTTATATAAAATTTTTCAAAAATTTACTATTTATAGGAAATTTTTCAAAAATTTACTATTTATACGAAATTTTTAAAAATTTGACCATTTATAGGAAATTTTTAAAAAACTGACAATTTAAAGAAAGTTTTTCAAAAATTTACTATTTATAGGAAAATCTTCAAAAATTGTCCATTTATAGGACTTTTTTTAAAAATTGTCTATTTATAGGAAATTTTTCAAAAATTGACTATTTAAAGGAAATTTTTCAAAAATTTTCTATTTATAGGAAATTGACTATTTATATAAATTTTTTAAAAATTTACTTTATTTAGGAAATTTTTCAAAAATTTACTATTTATAGGCAATTTTTAAAAAATTGACTATTTATAGGAAATTTTTCAAAAATTGACTATTTATAGGAAATTTTTCAAAAATTTACTATTTATAGGAAATTTTTCAAAAATTGACTATTTTTAGGAAAATTTTCAAAAATTTACTATTTATAGGAAATTTTTCAAAAATTTACTATTTATAGGAAATTTTTCAGAAATGTTACTATTACATTGACATATGTCCGCTTTGTCATGATTTTAGTCTTAAGGATAAAATCTTTATACTTATTAAAGAAAGTTAATCAAATTTTGGTCTGATATCTTAAAATAGATTAAACATTTCATGTTGACATTATTAGCTTTATAGTTTATGATGTTTAATTAAAGTTAAAGTAAAATTATTGAAAACGTGATGATAAATGAATTTAGGTTAATGTGGTTTAAATTTACATCCCTAAGATAGGCAATAGATTTGATGTGATTAATTGAATACATCTACGAAGACGTATGAGTAATATAAACTAATACAACTACTTTTTACACTAGCATCAAAAGAATGAGATTGTTAAATATAAAATATAATTTAAAATATAATAAAATATAATTTCAGCAATTATTTAAACAATTTAAACTTTAATTAAGCAAGAAATTATTGGGTTTTTTTTTTAATAAAGTATTGCTAATTAAATTTATAGTAATTTATTCTAAGAATGTCTATTATTTCAATTAATAAAAAATTATGTGTATTTTCAGATGTTAGTAATAAATTAATTAATTAAAAACAAATAAAACACAAACTACCACCAATTAAAAATGTAAATTATATAAAAAATTAAACAAACCTTATTTTGCTTTCCAAAATTCTACATGATATCAACGAAAGATAAAACAACAAATTAAGTTGATTTGATCACAAGAACAAAATAGAAAACACAGGAGTAGCAGCAACGACAGAGATCACGTTCAATGACAGGAAACACAAACAAAATTACACACAATCAAATATAGAAATATTTTTTTTTAATTAACGGCAAAAAAACAAACACACACAGACAAACATTTGAAACCAAAGCAAAAAGGTTTCAATAGTTCACAAAATGTGTTCCAATTGACCGTAGATTGAAAAAAAATATAAAATATTGAAAATTGTGTTTACAATAAATAATAAAAAAAATTAAGCAAACAAAAACAATACAAATAAATTGCAAGACAAATACACAAACAGGCATTTTTCAACAAAAAAATTACAATTACATTTCCACACACACACATAGAGATTATTTAGGAGAAAATAGTGTGTGTGCGAGTGAAGATAGACAAACACGTACATTTAGCATTGAGGCAACAACAAGCAACAATTTTAGCATGAAAATATTAATAAAAGAAGAAAAAAGAAATTATAATTAATTATAACAAAAACTAATAAAAAATTTAATGAATAATAAATTATTAATAAATAAATTAAATTTACAAAATATGTATGTAAATAAATAAATACATGCAGCAACTAATATGTAGTTAAATATTGCATAAAATAACTAATAATTGAAAAAATAAAAAGCAATAAATTTTCTTAAAATAATTTTTTACATAAAAATAAACAAAATGAACAAAAATGCGCAAATAAATTAAATTAAAGGATTAACTAAATAAAACAAAGGAGACAAAATTTTTCCAATTTTCTAGGAATTTTTTCAAAAATTTTATATTTTTTAAAGGAAATTTTTGAAAAATTTTCTATTTTTTAATAGGAAACTTTTGAAAAATTTTCTAGTTTTGTACAAAATTTTTCAAAAATTTTCTATTCCTATAGGAAATTATTCAAAAACTTTCTAGCTTGATAAAAAATTTTCCAAAAATGTTCTAGTTTTATATACAATTTTTCAAAAATGTTCTAGTTTTATACAAATTTTTTCAATAATTTTCTATTTTTATTGGAAATTTTTTAAAAATTTTTTATTTTTATAGCAAGTTTTTTAAAAATTTTATAATTTTACAGGAAGTTTTTTTTTTTAATTTTCTGTTTTTAAAGGTAGTTTTTTGAAAATTTTCCATTTTTATAGAAAGTTTTTTAAAAATTTCTTATATTAATAGGAAATTTTTTATAAAATTTTTATAGAAAATTTTTAAAAAATTTTCTGTTTTTCAAAAATTTCTTATTTTGATACTAAATTTTTCAAAAATTTCTTATTTTAATAGAAAATTTTGCAAAAATGTCTTAATTAAAAATTTCATAATTTTATAGTAAATTTTCTAGAATATGTTTCAAAAATTTTCTATTTTTATAGGAAATTTTTAAAAAATTTACTACTTTTATAGGAAATTTTTTAAAAGTTTTCTATTTTTATAGGAAATTTTTTAAAAAAATTTTTTATTTTTATATTAAATTTTTCAAAATATATTATTTTGATAGGAAATCTGGCAAAAATTTCTTACTTTTATAGGAAATTTTTCAAAAATTTCTTATTTTTAAGGGAAATTTTTCAAAAATTTCTTATTTTTATAGATACATTTTTAAAAATTTCTTATTTTTATAGGAAATTTTTCAAAAATTTTTTATTTTTATACGAAATTTTTTAAAAATTTTATATTTTTTAAAAATTTTATATTTGTTTAAAAATTTTATATTTTTTAAAAATTTCTTATTTTTTAAAAATTTCTTATTTTTTAAAATTTCTTATTTTTATAGGAAATTTTTCAAAAATTTCTTATATTATAAGACAATTTTTCAAAAATTTTTTATTTTTGTAGGAAATTTGTTTTTAAATTTCTTATTTTTATAGGAAATTTTTTCAAAAATTTCTTAATTTTGTAGGAAATTTTTCAAAAATTTCTTTTTTTTTTATAGGAAATTTTTTAAAAATTTCTTATTTTTATAGGAAATTTTTCAAAAATTTCTTATTTTTATAGGATTTTTTTTAAATTTCTTATTTTTATAGGAAAATTTTCAAAAATTTCTTATTTTTATAGGAAATTTTTCAAAAATTTCTTATCTTTATAAGAAATTTTTTAAAAATTTCTTATTTTTATAGGAAATTTTTAAAAAAACTTCTTATTTTTATAGGAAATTTTTCAAAAGCTTCCTATTTTTATTGGAAATTTTTTCAAAAATTTCTTATTTTTATAGGAAATTTTTCAAAAATTTCTTATTTTTATAGGAAATTTTTCAAAAATTTCTTATTTTTATAGAAAATTTTTCAAAAATTTCTTATTTTTGTAGGAAATTTTTCAAAAATTTCTTATTTTTTTAGGAAATTTTTCAGAAATTTTTTATTTTTATAGGAAATTTTTCAAAAATTTCTTATTTTTATAGGAAATTTTTCAATTTTTTTATTTTTATAGGAAATTTTTCAAAAATTTCTAATTTTTATAGGAAATTTTTCAAAAGTTTTCTATTTTTATAGGAAATTTTTCAAAAATTTCTAATTTTTTATAGTAAACTTTTCAAAAATTTCTTATTTTTATAGGAAATTTTTCAAAAATTTCTTATTTTTATAGAAAATTTTTCAAAAATTTCTTATTTTTGTAGGAAATTTTTCAAAAATTTCTTATTTTTTTAGGAAATTTTTCAGAAATTTTTTATTTTTATAGGAAATTTTTCAAAAATTTCTTATTTTTATAGGAAATTTTTCAATTTTTTTTATTTTTATAGGAAATTTTTCAAAAATTTCTAATTTTTATAGGAAATTTTTCAAAAGTTTTCTATTTTTATAGGAAATTTTTCAAAAATTTCTTATTTTTATAGGAAATTTTTCAAAAATTTCTAATTTTTTATAGGAAACTTTTCAAAAATTTCTTATTTTTAAAGAAAGTATTTCAAAATTTTTTTTATTATTATGGGAAATTTTTCAAAAGCTTCTTATTTTTATTGGAAATTTTTCAAAAATTTCTCATTTTTATTGGAAATTTTTCACAAATTTCCTATTATTATTGGAAAATGTTCAAAAATGTCTTATTTTTATAGGAAATTTTGCAAAATTGTCTTATTTTTATCGAAAATTTTTCAAAAGTTTTTTTTATTTTTATCGAAAATTTTTTAAAAATTTCTTATTTTTTTATTTTTATAGGAAATTTTTTTAAACATTTTCTATTTTTATAGGAAAATATTGAAAAGTTTCATTTCATTTTTAAAAAATTTCTTATTTTTACAGGAAATTTTTAAAAAAGTTTCTAATTTTTATAGGAAATTTTTAAAAAATTTCTTATTTTTATAGAATTTTTTAAAAAATTTCTTAGTTTTATAGAATTTTTTTTTAATTTATTATTTTTATAGGAAATGTTTCAAAAATGTGTATTTTTAAAGGAAATTTTTCAAAAATTTCTTATTTTTGTAGAAAATTTTCCAAAAATTTTATATTTTTATAGGAAACTTTTCATTTTTTTTATTTTTATAGGAAATTTTTAAAAGTTTCTTATTTTTATAGGAAATTTTTCAAAAATTTCTTATTTTCATAAGAAATTTTTTAAAAATTTCTAATTTTTAAAGAAAATTTTTTTAAAAATT
The DNA here is from genome assembly GCA_933228675.1 of Stomorhina lunata. Taxonomy (NCBI): domain Eukaryota; kingdom Metazoa; phylum Arthropoda; class Insecta; order Diptera; family Rhiniidae; genus Stomorhina; species Stomorhina lunata. The sequence goes on along the minus strand of OW121742.1, from coordinate 48,741,415 downwards.
TCCTATTTTTATAGGAAATTTTTAAAAAATTTCTTATCTTTATAAGAATAAAATTAAATTTAATTAAAAATTCCCTCCTTATTCATTGTATTTCTTTCTCTACCCTTGAGCTTTTACATGTCCGATAGAATTCAATTCAGTTCAATTCAATACTCACTGGCTCAGAGCATTTGTATCGACACATTTATAAAAGTTTTTAATTGACATTTATAATAATACGCACCTGTCCAATGGAGAGATTTCGGTAGTGGGTATGTGGCGGTAGTAATCGTGGTAACCGGCAAAAGTACTTATACTATGCACAAATGCATGAACATGCATATGAATGAACATATTTGTGGTCAACCAACCAACAGATAATGAACTGAAATGTATAAACATAAACATGAAGCTCTCTATTAAAGCATATGTGTTCACATATTACAGGTAGAAGCTACATGTGTAGACCTAACAGTTCAACGTTTTAGCATATACCTCGAAACTCTTAAAAAGAAATTTTTAAAAAAACTTTTGAAGATGCACGAACTCTAATATGAGCAATCGGTTAATCAGTTGTCTCCATATTGAAAGTTATTTTAAAATAAATTCATTCCGTAGTTTGAATACACGACCTATTTTCTATGTATACCATAGTAAAACATAACATTTCAAATATACCCCCTAAAAGTATGCAACATGATATTTTTGAAACACTGCTTCTAGACAAAGCTTACAGGTATCAAATTGCTTTTTATCTAGTGACAAAATTATTTCAAAATGTTTAATCTTTTGACTATCTAAAGAGTCTTCCTTCTGCTCCGGAACTGTTGGGTAGACTTGCAAATGCATTTAGTTGTACATGTGTTTAAAAATCCTGTATTTACACTTGTGAATTGTTCTTGAAACTTTAATTGGTAACCATTTGTTTTTATATGTCGATTAATTAGCTCTATAAAAACTGTTGTATATAGAATTCCATCGGAATATTAAAAATAATATGAAATTTTCATAACCTGGGGTTAAGTTCACATTGTATTGTTTTTCTGTTATATGTACAACTTAAAGTGTTTAAATATTAATTAAAGGTTTCAATTTAATAAAAAGAAGAAGGTATCAATATTAATATACCTTATAGAAATATAGACTAGTTCTTCTATAACATGCTAAAGTGAATGCTATTAAAAGAAAACTCCTCTGTATTAAATTTGTTAGTCATATCTAGTTTAAATTGAAATTCATTAGCATTCAAGTGGTTTCCGGAAGGTTATATGCATAAGACCACCACGAAATAATGAAGAGATTTAAAGCCAAATCAATGGAGATTGTCCTTGAACTAAAATTAGTTATATTACGTCAATAGTTCAAAACAGCAGTTAAATGAAAAGTATTTTTGCTTTACCAGCATTAGTTCAAGTCCAGTATACCTGATGTAGGGTATAATTACTCAAATACATACATTTTAAGCCTATTTGCTTGTTTTCAGATACTAAATTGCTTCATTTAATGACTTTTGAATTTATATTTAAAAAATGCATTGCATATTTCAGGGATGCAGTTAAAACATACAGACATTCGGTCAATGAATTATAAATTAATTTATTTCATTTAATATAAACTTCATAAAATATGAATTAAATAAAGTCTGAAATAAATGTTTAATCTGTATAAAAGATGTCACTTAAAAAAACTTTATTCAATTGAAAAGTGTTGATATTTTTATCTTTTAAATGACATTTCTGGTTCAAATAATATTCACATAATAAATTATGAACAGTTTAAAGTTAATTGTTGAAAAAATAAAAATTTTTTTCATTCTTAAAAAAATATGGAATCTAAAAAAAATTACCTTTGAAAATAGGAAATTTTTGAAAATTTTTCTATAAAAATAAGAATTTTTTGAAAAATTTCCTATAAAAATGAGAAAGTTTTGAAAAACTTGCTCTAAAAATAAGAATTTTTTTAAAAAATTCCGATAAAAATAAGAAATTTTTGATATTAAAAATAAGAAACTTTTGAAAGATTTCTCATTAAAATAAGAAATTTTTTAAAAAATTTCTTATATATATAAAAAATTTGTAAAAAAAATCCTATAAAAAAAAAAACAAAAAAATATAAAAATAGGAAATTTTGAAAAATTTGCTAAAAAAATAAGAAATTTTTGAAAAATATATAAAAATAAGAAATTTTTGAAAAATATATAAAAATAAGAAATTTTTAAAAAGTTTGCTATAAAAATAAGAAATTTTTGAAAAATTTACTAAAAAACTAAGAAATTTTTGAAAAATTCCTATAAAAATAAGAAATTTTTAAAAAGTTTCCTATAAAAATAGTAAATTTTTGAAAAGTTTCCTATAAAAATAGTAAATTTTTGAAAAATTTCCTACAAAAATAATAATTTTTTGAAAAATTTTCTACAAAAATAGAAAGTTTTTGAAAATTTTCCTATAAAAAACTAAATTTTTGAAAAATTTCCTATCAATATAGAAATCTTTGTAAAATTTTCCTATAAAAATAGGAAAATTTTGAAAATGTTCCTATAAAAATAGTAAAATTTTGAAAATTTTCTTATAAAAATAGTAAAATTTGGAAAATTTTCCTATAAAAATAGTAAAATGTTCCCATAAAAATAGTAAAATTTTGAAAATTTTCCGATACAAATAGTAAAATTTTGAAAATTTTCCTATAAAAATAGAAAATTTTTTAAAAACTTTCTATAAAAATATAAAATTTTTAAAAATTTCCTATAAAAATAGTAAATTTTTTAAAAATTTCCTATAAAAATAAGAAATTTTTGTAAAATTTCCTATAAAAATAAAAAATTTTTGAAACAATTTCTTATAAAAGTAGTAAATTTTTGAAAAAATTTCTATAAAAATAGTAAATTTTTGAAAAAATTTCTATAAAAATAGTAAATTTTTGAAAAAATTTCTATAAAAATAGGAAATTTTTGAAAAATTTCCTATAAAAATAGAAAATTTTTTAAAAACTTTCCTATAAAAATATGAAATTTTTGAAAAATTTCCTATAAAAATAGGAAATTTTTGAAAAATTTCCTATAAAAATAAGAAATTTTTTAAAAAATTTCTTATATATATAAAAAATTTGTAAAAAAAATCCTATAAAAAAAAAACAAAAAAATATAAAAATAGGAAATTTTGAAAAATTTGCTAAAAAAATAAGAAATTTTTGAAAAATATATAAAAATAAGAAATTTTTGAAAAATATATAAAAATAAGAAATTTTTAAAAAGTTTGCTATAAAAATAAGAAATTTTTGAAAAATTTACTAAAAAACTAAGAAATTTTTGAAAAATTCCTATAAAAATAAGAAATTTTTAAAAAGTTTCCTATAAAAATAGTAAATTTTTGAAAAGTTTCCTATAAAAATAGTAAATTTTTGAAAAATTTCCTACAAAAATAATAATTTTTTGAAAAATTTTCTACAAAAATAGAAAGTTTTTGAAAATTTTCCTATAAAAAACTAAATTTTTGAAAAATTTCCTATCAATATAGAAATCTTTGTAAAATTTTCCTATAAAAATAGGAAAATTTTGAAAATGTTCCTATAAAAATAGTAAAATTTTGAAAATTTTCTTATAAAAATAGTAAAATTTGGAAAATTTTCCTATAAAAATAGTAAAATGTTCCCATAAAAATAGTAAAATTTTGAAAATTTTCCGATACAAATAGTAAAATTTTGAAAATTTTCCTATAAAAATAGAAAATTTTTTAAAAACTTTCTATAAAAATATAAAATTTTTAAAAATTTCCTATAAAAATAGTAAATTTTTTAAAAATTTCCTATAAAAATAAGAAATTTTTGTAAAATTTCCTATAAAAATAAAAAATTTTTGAAACAATTTCTTATAAAAGTAGTAAATTTTTGAAAAAATTTCTATAAAAATAGTAAATTTTTGAAAAAATTTCTATAAAAATAGTAAATTTTTGAAAAAATTTCTATAAAAATAGGAAATTTTTGAAAAATTTCCTATAAAAATAGAAAATTTTTTAAAAACTTTCCTATAAAAATATGAAATTTTTGAAAAATTTCCTATAAAAATAGGAAATTTTTGAAAAATTTCCTATAAAAATAAGAAATTTTTGAAAAATTTCCTATAAAAATAGAAAATTTTTGAAAAATTTCCTATAAAAATAGAAAATTTTTGAAAAATTTCCTATAAAAATAGTAAATTTTTGAAAAAAATTCCTATAAAAATAGTAAATTTTTGAAAAAAATTCCTATAAAAATAGTAAATTTTTGAAAAAATTTCCTATAAAAATAGTAAATTTTTGAAAAATTTGCTATAAAAATAGTAAATTTTTAAAAAAATTCCTATAAAAATAGTGAATTTTTGAAAAAATTTCCTAGAAAAATAGTAAATTTTTGAAAAACTTCCTATAAAAATAGTAAATTTTTGAAAAACTTCCTATAAAAATAGTAAATTTTTGAAAAATTTCCTATAAAAATAGTAAATTTTTGAAAAATTTCCTATAAAAATAGTAAATTTTTGAAAAATTTCCTATAAAAATAGGAAATTTTTGAAAAATTTCCTATAAAAATAGTAAATTTTTAAATTTTTTTTAAAAATAGTAATTTTTTGAAAAATTTCCTATAAAAATATTAAATTTTTGAAAAATTTCCTATAAAAATAGTAAATTTTTGAAAAATTTCCTTTAAAAATAGGAAATTTTTGAAAAATTTTCTATAGAAATAGTAAATTTTTGAAAAACTTCCTATAAAAATAGGAAATTTTTGAAAAATTTCTTATGAACATATAGTTTTTGAAAAATTTCCTATAAAAATTTAAAATTTTTGAAATATTAAGAGATTTTTTTTAAGATATATTTTGCTTTGTCTTTGTATTTGTTAAAAAATCTGTCATAATTTTAAATTTGTATTAATATTAAAGCACTGAAAGTAGTTTTAAATTATAATTATGATTTCGGCTTTACATTTGTATACGTAGAATTTATATTTTATTCATAATTTCATTTGTTTCCGCTTCTCTTTCGTGCATTTATATAGAAGCATTTACACTACCCACACCACTTGCATACATTTAATTGTAGTAATACCTTTTCTTTTCGACGGCTGAATATAAAATTTTATATAATAGCCTTTTTAGGGGCTTTCGGTAACGCTGCTATAGTTAAATATTTTAATTATATTATCTGAACACGCTGATGTGTACACACACACGCACACATACACACCGATACACACACATATAAATATTTAAATAAATTCTAATTAAACACAGTTTTTGTGTTAAAATTATAAAAACTATTGTTGCCGCTAAGTAAATAAATTGGCTTGTTTAAATAGTGGCTGATAAAATATTTAAAGAATTTAGGGGCATTATAAAAGCCAAAGGCGAAATTAAATTAGGGAAACTGGGAAATATTTAATGAGTAGAAATTTATAAAAATTTAAATTTAAGTTAATGTGATAAAAGAATGATAAAAGAGTGTTTAAATTTAAAATTTAATACATATAAACATTTCAATTACATATTTTTTTTTTATCATTTATAAACTGCATTTCTTTATTACAAATCCTATAACTTTTGCTATTCAAACTTATGGTACCACGATGCGTATACGTATTCATAATTTTATTTATGTTTGAAATATTACGTATACGTACACGATGTGTGTAAATGCGGGTTGTATGAAAATGGGTTTTTCATACTCAAGCAATAACACTGGTCGACAAGAGAAATTACTTTGAAGTCTAACTTTTTAATATCGATGTATTATGGCTTCCTAAGTACAAAAATTTCAAATTCTATGGATTTATTTTTAATTTTTTTTTTAAAATTAAGGATTTTCTCAGAGGTCGTTCCATTAATTTTCTCATATCTTGGGAAAGGCTTATCTAAATTCGTTGAAAGAAACACCGGCGGATTTACCACAAAATTTTCTTTAAGCCTTGATAAGACCATTTTTTCATTTGGTCAACGGTTGTGAAGTTTTTCACATAAAAATGTTAACAATTTTTTTTTTTTTTTTTTTGCAAAATCGGAAAAAAAGTTCTTTTTCAAAAATTCATAAAAAATCGAAAATTTCAAAAATTTACAAGTTTTATTTCACGGTCTTAGAACTGTAAATATTATAAATAACCAAGGCCTTATTTCGTGAAAACACATGAATAAATGTTGGTTTTATTGACAATAAAGTGAAAGTTAGCAAATATTTTTCATATGAAAAATTAAAAAAATTAAGTAACGAGTACATTAGAGCGGTTAGTCTTTCATACAAAAAAAAAAAAACAAGTTCATCATCATTCCGTCTTAAAGATATGATAAAATTAATGGATCAGCCGATTGAAAAATGGCTAATTTTATAAAAAAAAAATTTTAAATAATGTATCCATAGAATTTTAAATCTTGACCGTTTTTATAAATCTAATAAAAAAAATATAGTCGTGATCAATTGTAACTCAAAACGTTTCATTTTGTGGAGTAGTGTAATTAATATTACATATACACATACACACGATGTCTGTTAAATTCATTTGTAGTCATTATTTGTTCCATTTTTTTCCTCAGATAAATACTACGAGTATGAAATCCAAGAAACAGAAAAGCGAGCAACTCACTCACTTTTACCAACTTTCTTTGGGACGTCGACAATTACGACAGCAGAACAAAAAAAATTTAAAACAACACAATTGTAATAAAAAGCGCGCTTTCATATAAGAACAACAACAAAAAATACTATTGCTATAAAGGAAAAAAATCATTATCATACAAGTAAGTATGTACATATGTATGTATGTATGTATATGTGAAAATGAAAATCCATGCAAATACACACATATCCTTCTTTGATATGGTTAACGACATAACTCAAAATATCAGATTTTTCAACCGTCTCCCTTCAATCATTGAAGGAATCAAAAATTTTCTTTAATATTAAGTTAAATTGCAGAATTTTACGACTTTGTAAAAATTTTGTAGCATACTTTAAGCAGGTCCAAAAAACTGATTTTTTTATAAAGTTAAATTTTTAAAAAATTTCCTATCAAAATAGATAATTTTTAAAAAATTTCCTTTCAAAATAGAAAATTTTTGAAAAATTTCCTATAAAAATAGAAAATTTTTGAAAAATTTCCTATAAAAATTTCCTATAACAATAGAAAATTTTTCAAAAATTTCCTATAACAATAGAAAATTTTTGAAAAATTTCCTATAAAAATAGAAAATTTTTGAAAAATTTCCTATAAAAATAGAAAATTTTTGAAAAATTCCTATAAGAATCGAAAATTTTTCAACAATTTCCTATAAAAATAGAAAATTTTTCAAAAATTTCCTATAAAAATGGAAAATTTTTGAAAAATTTCCTATAAAAATAGAAAATTTTTGAAATATTTCGTATAAAACTAGAAAATTTTTGAAAAATTTCCTATAAAAATAGAAAATTTTTGAAAAATTTCCTATAAAAATAGAAAATTTTTGAAAAATTTCCTATACAAATAGAAAATTTTTGAAAAATTTCCTATAAAAATAGAAAATTTTTGAAAAATTTCCTATAAAAATAGAAAATTTTTGAAAAATTTCCTATAAAAATAGAAAATTTTTGAAAAATTTCCTATAAAAATAGAAAATTTTTGAAAAATTTCCTATAAAAATAGAAAATTTTTGAAAAATTTCCTATAAAAATAGAAAATTTTTGAAAAATTTCCTATAAAAATAGAAAATTTTTGAAAAATTTCCTATAAAAATAGAAAATTTTTGAAAAATTTCCTATAAAAATAGAAAATTTTTGAAAAATTTCCTATAAAAATAGAAAATTTTTGAAAAATTTCCTATAAAAATAGAAAATTTTTGAAAAATTTCCTATAAAAATAGAAAATTTTTGAAAAATTTCCTATAAAAATAGAAAATTTTTGAAAAATTTCCTATAAAAATAGAAAATTTTTGAAAAATTTCCTGTAAAAATAGAAAATTTTTGAAAAATTTCCTATAAAAATAGAAAATTTTTGAAAAATTTCCTATAAAAATAGAAAATTTTTGAAAAATTTCCTATAAAAATAGAAAACTTTTAAAAAATTTTCTAAAATAAAATTTTTTTTGAAAAATTTTGTAGTATATAAAGTGAAACCAAAGTGTTTGTTATAACTAAATTTGATTTACTGATAAATACAAATTGATTTACTAATATCAAATTTTAAATAACCTTAAAGCAAATCTAAAAAATTCATATTTAAACGTTTTATTGATGTCACAATAGATTACCCTTAACTTAATAGAAACTAGTAACATTTAGAAAAAAGCACACATTTGTAATCTCAATGTCCACTTTTGAGTTAACACTTTCTTCACTTAAATGAGCAATTTGTATGTACGTTTCATAAATGTGCCACCACTAAGCCACAGGGAGTGTTGTGTAAGTTTTCTGGGTTTGAGGAAAAATTATAAAAAACAATAAAAAAAATGCCAACAACAAAACAAGGTCAATGGTTTGTGTGTTTATCATATATTTTTAATTAATTTACACGTTAACGCACATAACATTAACATACAATACAATAGAACAATAAGGACAAACATTTATGGAGAACAAAAATGTGTGTCGTTCAAATATCAGAGGAAGTTGGTAATACAGTAAATCATAACTGGTAACTTATGGTTCAAGAAATAGAGTATAACATAGTCAAATCTTCCCATATGCAGTCAAAATTCAAAATATTATTCAATTAACCGTAAAAAGACTTTAATTTTGAAAGCTGTTTTACAAAACTCATTTAAAGAGGACACAAAATACCCAAAGTACACAAATTTTGGAACTTTAGATTATTGTCCATTTAGGGGTAAAAAGGTAGAAAACCCATTTTCATACATTTAAGAATTCATAAGTGTCTCTTAAACCATCAAATCAATTTAAAAGGTGCCAAACTGGATTTTGATACCATTTCATATTTGGACACTTTAAGATCAAAAATGTGTAAATGTAAAGTATCCATTTCAAAGTTTCTTACATTAACAAGCAAATTTTTCATATTAAAAATGTAAATTGTTTTGAAACTCCCTAAAAGATGCAACAGATATCGATATTCATTGGAGCTCATAATTCATAATTCCGTACCCAAATCCGTTTGTCTGTCTATCCTTTTGTCTGTATATCCTTTTGTCTGTTTAACCTTTTGTCTGTCTATCCGTTTGTCTGTCTATCCGTCTGTCTGTCTATCCATCTGTCTGTCTATCAGTTTGTCTGTCTATCAGTCTGTCTGTCTATCAGTCTGTCTGTCTATCCGTCTGCCTGTCTATCCGTCTGCCTGTCTGCCTGTCTATCAGTCTGTCTGTATTTATATCCGTTTGTCTTTTATCCGTTTGTCTGTCTATCCGTTTGTCTGTCAACCGTTTGTATGTCTATCCGTTTGTCTGTATATCCTCTTGTCTATCCGTTTGTCTGTCTATCCGTTTGTTTGTCTATCAGTCTGTCTGTCTATCCGTCTGACTGTCTATCCGTCTGTCTGTCTTTATATGCGTTTGTCTTTTATCCGTTTGTCTTTATATCCGTTTGTCTGTATCCGTTTGTCTGTCAACCGTTTGTCTGTCTATCCGTTTGTCTGTCTATCCGTTCGTCTGTTTATCCGTTTGTTTGTTTATCCGTTTGTCTGTCTATCCGTTTATCTGTCTATCCGTTTATCTGTCTATCCGTTTGTATGTCTATCCGTTTGTCTGTCTATCCGTTTGTCTGTCTATCTGTTTGTCTGTCTATCCGTTTGTCTGTCTATCCGTTTGTCTGTCTATCCGTTTGTCTGTTTATCCGTCTGACTGTCTGTCCATTCGTCTGTCTATCCGTTTGTTTATCCGTTTGTCTGTCTATCCGTTTGTCTGTCTATCCGTTTGTCTGTCTATTCGTTTGTCTGTCTATCCGTTTGTCTGTCTATCCGTTTGTCTGTCTATTCGTTTATCTGGATGTTCGTTTTTCTGTCTAACCGTTTGTCTGTCTATCCGTTTGTATGTCTCTCCGTTTGTCTGTCTCTCCGTTTGTCTGTCTATCAGTTTGTCTGTCTATACGATTGTCTGACTATCCGTTTGTCTATCTATTCGTTTGTCTATCTATCCATTTGTCTGTCTATCCGTTTGTATGTCTATCTGTTTGTCTGTCTATCCGTTTGTCTGTCTATCCGTTTGTCTGTTTATCCGTCTGACTGTCTGTCTATCCGTTTGTTTGTTTATCCGTTTGTCTGTCTATCCGTTTGTCTGTCTATCCGTTTGTCTGTCTATTCGTTTGTCTGTCTATCCGCTTGTCTATCTATCCGTTTGTCTTTCTTTTCGTTTGTCTGTCTTTCCGTTTGTCTGTCTATCCGCTTGTCTGTCTATCCGTTTGTCTGTCTGTCCGTTTGCCTGTCTATCCGTTTGTCTGTCTATACATCTGTCTGTCTATCCGTTTGTCTGTCTACACGTTTGTCTGTCTATCCGTTTGTCTTTCTATCCGTTTGTCTGTCTATCCGTTTGTCTGTCGATCCGTTTGTCTGTCGATCCGTTTGTCTGTCTATCCGTTTCTCCGTCTATCCGTTTCTCTGTCTATCCGTTTGTCTATCTATCCGTTTGTCTGTCTATCCGTTTGTCTGCTTATCCGTTTGTCTGTCTATCCGTTTGCCTGTCTATCTGCGTGTCTGTCTATACGTTTGTCTGTACATCCTTTTGTCTGTCTATCCGTTTGTCTGCCAATCCGTTTGTCCGTCTATCCGATTGCCTGTCTATCCGCTTGTATGTATATCCGTTTGTCTGTACATCCGATTGTCTGTCTAACCGTTTGTCTGTCTATCCGCTTGTCTGTCTATCCGTTTGTATGTCTGCCCGTTTGCCTGTCTATCCGTTTGTCTGTCTATACATCTGTCTGTCTATCCGTTTGTCTGTCTACCCGTTTGTCTGTCTATCCGTCTGTCTGTCTATCCGTTTGTCTGTCTATCCGTTTCTCTGTCTATCCGTTTCTCTGTCTATCCGTTTGTCTGTCTATCCGTTTGTCTATCTATCCGTTTGTATGTCTATCTATCTATTCGATTTTCTGGATTCGTTAATGAATTCGCGCTGCTTTTTATTTTTGAAATCGGAACCAAATTCGATTACAGTTTATTTTTCTATTTAATTCCAAATTTTTAAAGAAAACGCGACAGTTTTTTTTTAAGTAATTTTAGTGATGATGTTATTTTGACCACAAGGGCCATATATAAGTACTTATAAGCCATTTGTAATTAGTTAATTTTTTTTAATATATAATAAAAATGTTAATATATATGCTAATACCCTTTTAACTCAAAACTAAACAATTATAAAGAGTGTTAAAATTGCAACCAAAGAGAAACCATGACAACAAATTTCTAACAAATAATAGAGCGACCGACAATAAATTCTCTTTCTATTTAACAATGACGTCATTGAAAAAAGCCAAATAAAAACACTCATATTTTTAAATACAAAACACTCAAAGAGCATTTCCCACAGCATAAAAGGTGAGCATGAAAAGAGCTTAAGAGAGCAAATACGAATAAAAGTCCCTCATATAGAAAAATCAACGTTTTGATACTTTTGGCTAAACAATTTTTTCCTTTAAAATGTTCAATGTTTGTTTTTTTTTTTTTGTTATTTTATGACCACTTAGCCAAGGTAAACTATGACGCTATTGTTGTTGTAGGTTATGTTCTTGCTGGCTGGTGTTGAATGGATGAATACTATGAAGTCTCCTTTACAATTTATAAGCGAATCTATGTATGTATGTATGTAAAATATTTATGACTATAAGTATCTTTGCCAACTTTTGTAAAATAGAAAACAGTTGTTACTAGAAAAAATGTGTTTATAGTTACTCCACTGTGTTTATAGTAATTCCATCTCTGTAAAATAGAGATATTTCAATAGATTCTCAAGTTATTGAGTTATGAATGTCTGAAAATTTTTTTAAAGAAGCCACTGTGCGTAATAGGTAATAGTGTTTAATACTAAATCCATTACCTTTGAGTTTCAGTTAATCATTATTTAGTACCACACACTATAAAGTAGTATTGCGTGTATTTTCCCAGTGATTTTTTTCCATTTTCATTAGTTTTCCACACATAAATTTTTGATTTATAACTGGCATAGGCATTGTGGGTGAGCGCGCTTCACATGCATATAAATTCGCTCTTGAGAGTCTCACGTATTTGTAGTTATTCTCAAATTACGAAAAAACTACACAATTTAATCTTAGTCGAGCATTTGTAACATATGGTTGTGTTTTCTTAATTTAGTTAATCACTAGCATCCAACCAAGACGGTTGGTTGTTTGCTTGTTGAAAAATTACTGAAGGGGTCGGGAGAACGCTCGTTTGTTTACAAAATTTTTCTCACACACACAGACTCAAAATGTTTATGTATTTGTGCCTATCTCTGATTTATAACCAGCCTTTTTTTGTGAGTCACAATCATTAAATATAATGAATGCTTTCTTTTGATAATATTTATGAATTTTGAATGTATGTAAATTTGTGCTGATTACACTGGCCAACAAGAGAAATTTCTCTGTAAGTCTAACTATTAAATTTTGATGTATTATGGCCTCCTAAGTACAAAAACACCCAAAATTTAAAATTTTGGGCGATTAAAAAAAAAAAAAAAAATTTCTAAAATTACGGATTTTCAGAGGTCGTTCCATTGATTTTATCATATCTTGGAAATTGCTTATCTAAATTCGTTGAAAGAAACACCGACGGATTCACCACAATTTTCTTTGAGCCTCGATAAGACAATTTTTTAATATCGTCAACGGTTGTAGAGTTTTTCATATAAAAACAGGGACCGTAACTAGTAAAAGTTATTTTTTGACTTTAATTTTTTCGATAAAAAATAACAGTTATTTTTGACTTTTATTTTTTCAAGCAAAAATAAAAGTTATTTTTTAACTTTTATTTTTTCGAGCAAATATAACAGTTATTTTTGATTTTTATTATTTCGAGCATGAATAAAAGTTATGTTTTGACTTTTATTTTTTCGAGCAGAAATAAAAGTTATTTTTTGACTTTTATTTTTTCGAACAGAAATAAAAGTTATTTTTATTTGAATTCACCATAAATTTATTGAAAATTTTTGTCAAATAAAGATAATTTTTCAGTGAAAATAATTTGCATATGCTCAAAAATTAATGGAGTTGAGTTTCACAATTAGGGTTGAAAACACAAAAATAACTTTTATTTCTGCTCGAAAAAATAAAAGTCAAAAAATAACTTTTATTTCTTCTCGAAATAATAAAAGTCAAAAATAACAAAGATAATGAACATTTTGAGTTTATTTTTTCATACACAATTTTCGTAACAACTGTAATCAATTTACCAAATTTCGAGATAATCGGTCCACATTTGACTCTAGCTCTCATATAAGTCCAAATGACGAAAACATATAAGTTTTAAGAAAATGTTTGTATGATGGCAAAATTTAGCAAATATTTGTCTTTATACAAGAAAAAATACCACCTTTGACCTTAGTGGTGAAGGGTATCGTATGGTCGGGCTAGACCGACTATAACGCTTTCTTACTTGTTTTCAAAATATTTTTATACCCTTCACCGCCATATGTGAAAAGGGTATTATAAGTTTGTGCTGATGTATGTAACGCAAAGATATATTTGTCTTAGACACACCTTTTAGTATACCAATAGGCTTAGAATCACTTTCTGAGTCAATTTAGCGATGTCAGTCCGTCCGTCCGTCCGTCTGGCTGACTGGACCCCCATGTAAACCTTGTACTCAAACTACAGATCGCAATTCTAAAGATAATTTGATGAAATTTGGCACATATACTTTTTTTGATAGCGAGGCCATGGCTATTGAAATTCGTCAAAATCAGTTCGTTATTTATGGTACCTCCCATAGGTCCCACTTCCCGGAATTGATATTTAGGCCATAAAAATCCATATTTTTTCATGAAATTTAAAAGAGATACTGCTTATGTCAACCAAAATCACTGTACCAAATTTCTTTGAAATCGGTCCACATTTGACCATAGTTCCCATACAAACTCTTTTCTCAAAACGCACTAAATGAGACAAAATTGACTAAAACGATCGTAAATCCGAAGATAATGAGAATTTTAAGTTTATTTTTTGCATACATAACTGTAATCAATTTGCCAAATTTTGAGATAATCGGTCCATATTTGACCCTAGCTCTCATATAAGTTCAAATGACGGAAACAGCTTAAATATATATTCTTCTTCTTCTTCTGTTATCCTTGACTCCCAGTGGAGCATAGGGCCTCAAATATATATTAGTCTTGAGAAAATGTTTGTATGATGGCAAATTTAGCAAATATTTGTCTTTAGACAAGAAAAAGAACACCTTTGATGTTAGTGATGAAGGGTATCGTATGGTCGGGCTTGACCGACTATAGCACTTTTTTACTTGTTTTTTTTTTTTAATAAATAAAATATTTAAGATTTTATATATTATAATATAATAATTAATAATAATTAATAATTAATATAATAATTATTATATTATACCCTACACCACTGAGGTCATATATAGAACCAAATCCTTTTCAATGAAATTTAAATTTTAATCTCTCATTTAATTAAATATTAAATTTAATTAAAGTACGTTTTCCAATTTTGACTCATGTCACTAAACATTTAAATGCCTATATATTTTTAAATAAACTACAAAAACAAAAAATTAAAAATAAATTGAATTAGCTGCCACTTTATAAAAGGTTTATGTTGAAATTTGAATGACTATCGACAAAAACATTATTATAAGCTCATTAATACCCTAAAGCTTAAATTTTTAATGACACTTTATTTTCAAACTGATTTATATAAACTTTAAAACTGATTTAAACAATTATCTTAGCCAATATGTAATTGGTGATGGTGATGGTCGGACAAGACTTCAAAGCAGTTAAATTAAAAAAAAAGATCTAAAACTAATTAAAACAAGTAAGAAAGTGCTATAGTCGGTCAAGCCCGACCATACGATACCCTTCACCACTTAGGTCAAAGGTGTTATTTTTCCTGTATAAAGACAAATATTTGCTAAATTTTGCCATCATACAAACATTTTCTCAAAACTTATATATTTAAGCTGTTGCCGTCATTTGGACTTGTATGAGAACTAGGTTCAAATGTGGACCGATTATCTCGAAATTTGGCAAATTGATTACAGTTGTTACAAAAATTATGTATGTAAAAAATAAACTTGAAATTCTCATTATCTTTTGATTTACGAGCGTTTTAGTGATTTTTGTGCGTTTTAAAAGAAGAGTTTTTATGGGAGCTATGGTCAAATGTGGGCCGATTTCAACGAAATTTGGTAGTGATAGGTTTACATAAGCAGTATTTGTTTTAAATTTCATAAAAAAAACAATATTGATATTTGAGGAAAATGTATCAATTCCGGGACTGGGACCTATGGGAGGTACCATAAATAATGGACCGATATTGACGAATTTCAATAGCCATGGTCCCACTATCAAAAAAATTACCTATGCCAAATTTCATAAAATTATCTTTAGAATTGCGACCTGTACTTTGATTACATGGTTGACATGGGGGTCCAGCCAGCCGTCCAGACGGACATCGCTAAATAGACTCAGAAAGTGATTCTAATACTGATTGGTATACTAAAAGTTGGGTCTAAGACAAATATTTCTTCGCGTTACATACATCAGCACAAACTTATAATACCCTTCTTTCCACCTACGGTGGTGAAGGGTATAAAAACAAATGGGTATACCACATTATCTGCACTTGCTCTATATACAATGTATGTTACATATATATACATATATTTTTGGTAATTTGTTCGTTTAAGGGTTAAAGTGGGTAAAAGATGAAAACATTTAAAATGTTGTACATATCTCCTAAATTAAGCAAACGTTGTATTTATATTGCTCTTTGATCTTCGTTTTGAGATGTAGGCACGTTTTTGCCACTTTTTGGATTTTTATAGATATATTTATGGATATAGAAGAGGTGTTCGATAAAATAACTCATAATACGTTACTATTGGCCACATGATGAGTCACATACTAAGTAACTTTGAGACTACGCTCAGAAATGTTCCATAAGAAGAAAATACGCAAAATTCCTGGCAAAATACGATGTCCTAAGTTTTATGCTAAAGGCTTTAAACTCAATAATCAGGAAGACTTAGGGGCCTACTCGAAAAAACCTAAAAATACATATTGCACAAAGTCTATCGGATCGACGAAATGGCTCAACAGTTCAGAATACATCTTCTGTACCTGATAACCGTTGAGTAGACAAGTTAGAAAACTAAGGACAAGAATCGATTGGCAGTTTTTAGACACTTGAAAGCTCCCACTGCGAAAGAGCAAATGGTAGGTCGGCATCTGTCAGATTGTATTATATCTGGAATGTATTCATTCCAGACATATTACCGTTACTATCAGGACCGATGTATAGTGATCGAAAGGAAAGGAGAAGCACTCCTTTGAGTTGAACTTGCCCAGTTTAGTCGTATACTTTCTTTGTTAGTCTGAGCGGTCTTGCTGATGTAGATCTTAGCCGACTTGAGAGCTTCATAAACATGCATTATAACGCATTATAGTGCGTTTATAATGTTTTATAAAGCATTATAATATGATTATAATGTATTATAACGCATCATGCGATTATAATGTATTATAACGCATCATGCGTTTATAATGTATTATAATGCAGTTAAAATGTACTTTAACGCATTATAATGCGGTTATAATGTATTATAACGCATTAAAATGCGTTTATGATGTATTATAATGCATCATTATATTGTATTATAACGCATTATAATGAGTTTATAAAGTATTATGCGATTTAATGCATTATAATGCGATTTAATGCATTATAATGCGATTATAATGCATTATATTGCGATAACAATGCATTATATTGCGATTATAATGCATTATAATGCAATTTTAATGCATTAAAACGCGATTATAATGCGATTATAATGCGGTTATAATTTATAATATATTATAACGCATTATGATTGATTATAACACATTATAGTGCGGTTATAATGTATTATAACGCTTTATAATGCTATTATAATGTAATATAATGAATTATAATGTGACTAAAATTTATTAGAACGCGATTATAATGTATTATAACACATCACAATGTGAACTAAATGTATTCTAACGCATAAAAATGCGATTATAATGTATTATAACGCATCATAATTCGATTATAATTTATTATAACGCATTGTAATGCGTTTATAATACATCATAATGCGATTATATTGTATTACAGCGCGGTTATAATGTATTATAATATATTATAATGCGATTATACTACATCATATTGCCGTTACAATCTATTATAACGCACTATAATGCGATAATGGTATTTTAAAACACATTATAACTCGATTATAATGTAGTATAACGCATCATAACGAAATTATAATGTATTATAACACATTATAAAGCGGTTACAATGTATTATAACGCATCATAGTGCGGTTATAATGTATTATAAAGCATTATAATGCGGTCATAATATATTATAACGCAATATATTGCGGTTATAACGTATTATAGCGCATTATATTGCGGTTATAATGTATTATAACGCATTATAATGCGGTTATAATGTATTATAACGCATCATGATGCGGTTATAATGTATTATAACGCGGTTATAATTTATTGTAATATATTATAATGCGTTTAAAATGTATTAGAATGCATCATATTGAGGTTACAATGTATTATAACGCATTATAATGCGATTATGGTGTATTAAAACGTATTAAACGCAATTATAATGCATCATAACGCGATTATAATGAATTATAACACATTATAAAGCGATTATGATGCATTATAACGCATCATAATCCGATTATAATGTATTTTAAAGCATTATAATGAGGATATAATATATTATAAATCATTATAATGTGATTATAATGTATTATAATGCATCATAATGCGATTATAATGTATTATAAGGCATCACAATGCGATTATAATATATTATAACGCATTACAACGCGTTTATAATATATAACAACGCAATATAATGAGTTTATAAAGCATCACAATGCGACTACATTGTATTATAATGCATTACAATGAGGTTATAATGTATTATAATATATTATAATGCGATTATAATGCATTATATTGAGGTTTTAATGTTTTATAACGCATTATAATGCGATTATGATGTATTAAAATGTATTATAAAGCGATTATAATGTATTAAAACGTATTATAACGCGATTATAATGTATTATAAAGCATGGTATTACAACACATTATATTATGAATTACAACACATTATAATGCGCTTATAATGCATTATAACGCATTATAATGCGATTATAATGTATTTTAACGCATTAGAAAACGATTATAATGTTATAATACATTACAATCGAGCGATTGCAATATATTATAATACTATTATAATGCATTATAATGTATTATAATACATTATAGTGTATTATAATGCATTATAATATATTATAATGCATTATAATCTATCATAATGCATTAAAATGTATTATAATGCATTATAATGTATTATAATGCATTATAATATATTAACTCATCATAATTATAATCTATAAAGCGTTATTTAAAAAATGGAGAAGAAGTTTGCGCAATAAATATTTGCGTAACCCGAAAACTGTTTATTTTCTTGAACTAAATAAGTAAAAAAACCGAAATTCGCTAACAAAATTACCTTTCAGAAACACTTATTTAATCCGAGCAGTTTTTTTGGGAAATA
The DNA here is from genome assembly GCA_933228675.1 of Stomorhina lunata. Lineage (NCBI taxonomy): Eukaryota > Metazoa > Arthropoda > Insecta > Diptera > Rhiniidae > Stomorhina > Stomorhina lunata. The sequence goes on along the minus strand of OW121742.1, from coordinate 48,722,699 downwards.
CATTTTTATACCCTTCATCACCATCAGTGGAAAGGGTATTATAAGTTTGTGCTGATGTATGTAACGCATAGAAATATTTGTCTTAGACCCACCTTTTAGTATACCAATAGGTTTAGAATCACTTTCTGAGTCGATTTAGCGATGTCAGTCCGTCCGTCCATGTAATCAAAGTACAGGACGTAATTCTGAAGATAATTTGATGAAATTTGGCACATATAATTGTTTTGATAGGCTATTGAAATTGGTAAAAATCGGTCCATTATTTATGGTACTCCTATAGGTCCCACTTCCCGGAATTGATATATTGGCCACATATACCAATATTTTCTTAGAAATTTGAAACAAATACTGCTTATGTAAACTAAAATCACTGTACCAAATTTTGTTGAAATCGTTCCACATTTAATAGCATAGTTCCCATTTAAACTCTACTGTCAAAACGCTCTAAATGAGACAAAAATCACTAAAACTCTCGTAAATCTGTAGATAATGCGAAACAACTGTGATTAATTTGCCAAATTTCGGGGTAATCGGTCCACATTTGACCCTAGCTCTCATATAAGTCCCAATGACGGAAACAGCTTAAATATATAAGTTTTGAGAAAATATTTGCATTATGGCAAAATTTTTCAAAAATTTGTCTTTATACAGGAAAAGGAAGACCTTTGATCTTAGTGGTGAAGGGTATCGTATGGTCGGTCTTGACCGACTATAGCACTTTCTTACTTGTCTTATTTACAAAAAAAATATTTCCAAAACGATTGCTCGGATTGAAAAAATAATGAGTGTTCTTGAAAGATACTTTTGTTGAATTTCGGGTTTTCTACTTGGTTCAAGAAAATAAACAGTTTTCGAGTTATACGAATATTTATTGAGCAACCTCCTCCGTTTTTTGTATAACGCTATATCTCTAAAACTAGAGTTAACCTGAAAAAACCATTGAATTCAGCGTAATCTTTTCCCACTAGGTCTTCTTTTTGTCGGTAAAAAAAGTTGTATCGTATGGTCGGTCCTGACCGACTATAGCACTTTCTTACTTGTTTTATTTACAAAAAAAAAAAAATAATTTCCAAAACGACTGCTTGGATTGAAAAAATAATGAGTGTTCTTGAAAGATACTTTTGTTGACGAATTTCGGTTTTTCTACTTGGTTCAAGAAAAAAAAACAGTTTTCGAGTTATACGAATATTTATTGAACAACCTCCTCCGTTTTATGTATAACGCTATATCTCTAAAACTGGAGTTAACCTGAAAAACCATTGAATTCAGCGTAATCTTTTTGTCGATAAAAAAAGTTGTCAAAATGGAACACAGTGTTATAATTCGCTTATAACTTGTAAAAATGCGATTATAATAAATTTTAACTTATAAGTATGCAAATATTTTACTTTAGAATATTTCATTTATTTCCATTTCTGCCCAAATAAATACAAAATATCAGGTATTATCTATTTAAAAATCAATTTGATTGATTTTATAATTTTTGTAAATCTAAAAGTTTTAAATGACCAGCAAAATTTCAATGAATTTTTTACAATGTGGTTTTGTAATATTTAAAAGGCTTTCAATGAAATTGGTTTATTTTCAATGGCAATTATAAAAATATTAAACAGATACTGAGATATATTCAAAAACTAACTTTAGTTTTTTTTTTGTTTATTTATGGATAAAATTAATTAGCTTTTGTAGAATAAAAATAAATAAAGAAAATGAAAGATATTTTTATATTTGTTTGCCTCAACATTTTCGAAACACAATAGGAATCTTTACAAAATTTCTATTTTATTTTTTGAATCAAGAGAAAAATACTACTTTTAAGTAAACAAGAAGCTGATGATGTTGTTGGGTTTTCAATTTTCCAGAAATCTGAATTATAAGGTAAATACCAAGTGGGTGAAGGAGAGAAGGATGGATGGATGAATGAATGAATGAGTGAATAGGATGGTTTGGCTTTAACAACCTGTCAGTTGATAATTGTATTGGTGACGTAGGGAGTACAAGTTGTGATTGCTGTGAATATTTACTAACGATTTTTAGTTGCCTTTGGCTCTGTTTATAGCAGCTGTACTACAATACCAAAGACATTTCTTTTTTTTTATTTTTTTGCTATAATTGTAGTCATATGCAGTAACCAGTTGTTGTTGCTGGATTTTTGAAAGGGATGATGATTTTGCAAGAGGTGTTTTCATCAACAACTTTTATAAATACCACAAGGATATTTTGGTTGATTTTCATTTGTATGCAGATGCAAATGCCATCTGCTTATTTAAGGACTTCAATTGAGGCTGGATTTGCCAAAAAAAAGGATATCTAGTTAAAGAGTTGAAATCTAACTAATTTCAGTAAAAGTTTTTGAATTAAAGCAAATGCTTTAAATTTCAATATAATTATATTTTAGTTTATATTGTTACTAATCTCATCAAATTTCACTTATATTTTAATTTAATTTTGTTACATGAAAAAAAATCTTTATTACCCAAAACTCTTTTTTGTTACTAATTGAAATGCAATTGCAAAACATCAAAATGTGTAATAAAAAAATATTGTTTAACATTCTCAACCTAAAACTGTTAACAATTGAATTAAAAAACTAAAAAATAAAGTAAAAAAAAAAACTAGAAATTTAGTTAAATATACAAAACACGTTTTAGAGCTATTTCAGGACCTCCCTTTGGGATTTAAAACATATACACATGAAAATATTTGCAATAATTCACACACAAACACCAGCAAATTCATTAGAACACACACTCGGGGATTTTTGAAGCTTTAAACCATCAAAATACAAATAAAATTAAAAAAAAAATAACAGGAAAAAAATTTAAAAATTTTTTTGAAGCATAAAAATATTAAATGGATAAATATTTGAATACTATACCCGGTCAAGCGCGCCCATACGATACCCTTCACCACTAATTTTAAAGGTGTTATTTTTCCCGTATAAAGACAAATATTTGCTAAATTTTGCCATCATACAAACATTTTCTCAAAACTTATATATTTAAGCTGTTTCAGTCATTTGGAGTTATATGAAAGTTAGGGTCAAATGTGGACCGATTATATCGAAATTGATTACAGATGTTACAAAAATTATGTATGCAAAAAATAAACTCAAAAGGTTAATTCTCAAATTGAGGATGATTTGAAAATAAATCTTTTTTCAAAGGTCAAACGTTTGATACTGATTTGATACTGATTTGAGAATAATAGCGTTCTCAACAAAAAGGGGACTTTATTCTCAAATTGAGAAATGCCTTCATTCTCAAATCATTATCAAACCTCATTCTCAAAGGTTTTTCAAATGTGGATATTATCTACATGTGTAGTATAAATTTATAATTTTTTTTTGCAAAATTTTCTATAGAGACAAAATTTTGCAAAATTTTCTATAGAGACAAAATTTTGCAAAATTTTCTATAGAGACAAAATTTTGCAAAATTTTCTATAGAGACAAAATTTTGCAAAATTTTCTATAGAGACAAAATTTTGCAAAATTTTCTATAGAGACAAAATTTTGCAAAATTTTCTATAGAGACAAAATTTTGCAAAATTTTCTATAGAGACAAAATTTTGCAAAATTTTCTATAGAAACAAAATTTTGCAAAATTTTTTATAGAAACAAAATTTTGCAAAATTTTCTATAGAAACAAAATTTTGCAAAATTTTCTATAGAAACAAAATTTTGCAAAATTTTCTATAGAAACAAAATTTTGCAAAATTTTCTATAGAAACAAAATTTTGCAAAATTTTCTATAGAAACAAAATTTTGCAAAATTTTCTATAGAAACAAAATTTTGCAAAATTTTCTATAGAAACAAAATTTTGCAAAATTTTCTATAGAAACAAAATTTTGCAAAATTTTCTATAGAAACAAAATTTTGCAAAATTTTCTATAGAAACAAAATTTTGCAAAATTTTCTATAGAAACAAAATTTTGCAAAATTTTCTATAGAAACAAAATTTTGCAAAATTTTCTATAGAAACAAAATTTTGCAAAATTTTCTATAGAAACAAAATTTTGCAAAATTTTCTATAGAAACAAAATTTTGCAAAATTTTCTATAGAAACAAAATTTTGCAAAATTTTCTATAGAAACAAAATTTTGCAAAATTTTCTATAGAAACAAAATTTTGCAAAATTTTCTATAGAAACAAAATTTTGCAAAATTTTCTATAGAAACAAAATTTTGCAAAATTTTCTATAGAAACAAAATTTTGCAAAATTTTCTATAGAAACAAAATTTTGCAAAATTTTCAATAGAGACAAAATTTTGCAAAATTTTCTATAGAAACAAAATTTTGCAAAATTTTCTATAGAAACAAAATTTTGCAAAATTTTCTATAGAAACAAAATTTTGCAAAATTTTCTATAGTAACAAAATTTTGCAAAATTTTCTATAGAAACAAAATTTTGCAAAATTTTTTATAGAAACAAAATTTTGCAAAATTTTTTATAGAAACAAAATTTTGCAAAATTTTGAACTAAATACTAAAAAGATCCAAAATTGAATTACAAATATTAGTCAGTTCCATTTTATATTAAATATTTTTATGTCTTTTGTATGATTATAATGATTAGGGCCAATGTTATCGTTATTAAATGTTATTTTTTTTTTTTGCAAAATTACACTTTTGTATACAAATCCACATACATACAGTTGTTCAATTCAAACGATGCGCTATAAGTTGTGAGTAGTAAGATCTTACAACAGTTCCAAAAATGTTGTTTGTAGTAAAATTTTAAGACTTTTAAACGTTTTTCACTTACTTCTCAAAAATCTTCTTATATTGTCTAACCAAAGACAATATAATAAAAAGATGTTGCATTCCATACATTCTTTTACGACCAAAAGTTAAATTAAAGTGGATAAAAAACAATGAAAAACAAATGAACGCACAAACAAACATACATTTAATGAGCACGTGTGTGTGCCTTAGCTTCTCCCATTGGATAATCGTCTCTATTAGTTGTTTCCGAATTAAACTTAAAGCAGTATACTCTTTAATGGGACGTTTCAAAACGACCATACGGCAAATCAATGCATGGAAGTGCAGTATCTTTATATTATAGAGTCTGTCTTAAATATACATATGTAAACTTATGAATTGCACAAATTTTAACGATATGTATTGTAATTGTATTGTATGACAGCATATCAAATGTAAATGCATAAAAATACAAAAAATATGAAATGTAAGATAACAAAAAAAAAAAAAAATAATAAAAGTTGAAAACAAGATAAACATTTGTTAAGAACTGCTGCTGAAGCACTGAAACGGGAATGTTAAATGTAAAAATTGCATACAAATGCAAAAATGTAACTACAGATGAACATACATACACATGAGTAATGCAAGGATAAGCTTAAGGATGTTTGAATGTTCTTTATACATACAGAGATATCTCGGGATGTATGTTATCTGTATGTGTAAGCAGGAGGTGCGTATGTTGTAAATGTATTGTATGTGTATTATTGCAGCTGAGTTCGTTCGTATGTTCGTTTGTCATTTTTCATATAATGAAGGAAATTTTCATTTTTAATAAAAATGTTGGCACATTTTATTCATTCTTTACCAGTTGTTGTATTTTATTCTTCAACAACAAATACATTTGTCAGAAGATGATTTCCTCGTGTTTTCCTTTTTATTTTAATACAAAATTTTGTTGTTGTTGTTGTCATTGTTGTTAATATTGTTTTAATTTTATAGTTTATTCTGTTCTGTTGTGTTCATCTTAATTATTTATATCTCTCCCCATTTACGATATTGTTCTTATTTCTTATCTTATTTTACATTTAAGTTGCACTTAAAAAAAAACAAAGATAATAATGACGATGATGATGACAATATGAATGTCATTTAATATTTGCCAAAGAGTAAAGAAAAAAAAAAGAAAAGTTGTATTTTGAAATATCCTTGAAGTAGTAAATTTGTTATCCTCCTAAGGAGCTTTTCTTCATATGTAATTATTTTTACTTAGTAGGTGTTTTACACATGAGACATGTTTAAACATGTATATGTCATCTTCAATATTTTTTAAACTAATGAATCTTAAGACTACTAAGAAGTAGAAGATTTTTTAAACAAATAAATTTAAACGAAAAGACTGAAATTTTGAACTCGGAGGAAATTTTGCAAAATTTTGTTCCAGATAAAATTTAAAAAAATTTTTTCTCTATAGAAACTTTTAAAAAATTTTGCCCCAATAGAAAATTTTGCAAAATTTTGTCTCTAAAGAAACTTTTGCAAAATTTTGTCTTTATAGAAAATTTTGCAAAATTTTGTCTCCATAGAAAATTTTACAAAATTTTGACTCTAAAGAAAATTTTACAAAATTTTAACTCTAAAGAAAACCTATCATAATTTTAACTCTAAAGAAAATTTTTCATAATTTGAACTCTAAAGAAAATTTTTCATAATTTTGTCTTTATAGAAAATTTTTGCAAAATTTTGTCTCCAAAGAAAGTTTTGCAAAATTTTGATTCTATAGAAAATTTTGCAAAATTTTGTTTCTATAGAAAATTTTGCAAAATTTTGTTTCTATAGAAAATTTTGCACAATTTTGTTTCTATAGAAAATTTTGCAAAATTTTGTTTCTATAGAAAATTTTGCAAAATTTTGTTTCTATAGAAAATTTTGCAAAATTTTGTTTCTATAGAAAATTTTGCAAAATTTTGTTTTATAGAAAATTATGCAAAATTTTGTGTCTATAGAAAATTTCAAAAAATTTTGTCTCTATAGAAAATTTCAAAAAATTTTGTCTCTATAGAAAATTTCAAAAAATTTTGTCTCTATAGAAAATTTCAAAAAATTTTGTCTCTATAGAAAATTTCAAAAAATTTCTTCTCTACAGAAAATTTTGCAAAATTTTGTCTCTATGTCTATCTTTACAAAATTTTAACTCTAAAGAAAATTTTTCAAAATTTTAACTCTAAAGAAAATTTTTCATAATTTTAACTCTAAAGAAAATTTTGCGAAATTTTGTCTCTATAGAAAATTTTGCAAAATTTTGTCTCTATCGAAAATTTTGCAAAATTTTGTTTCTATAGAAAATTCTGCAAAATTTTGTCTCTATAGAAAATTTTGCAAAATTTTGTCTCTGTACAAAATTTTGCAAAATTTTGTCTCTATAGAAAATTTTGCAAAATTTTGTCTCTATAGAAAATTTTGCAAAATTTTGTCTCTATAGAAAATTTTGCAAAATTTTGTCTCTATAGAAAATTTTGCAAAATTTTGTCTCTATAGAAAATTTTGCAAAATTTTGTCTCTATAGAAAATTTTGCAAAATTTTGTCTCTATAGAAAATTTTGTCTCTATAGAAAATTTTGCAAAATTTTGTCTCTATAGAAAATTTTGCAAAATTTTGTCTCTATAGAAAATTTTGCAAAATTTTGTCTCTATAGAAAATTTTGCAAAATTTTGTCTCTATAGAAAATTTTGCAAAATTTTGTCTCTATAGAAAATTTTGCAAAATTTTGTCTCTATAGAAAATTTTGCAAAATTTTGTCTCTATAGAAAATTTTGCAAAATTTTGTCTCTATAGAAAATTTTGCAAAATTTTGCCTCTATGGAAAATTTTGCAAAATTTTGCCTCTATGGAAAATTTTGCAAAATTTAGTCTCTATAGAAAATTTTGCAAAATTTTGTTTTATAGAAAATTATGCAAAATTTTGTGTCTATAGAAAATTTCAAAAAATTTTGTCTCTATAGAAAATTTCAAAAAATTTTGTCTCTATAGAAAATTTTGCTAAATTTTGTCTCTATAGAAAATTTTGCTAAATTTTGTCTCTATAGAAAATTTTGCTAAATTTTGTCTCTATAGAAAATTTTGCAAAATTTTGTCTCTATAGAAAGTTTTGCAAAATTTTGTCTCTATAGAAAATTTTGCAAAATTTTGTCTCTATAGAAAATTTTGCAAAATTTTGTCTCTATAGAAAATTTTGCAAAATTTTGTCTCTATAGAAAATTTTGCAAAATTTTGTCTCTATAGAAAATTTTGCAAAATTTTGTCTCTATAGAAAATTTTGCAAAATTTTGTCTCTATAGAAAATTTTGCAAAATTTTGTCTCTATAGAAAATTTTGCAAAATTTTGTCTATACAAAATTTTGCAAAATTTTGCAAAATTTTGTCTCTATAGAAAATTTTGCAAAATTTTGTCTCTATAGAAAATTTTGCTAAATTTTGTCTCTATAGAAAATTTTGCAAAATTTTGTCTCTATAGAAAGTTTTGCAAAATTTTTTTCTATAGAAAATTTTGTCTCTAAAATGTTATTATGTCGCTAAAAATATTATTACTTTGTAAGGCCAGATTTCACCCCTGGCCCTATAAAATAACAAAACTTTCTACAAATTTTCGCTAAAAAATTTTTTGTGTAAAAGTTTTTCGCAAAAAAAAAAAAAATTAATGCCCCAAAAAGAACAACGAAAAAGAAAGAAAAGAAAAAGTTGTAGACATTTTATAATTGAATGGTTGAAAACTTGTTAAAGCCCTTGTTTATTTCGTCTTATTTTATTTATTACAATTTTTTGTTTAGGCTACAAATTTTCCTACTTTTCGATTTATAGTTTTTTTGGGAAAAATAAACTCTCTCTACAAAAAGAAAAAAAATCAAAATAAATGTAATAAACAAAAACCTACTTAATGCATTTAAAACATATAAAAAAAATACAAGAAAACGAAACGAAAAACTTTATCCCAGTTAAGTTTTTGGGCTCTGCTACAAAATCAACTTTTCTCGTTGATTTTTTTTAACGGATTTCAGATTTTGAACCAGCTGTGGCAGCAACATTTTCATGTTGATGATGTTTGTTTTGCAACAAAAATACATAAAAAAAAAAGTTTTTTAAAAAATTGTTGCAAAAATTTCGGTTCTTGTTGTTTTATTTTATTTCATGTATTTTTGATATTAACTATAGAACGCGAATATTTTAACGCTTTTGTTTGTTTTCTTTTCATTTTTACTCGAACCAACAAATGGACAGAAAAATATGGTATTTAAAAATTTACCCAAATTTTGTGACACCCTACACAACCACAATTATTTGCTACTAAGACAAAATTTTTTATAAAGACAAAATTTTGCAAAATTTTCTATAGAGACAAAATTTTGCAAAATTTTCACTAAAGACAAAATTTTCTCTAAAGACAAAATTTTGTAAAATTTTCTCTAAAGACAAAATTTTTTCAAAATTTTCTCTAAAGACAAAATTTTGCAAAATTTTCTCTAAAGACAAAATTTTGCAAAATTTTCTCTAAAGACAAAATTTTGCAAAATTTTCTCTAAAGACAAAATTTTGCAAAATTTTCTCTAAAGACAAAATTTTGCAAAATTTTCTCTTAAGACAAAATTTTGCAAAATTTTCTCTAAAGACAAAATTTTGCAAAATTTTCTCTAAAGACAAAATTTTCTCTAAAGACAAAATTTTCTCTAAAGACAAAATTTTGCAAAATTTTCTCTAAAGACAAAATTTTGCAAAATTTTCTCTAAAGACAAAATTTTGCAAAATTTTCTCTAAAGACAAAATTTTGCAAAATTTTCTCTAAAGACAAAATTTTGCAAAATTTTCTCTAAAGACAAAATTTAGCAAAATTTTCTCTAAAGACAAAATTTTGCAAAATTTTCTCTAAAGACAAAATTTTGCAAAATTTTCCATAAAGACACATGTTTTTAAATTTTTGTTGAAATTTTCTGATAAAATTTTTGTCATTCGGTCTTGTCCCAAACATTTTTGTGGGATTTATTTTCACCCTGACTTGCTTTTTGGCGCTGTAGTAAATATAAACGTTAAAACTATACAACTTGTATTTTACAGGTGTGTTACAAAATAAAACTTTTCTGTTAAATTTTATGGGTTTGTGGCAGAAAAAAAATTATGTAGACAGAGGGGGGAAAATGCAAAAAGGGTAGGATGAGTTGAAAAACTTTAGTTTATTTCACTAAAAAGATATAAATATGAAAATTAAGTAAGTAGTGTTATTTACTTTAATGATGTTAAAGTAAAGCCTTTTACCAACAAAAGAGTTATATTTTTATAAAAAAAGGATAAAGTAAAAGTATGAAAATTTGCTTTAAAAAAATTGAAATTGAAAAAGAAAAACTTAACAGTTCTTTTACTGAAAGTCCTCAAAATGATCATTGAAAAGAAAAGGGAGTTAGGGATGAAGGCTTTAGTTATCAAACAAGTTAAGAGCTAAAGTTCCCCTGTATAGTTAAAGGATAACTCAAAAACTATTAAAATACAAAAACTGCTAGTAATTAACTTTTCTCAAAATATCTGCTTAAGTGTAAAACATTATAACTTTTATTTCACCAAAAAGCAAGAATTTAATTTCCTGTTTTCGTTTTGAAACCAGATTAAAATACTAAGATCTAGTAAATCATATTTCCTTATTATCCTGAACAAAACTTAAACAATTTAACTTTTCATTTATCATTGACACTTGCATTTTGAAAAACTATAAATATTTTCTGTTTTTATGCCAAAGAAAGTTTTAAATGTTTAACACTTTAACAATGATAAGTTGAAAAATACCTAAGTAGTAGTAGATTTGTTATATGTATGTATATTTTTGTCTTTGTATGAGAATATTTGCCTGCATTTATTTTTGGCTGGCTTTTGTATTAAATAATTGTCCTTGACATCCTTTCAAAATAACTAGCAGATATACCATGAGAGTAAAGTATATAGATTTTTATTTGTTTTTGCTTGAATATTTTTATATTATAGTTATAAATATTTGAAATTTTTAGTTGGCTTTTCTAACAATTTAAGCCACCAATCCAAGCTAATGAACTGTTACGACAAATGGTAAAGTTCATTCAAATAAATACTTTTTAGAAAAAAAATTTCTAAAACAAAATTTTTAAAAATTTTCGCAAATGACAATATTTTGAAAACTTTCCTTGAAGAAAAGAATTCTACATTTTATGGCTCCCTATTACACCATCACCAGGAGGGCTGTCTCTATAAAGACAGATCGAAAACTACATATTATATCTAATTTCTAAGACAAAATAAATACGAATTATAGTCTTTAAAAAATATGATTAATGACAATTATCACTTAAACCGAGTGAAACACACAATATTTGTCTCTATAGAAAATTTTGCAAAATTTTGTCTTTAGAGAAAATTTTGCAAAATTTTGTCTTTAGAGAAAATTTTGCAAAATTTTGTATTTAGAGAAAATTTTGCAAAATTTTGTCTTTAGAGAAAATTTTGCAAAATTTTGTCTTTAGAGAAAATTTTGCAAAATTTTGTCTTTAGAGAAAATTTGCAAAATTTTGTCTTTAGAGAAAATTTTGTCTTTAGAGAAAATTTGCAAAATTTTGTCTTTAGAGAAAATTTTGCAAAATTTTGTCTTTAGGGAAAATTTTGTCTTTATAGAAATATTTAGAGATGGTTTATGTAAAGCTTGCTAAAATCGGCCGAGCGGTTTTTGATTAATCACTTTTTTTGCAACAAATTAATAAGTATATTTTTTAGAGTTTATAAAATCTATGGAAATTTTTTATATTTACACATTGTATAATATAGTTTCCATATATTGCATAAACTCTTTGCAGGCAATTCGTAAACTATGCATTTGATCATCTTATGATCTTGAGCAAAGTTGTTGAGCATGAGCCGACTAAGCTCTCTAAGTTGTTACGACAAAATTCCGAAAGGTGGCGCCATGTATTCTAAGTTGGTGAGACTAATTTTCGCCAGATGGCGCCTCCGAAAATTAACCAAATTGAATTGAATCGTAAACTATTCATTCAACAAAATGATTCAAAATTAATTAGATATTTGTACAATGTCTTTCCTCCAAATTTATTTTAGTTGGTGGAGTAGCAACGTGCGCAGTGTAGAGTTAGTTTTTTCTTAGGACAAAATTATGAAAAATATATTATAAAGACAAAATTTTGTTAAATTTTCTATTAAGACAAATTTTTCTATAAAAATTTTCTATAAAGACAAAATTTTGCAAAATTTTCTATAAAGACAAAATTTTGCAAAATTTTCTATAAAGACAAAATTTTGCAAAATTTTCTATAGAGACAAAATTTTGCAAAATTTTCTATAGAGACAAAATTTTGCAAAATTTTCTATAGAGACAAAATTTTGCAAAATTTTCTATAGACAAAATTTTCTATAAAGACAAAATTTTGCAAAATTTTCTATAGAGACAAAATTTTGCAAAATTTTGCAAAATTTTCTATAGAGACAAAATTTTGCAAAATTTTCTATAGAGACAAAATTTTGCAAAATTTTCTATAGAGACAAAATTTTGCAAAATTTTCTATAGAGACAGAATTTGGCAAAATTTTCTATAGAGACAAAATTTTGCAAAATTTTCTATAGAGACAAAATTTTGCAAAATTTTCTATAGAGACAAAATTTTGCAAAATTTTGCAAAATTTTCTATAGAGACAAAATTTTCTATAGAGAAAAAATTTTGCAAAATTTTCTATAGAGAAAAAATTTTCTCGAAATACAAAACTTTGCACAATTTTCTCTAAAAATACAATTTGGCAAAATTTTGTCTCTCCTTTTATTTCTACAAAACTCAATTTAGTGGCAATCATAAATCTATGTTTAAATTATTTATTATTCACACGCTTTTACCCACATTTTAAAGTCAAACTGAAAAAGTTTTTCAATTAAAAAAATACTAAATCCTTTTTAAGGACCTCCCTCTCTCTCTCCTCATAAACTCTACTGCCAAAAGAACAAACACATAATTCTCAGCATAAGAGTGTTTTGCATATCCTTTAGTTAATTGTGGGTGTATGCATGTATGAGCTCTGCTCCTGCACTTATACACCCGCATTTTGTATAGTAGAATTCTATAAATTTAATGGAAGCTAAAACTCACGTACATTTAAAACTAAAAAAAAATAAAAACAATTAAAAAACCAAAAGAGCATTGAAAATTATTAGCGCCTGCTGTTTATAATTAAATGCATTTATAACCAAAAACAAATGAATTTGAAAGTATATCTTTGCATATATTATGCAAAAAGTATAAGTGTTAAAAAAGATAGAAGGTTAAGGAAATATGAAAGAGGGAGGAGAAGGTATATATAAGTCAGTTTTGAACTAAACATCTTACAAGTGCAGCCATAGGATAGGAAGCAAAGGATACTTTTATACAAAAAACATATCACAGTAACAGCTTTTCTATAGAAAACATATCAGAGTGACAACTTTTCTATAGGAGACTTATCACAGTGACAATTTTTATATAGAAAACTTATCACAGTGACAACGTTTCTATAGAAAACTTGTCGCAGTGACAACTTTTCTATAGAAAGCCTATCACAGTGACAACTTTTCTATAGAAAGCTTATCACAGTGACAACTTTTCTATAGAAAACTTATCACAGTGGCAACTTTTCTATAGAAAACTTATCACAGCGACAACTTTTCTACAGAAAACTTATCACAGTGACAACTTTTGTATAGAAAACTTATCACAGTGACAACTTTTCTATAGAAAACTTATCACAGTGACAACTTTTCTACAGAAAACTTATTACAGTGACAATTTTTCTATAGAAAACTTATCACAGTGACAATTTTTCTATAGAAAACTTATTACAGTGACAATTTTTCTATAGAAAACATATGACAGTGACAACTTTTCTATAAAAAACTTATCACGGTAAAATTTTCTTATAGAAAACTTATCACAGTGACAACTTTTCTAAAGAAAACATATCACAGTGACAACTTTTTTATTAAAAAAAAAACAGCTCCGTCAATCCCTTTATAAATCTATCAAATACCTCTTTTTTAGCATATTCATCCTCTTTCGCACCCACTGTCCCGGAGTACTATTTTTATGTTAATTTAACATAAATTTCCCTCTACTTACAGTTGTCAGCTTAATAATTTTATAAATGACAACTGTCACTTGAACTATTTTAAATATATGAATTACCTTTTTGTTCAAAAAGCAGACAATGAGAATGAATTGGTTTGTCGTATTTGAAAGGGAGTGAAAGAAATGTTAAATAATGATGAAATTTTATACATGACGAGAAAAAAAAAAAAACAGGAAAGGGTGAAGAAATAAGGACAATAATAATAAAATTTTATCCAGAAGGAAAGGAGTAAAAACAAGAAATATTTAAATGGGAAATAATAGTAAATTATTTATAATTAATTTACATCAGAACACTAGATTTCCGGCGACAACAAATTTTACTTTTCCTGAACTCAAGGTACCCTACAGAAACATAGATAATTGAAGCAGGTTGCCATACTTAAGAAGGAGCAGCTTTTTAAAGAAAAGTGTTCAAATGGAAGAGTTTTCGATAGAAAATTGTCAAGAACACTATAGAAAATTTATCACAGTGACAACTTTTTTTTTCTATAGAAAACCCAGTGAAAACTTAAAAAAAAATTTTCTATAGAAAACTTACAACAGTGACAATTTTTCTATAGAAAACTTATCACAGTGACACATTTCTTATAAAAAACTGATAACAGTGACAATTTTTTATAGAATACTTATCACAGTAACAATTTCTCTGCAGAAAATTTATCACAGTGACAATTTCTCTATATATAACTTATCACAGTGACAATTTTTCTATTGAAAACTTATCACACTGACAATTTTTCTATAGAAAACTTATCACAGTGAAAATTTTTCTATAGAAAACTTATCACAGTGACAATTTTTCCAAAGAAAACTTTTCAAAGTGACAATTTTTCTATAGAAAACTTATCACAGTGCCAATTATTCCATAGAAAACTTATCACAGTGACAATTTTTGTATAGAAAACTTATCACAGTGAAAACTTTTCTATAGAAAACAACTTTTCTTTAGAAAACGTATCACAGTGACAACGTTTCTTTAGAAAACTTATCACAGTGATAATTTTTCTATAGAAAAACTATCACAGTGCTAACTCTTCTATAAAAAACTTATCACAGTGTTAACTATTCTATAGAAAACTTATCACAGTGACAACTTTTTTTTATAGAAAACAATTTCTCTATAAAAAACTTATCACAGTGACAATTTTTCTATAGAAAACTTATCACAGAGATAACTTTTCTATAGAAAACTTATCACAGTGAGCACTTTTCTATAGAAAACTTATCAAAGTGACAACTTTTTTACAGAAAACTTAACACAGTGACAATTATTCTATAGAAAACTTATCACAGTGATAAGTTTGATAAGTTTTCTTATCAAAGAGACAATTTTTGTATAGAAAACTTATCACAGTGAAAACTTTTCTATAGAAAACAACTTTTCTTTAGAAAATGTATCACAGTGACAACGTTTCTTTAGAAAACTTATCACAGTGATAATTTTTCTATAGAAAAACTATCACAGTGCTAACTCTTCTATAAAAAACTTATCACAGTGTTAACTATTCTATAGAAAACTTATCACAGTGACAACTTTTTTTTTATAGAAAACAATTTCTCTATAAAAAACTTATCACAGTGGCAATTTTTCTATAGAAAACTTATTACAGAGATAACTTTTCTATAGAAAACTTATCACAGTGAAAACTTTTCTATAGAAAACTTATCAAAGTGACAACTTTTTTACAGAAAACTTAACACAGTGACAATTATTCTATAGAAAACTTATCACAGTGATAAGTTTGATAAGTTTTCTTATCAAAGTGACAATTTTTCTATAGAAAACTTATCACTGTAACAACTTTTCTATAGAAAACATATCACAGTGACAACTTTTCTATAGAAAACGTATCACAGTGACAATTTTTCTATAGAAAACTTATCACAAAGACAATGTTTTTAGAGAAATCTTATCACAGTGACAAATTTTCAATAGAAAACGTATCACAGCAACAATTTTTCTATAGAAATCTTATCACAGTGACAAATTTTCAATAGAAAACGTATCACAGTAACAATTTTTCTATAGAAAACTTATCACAGTGACAACTTTTCTTTAGAAAACCTATCACAGTGGCAATTTTTTTATAGCAAACTTATCACATTGGCAACTTTTCTATAGAAAACTTATCACAGTGAAAACTTTTCTAAAAAAACAACTTTTCTTTAGAAAACTTATCACAGTGACAACGTTTCTTGAGAAAACTTATCACAGTGCTAACTTTTCTATAGAAAAACTATCACGGTGTTAACTTTTCTATAGAAAACTTATCACAGTGTTAACTATTCTATAGAAAACTTATCACAGTGACAAATTTTCTGTAAAAAAACTTGTCACAGTGTCAACTTTTTTATAGAAAACTTATCTTAGTGACAATTTCTCTATAGAAAACTTATCACTGTGAAAATTTCTCTACAGAAAACTTATCACAGTGACAATTTGTCTGTAGAAAAGTATTCAGTATTTTCCTTACTGTTTTAAAATTCAAATTTCTTGCCTTTTTTTTTGGGAGGAAGTAGACAAAACAGGAAAGCCAACAATTTTATTGCTTCGCCACTAACACCAACCATTGACACTCACTAGATAGTTAATTTGTATGGATCCACTACTCGCAGTAAAATGTTTTGCACATGAGTTTGTACCGAAATAAATGTAAGAGTTTTTGTTGCATGTGTCATTGGTTGTTGATGGATAATAATGATATTTTGTTGCATAAAATTAATGACATTTTAACACACAATCAACTTGTAAATTGATGACACTTGATATGGCTTGAGTCAATGTAACAGCACTTTGTTAAGGGTAAATAAAACAAATGATTTGATGGGACAAAAATTGGTGGATTTGTTTTTTTTACACATTTTGTAGGAGGTAGGAAGTAAAAAAAGAATTTTGAATTTCACTCGATAGTGTGACAGATATTTATGTATGTAGACTATTCTCAATAAAATATTTGAAGTTTCGTTTATGTCTTGCACTCTGAAGTGGCCATATACTATCACGAAAATCACTATTGTTTAAAATTTCCAATGTTTTAAATTTCAAATAGATTTTAACTGAAATACAGACAAGTGATAGATTTAAGGTATTCATATTGTAAATAATCTTTTTAAAACTTTTATGACCAAAAAGAAGTTGTACTTAAAAATTTTTACTATGACACCGATTCTGTTAAATATTACATTTAAAATCTGCTGGATTTTGCTTTAGTGTAAAAGCTTTATTATAGGGAATATTGTCGTCCAGAAAAATAGCATTTCCAGATAACATTTGCATTTACATATATATGTATATGTATGACTGTATTAAATTCATACGATAATATTCAAATTAACTCACAGACAAATGAAAACTACAGGAAGGAAATTGTTTATTGTATATGAATGTATGAAAGTATGCATTTTTTACACAATGAAACAAAAAAGGTATGTGAAAACAACACAATACAAATATTAAAAGACAATACAATGTTAAAGTTTAAAATACAAGTGTGAGAACAGCGGTTAGGGAAAATAGTTTTCTAAGGAAAAGTGGTCAGTGTGAAAAGTTTTCTATACTACAGAAAGAAAACTTATCACAGTGACGACTTATTTAAAGAAAACTTATCAAAGCGGCAAGTATACTTCAGAAAACTCATTACAGTGACAACTTTTTATGGAACTGTAAAACTTTTCTATAGAAAACTAATCACAGTGGCAACTTTTCTATAGAAAACTTATCACAGTGGCAACTTTTCTATAGAAAACTTGTCACAATGACAACTTTTCTAAAGAATACTTATCACAGTGACAACTTTTCTATAGAAAACTTAGCACAGTGACAACCTTTGTATAGGAAACTTATCACAGTGACAACTTTTCTTTAGAAAACTTATCACAGTGACAACTTTCCTATAGAAAACTTATCACAGTGACAACTTTTGTATAGAAAACTTATCACAGTGACAACTTTTCTATAGAAAACTTATCACAGTGACAACTTTTCTATAGAAAACTTATCACAGTGACAACTTTTCTATAGAAAACTTATCACAGTGACAACAATTCTATAGAAAACTTATCACAGTGGCAACTTTTATATAGGAAACTTATCACAGTGACAACTTTTCTATAGAAAACTTATCACAGTGACAACAATTCTATAGAAAACTTATAACAGTGGCAACTTTTATATAGGAAACTTATCACAGTGACAACTTTTCTATAGAAAACATATCACAGTGACAACTTTTCTATAGAAAACTTATCACAGTGACAACTTTTCTACAGAAAACATCACAGTGACAACTTTCCTATAGAAAACTTATCACAGTGACAACTTTTCTACAGAAAACTTATCACAGTGACAACTTTTCTATAGAAAACTTATCACAGTGACAACTTTTCTATAGAAAACTTATCACAGTGACAATTCTATAGAAAACTTATCACAGTGGCAACTTTTATATAGGAAACTTATCACAGTGACAACTTTTCTATAGAAAACTTATCACAGTGACAACTTTTCTAAAGAATACTTATCACAGTGACAACTTTTCTATAGAAAACTTATCACAGTGACAACCTTTGTATAGAAAACTTATCACAGTGAAAACTTTTCTTTAGAAAACTTATCACAGTGACAACTTTCCTATAGAAAACATATCACAGTGACAACTTTTGTATAGAACACTTATCACAGTGACAACTTTTCTATAGAAAACTTATCACAGTGACAACTTTTCTATAGAAAACTTATCACAGTGACAACTTTCCTATAGAAAACTTATCACAGTGACAACTTTTGTATAGAAAACTTATCACAGTGACAACTTTTCTATAGAAAACTTATCACAGTGACAACTTTTCTATAGAAAACTTATCACAGTGACAACAATTCTATAGAAAACTTATCACAGTGGCAACTTTTATATAGGAAACCTATCACAGTGACAACTTTTCTATAGAAAACTTATCACAGTGACAACAATTCTATAGAAAACTTATCACAGTGGCAACTTTTATATAGGAAACTTATCACAGTGACAACTTTTCTATAGAAAACTTATCACAGTGACAACTTTTCTATAGAAAACTTATCACAGTGACAACTTTTCTATAGAAAACTTAACACAGTGGCAACTTTTCTATAGAAAACTTATCACAGTCCCAACTTTTCTTGTAGTACTAGTTACTTTTTAAATTCTATTTTAAAACCCTTAAAGTATTTTTATGTTAGTTCCCTCTATAAATTTGTTACTTTATTCAAATTGCATTTTTACTTGTAAAATGTTGCAAGTTTTTAGGCAAAACGTTCGTAACGAATAAAAACACCTAACAAACTTATGACATTAGAGTTGTAATTTTCTTTGCCCACGCATACGACGATGCACACATGTTCCAGGGGCAAAATGGTCATTGAGGGACCATTTAAAAATGTTTATTTTATACATATTTTATTTCAAAAACTTTTCCTAACGAGTCACAGACCACAAGGTATTTTCACGAAGTTTGTTTAGAGTTTGTGGGAGAACTGAGGTAAAACAAATGTGAAAAAATAGATTGCGAGATGATTTGTATAAAAATTTATTCAGAAAATAAAAAAACAATTTATACGGATGAGCGACAAATAAAAACGAAAAGTTTAAAATAGTTATTTTATGTTCTGGTTTAAGGTAAGGAAGCAACTGAGATGTAAATCATTTCTATAGAAAACTGTGCAGACTTAAATCTAAACTCTTCACTGTGATAGGTTTTCTATAGCAAATTTATCACTGTGATAAGTTTTTTTATAGAAAAGTTGTCACTGTGATAAGTTTTATATAGAAAAGTTGTCGTTGTGATAAGAAAAGTTGTCAAGGTGATAAGTTTTCTATAAAAAATTTGTCACTGTGATAAGTTTTTTATAGAAAAATTGTCACTGTGATAAGTTTTCTAGCAAAAATTTGTCGCTGTGATAAGTTTTCTATAAAAAATTTCACTGTGACAAGTTTTCTATAGAAAAGTTGTTACTGTGATAAGTTTTCTATAGAACAGTTGTCACTGTGATAAGTTTTCTATAGAAAAGTTGTCACTGTGATAAACTTTCTATCAAAAAGTTGTCACTGTGATAAGTTTTCTATAGAAAAGTTGTCACTGTGATAAGTTTTCTATAGAAAAGCTGTCACTGTGATAAGTTTTCTATAGAAAAGTTGTCACTATGAAAAGTTTTCTATAGAAAAGTTGTCACTGTGATAAGTTTTCTATAGAAAAGTTGTCACTGTGATAAGTTTTCTATAGAAAAGTTGTCACTGTGATAAGTTTTCTATAGAAAAGTTGTCACTGTGATAAGTTTTCTATAGAAAAGTTGTCACTGTTATAAGTTCTGTGTAGAAATGTTATCACTGTGATAAGTTTTCTATAGAAAATTTATCACTGTGATAAGTTGTCCATAGAAAAGTTGTCACTGTGATGAGTTTTCTATAGATAGGTTGTCATTGTTATAAGTTTTCTTTAGAAAAGTTGTCACTGTGATAAGTTTTGTATAGAAATGTTATTACTGTGATAAGTTTTCTATAGAAAAGTTGTCACTGTAATAAGTTTTCTATAGAAAAGTTGTCACTGTGATAAGTTTTTAATAGAAAAGTTGTCACTGTGATAAGTTTTCTATAGAAAAGTTCACTATGACAAGTTTTCTATAGAAAAGTTGTCACTGTGATAAGTTTTCTACAAAAATTTTATCACTGTGATAAGTTTTTTTATAGAAAAGTTGTCACTGTGATAAGTTTTCTATAGAAAATTTATCACTGTGATAGTTTTTCTATAGAAAAGTTGTCACTGCGATAAGTTTTCTATAGAAAAGTTTTCACCGTGATAAGTTTTCTATAGAAAAGTTGTCACTGTGATAAGTTTTGTATGGAAAATTTGTAACTGTGATATGTTTTATTTAGAAAAGTTGTCACTGCGATAATTTTTCTTTAGAAAAGTTGTCACTGTGATAAGTTTTCTTTAGAAAAGTTGTCACTGCGATAAGTTTTCTTTAGAAAATTTGTAACTGTGATATGTTTTATTTAGAAAAGTTGTCACTGCGATAATTTTTCTTTAGAAAAGTTGTCACTGTGATAAGTTTTCTTTAGAAAAGTTGTCACTGTGATAAGTTTTCTTTAGAAAAGTTGTCACTGTGATAAGTTTTCTTGAGAAAAGTTGTCACTGTGATAAGTTTTCTATAGAAAAGTTGTCACTGTGATAAGTTTTCTTGAGAAAAGTTGTCACTGTGATAAGTTTTCTTGAGAAAAGTTGTCACTGTGATAAGTTTTCTTTTAAAAAGTTGTCACTGTAAAAAGTTTCTTTTAGAAAAGTTATCACTGTGATAAGTTTTCTTTAGAAAAGTTGTCACTGTAATAAGTTTTCTTTAGAAAAGTTGTCACTGTAATAAGTTTTCTTCAGAAAAGTTGTCACTGTGATAAATTGTCTTTAGAAAAGTTGTCACTGTGATAAGTTTTCTTTAGAAAAGTTGTCACTGTGATAAGCTTTTTATACAAAACTGTTTTGCACAGAACAACTTTATGTTTGGTGTATACTTCCAAAAAGAAATGTTTCCTTGATGAAAACTTTAACCATCAAATTAATCAATCTGTTCAATTTTGTATGTTCGCTTTCCTTTTAATCAGGTTAAACTAATCCTTAAACTTAAATAAACCTTCAATTTACTGACAGACACACGAATCCACATAAAACAAACGTGAAATTGAAGTTACCAAATGGCGCCATCGTTTCTTTATATTTTAGAATATTGTTATAGATTGTCATTTCCTTTTGAAAAAGTTAAAAAAAAAAACAGAGAAAAAACGAAATTCCATCTCAATCTCTATTATTTAAACTCCAAATACATTCATGCAATTACGAATACAAATGAAAATATAACGGTAACATAAAACGAACGAACTAACGATTGCAATGATGACGACGACGACGATGATGATGATGACAAAAACAACAATCAACAACAATAGTCGTATAAAAGCAACAACAACAACAACAAAAGCAATAATAACACTAAAGTACAATTGAGCGCCAATTCAAAAGCACTTAAGTGTAATTTTCAATAGTTTCCTTGCATTTTTTTGCTGCTTCTCTGCTTTTTTCTTGCGTTTTTTATGTTTTATGAGATTGTCGTTGGTATTTTCTTTTTCTGAAATAGTCATTTTCTTTCTATTAAAGCTCAAAACCGTATTAAACGATTAATATAAGGCAAGGAGTAAGAGTTGATAGTAAAAAGGAGCTAAACTAGATAGAAACCAAAAAATCCTTTAAAATGCAAATTGTTGTAGTTCTCTTTAGTCTGAGTTTTGCTAAAAAAACGAAAAAACTGGGATAATGGTTGACAAGGAAAGGTTTAGCTTAAGTATTTTTCTTGAAACGAGGTTGGCATTAAAAGGCTACAATAATAACTCTAATCAACAGTTCTCTATAGCAAAGTGTTCAATAGGAACAGTTTTCTATAGAAAAGTGTTCAAGAGGAACAGGTTTCTATAGAAAAATGTTCAATAGGAATAGATTTCTATAAAAAAGAGGTCAATAGGAACAGTTTTTTATAGAAAAAAGGTCAACAGGAACAGTTTTCTATAGAAAAGAGGTCAAAAAATGTTGTCACTATGATAAATTGTCTATAGAAAAGTTGTCACTGTGAAAAGTTTTCTATAGAAAATTTGTCACTGTGATAAGTTTTCTATAGAAAATTTGTCGCTGTGATAAGTTTTCTATAGGAAAGTTGTCACTGTAAGAAGTTTTCTATAGGAAAGTTGTTACTGTGATAAGTTTTCTATAGAGAAGTTATCACTGTGAAAAGTTTTCCATATAAAATTTGTCGCTGTGATAAGTTTTCTGTAGGAAAGTTGTTACTGTGATAAGTTTTCTATAGAAAAGTTGTCACTGTGAAAAGTTTTTCATAGAAAATTTGTCGCTGTGATAAGATTTCTATAGAAAAGTTCTCACTGTGATGAGTTTTCTATAGAAAGTGACAACTTTTCTTTTTGATGAGTTTTCTATAGAAAAGGTGTCACTGTGATGAGTTTTCTATAAAATCGTTGTCACTGTGACAAATTTTAATAAAAAGATGTCACTGTGATAAGTTTTCTATAGAAAAGTTGTCACTGTGATAAGTTTTCTTTAGAAAAGTTGTCACTGTGATAAGTTTTCTATAGAAAAGTTGTCACTGTGATAAGTTTTCTATAGAAAAGTTGTCACTGTGATAAGTTTTCTATAGAAAAGTTGTCACTGTGATAAGTTTTCTATAGAAAAGTTGTCACTGTGATAAGTTTTCTATAGAAAAGTTCTCACTGTGATAAGTTTTCTATAGAAAAGTTGTCACTGTGATAAGTTTTCTATAGAAAAAGTGTCACTGTGATAAGTTTTCTATAGAAAATTTGTCACTGTGATAAGTTTTCTATAGAAAATTTGTCACTGTAATAAGTTTTCTATAGAAAATTTGTCACTGTGATAAGTTTTCCATAGAAAATTTGTCGCTGTGATAAGTTTTCTATAGAAAAGTTGTCACTGTGATAAGTTCTCTATTAAAAAGTTGTCACTGTGATAAGTTATCTATAGAAAATTTGTCACTGTGATAAGTTTTCTATAGGAAAGTTGTCACTGTAAGAAGTTTTCTATAGGAAAGTTGTTACTGTGATAAGTTTTCTATAGAAAAATTGTCACTGTGAAAAGTTTTCCATATAAAATTTGTCGCTGTGATAAGATTTCTATAGAAAAGTTGTCACTGTGATGAGTTTTCTATAGAAAAGTTGTCACTGTGATGAGTTTTCTATAGAAAAGTTGTCACTATGATGAGTTTTCTATAAAAAAGTTGTCACTGTGATAAATTTTAATAAAAAGTTGTCACTGTTATAAGTTTTCTATAGAAAAGTTGTCACTGTGATAAGTTTTCTATAGAAAAATTGTCACTGTGATAAGTTTTCTATAGAAAAGTTGTCACTGTGATAAGTTTTCTATAGAAAAAGTGTCACTGTGATAAGTTTTCTATAGAAAATAGTTCAGTGAGAACAGTTTTCTATAGAAAAGTGTTCAGTAAGAACAGAAAAATTTTCAGCTTGAAAATTTTAAACCACTTCACAGATTGACTTCCCTTTTAGCAATAACCATATGTGTGTGTGTTTTCAATTCCAGTTTATTCAGTTCAATTTTTTTAAATCCTGATTTAGTTTTTTTCTACTCAAACTTATTAACTAAGAAAAATATAAAAATCCGGCTTAAATAAAATAGTTTTGCTCTTCTGATATATAGATAATTAAGAGGAACTATAACCTTTCATTCGAAAAAAATTTTAAACTATAAAATTTTATTTCAAACGTGTCCCTTGTCCCAGCATCATCCAGCTAAAGCCACTAACTCCACTTCAGTTTTATGTCATTTTTATTTGCGAGTATAAACTAAAAAAATTTTTAAGCCACATTATAAAATTCACATTCCCATTTTAATAGGCTGCATTTTTATTTCTGTGTCCATTTTTCCACTTTTTTTTATTTCTGCAATAATTTTCAGGACTATGAGGCGGCATAAAAGTCATAAATTTTGTGTAGAAAAAAAACCCCAACAATTTTTTCGTCGTTTACATAAAATCCTTGAATAATGCTTTGGGAAAAAAACATCGAAACGACTAGGAAAAATTGCAACAAATTACTATGTGAGGTCAAGCGTGATTATATGGCACTTGTACCGAGTATTATTTACTTTTGGTACAGGATATTGAAGTAAAGGACATTAAATAAATGGAGTATTTTTACGCTTATTAAGGTTGCAATAAGTATGAAAAATTCATGGCATAGTTTTCAGTTTATTTCTTTTTCTGTCTTCTACCAACTGAGAAAAATGTATGACAAGTGGAAAATTATGTATATGTATTGTGGTGTGGAGAGATTAGAGGAAAGAAAAGTGATCAGAGTAAAGAGTTTTCTAAAAAAAACGGGTTATTATAAATAGTTTTCTATAAAAAAGAGGTCGGTGTGAAAGTTTTCTATAGAGAAGTTGTCACTGTGATAAGTTTTCTATAGAAAAGTTATCACTGTTATAAGTTTTCTATAGAAAAGTTGTCACCGTGATAAGTTTTCTATAGAAAAGTTGTCACTGTGATAAGTTTTCTATAGAAAAGTTGTCACTGTGATAAGTTTTCTATAGAAAAGTTGTCACTGTGATAAGTTTTCTATAGAAAAGTTGTCACTGTGATAAGTTTTCTATAGAAAAGTTGTCACTGTGATAAGTTTTCTATAGAAAAGTTGTCAATGTGATAAGTTTTCTATAGAAAAGTTGTCACTGTGATAAGTTTTCTATAGAAAAGTTGTCACTGTGATAAGTTTTCTATAGAAAAGTTGTCACTGTGATAAGTTTTCTATAGAAAAGTTGTCACTGTGATAAGTTTTCTATAGAAAAGTTGTCACTGTGATAAGTTTTCTATAGAAAAGTTGTCACTGTGATAAGTTTTCTATAGAAAAGTTGTCACTGTGACAACTTTTCTATAGAAAAGTTGTCATTGTGATAAGTTTTCTATAGAAAAGTTGTCACTGTGATAAGTTTCCTATAGAAAAGTTGTCACTGTGATAAGTTTTCTATAGAAAAGTTGTCACTGTGATAAGTTTTCTATAGAAAAGTTGTCACTGTGATAAGTTTTCTGTAGAAAAGTTGTCACTGTGATAAGTTTTCTATAGAAAAGTTGTCACTGTGATAAGTTTTCTATAGAAAAGTTATCACTGTTATAAGTTTTCTATAGAAAAGTTGTCACCGCGATAAGTTTTCTATAGAAAAGTTGTCACTGTAATGAGTTTTCTATAGAAAAGTTGTCACTGTGATAAGTTTTCTATAGAAAAGCTGTCACTGTGATAAGTTTTCTATAGAAAAGTTGTCACTGTGATAAATTTTCTATAGAAAAGTTGTCACTGTGGTAAGTTTTCTATAGAAAAGTTGTCACTGTGATAAGTTTTCTATAGAAAAGTTGTCACTGTGGTAAGTTTTCTATAGAAAAGTTGTCACTATGATAAGTTTTCTATAGAAAAGTTGTCACTGTGATAAGTTTTCTATAGAAAAGTAGTCACTGTGGTAAGTTTTCTATAGAAAAGTTCTCACTGTGATAAGTTTTCTATAGAAAAGTTCTCACTGTGATAAGTTTTCTGTAGAAAAGTTGTCACTGTCATAAGTTTTCTATAGAAAAGTTGTCACTGTGATAGGTTTTCTATAGAAAAGTTGTTACTGTGATAAGTTTTCTATGGAAAAGTTGTCACTGTGATAAGTTTTCTATAGAAAAGTTGTCACTGTGATAAGTTTTCTATAGAAAAGTTGTCACTGTGATAAGTTTTCTATAGAAAAGTTGTCACTGTGATAAGTTTTCTATGGAAAAGTTGTCACTGTGATAAGTTTTCTATAGAAAAGTTGTCACTGTGATAAGTTTTCTATAGAAAAGTTGTCACTGTGATAAGTTTTTAATAGAAAAGTTGTCACTATGATAAGTTTTCTATAGAAAAGTTGTCACTGTGATAAGTTTTCTATAGAAAAGTTGTCACTGTGATAAGTTTTCTATAGAAAAGTTCCCACTGTGATAAGTTTTCTGTAGAAAAGTTCTCACTGTGATAAGTTTTCTATAGAAAAGTTCTCATTGTGATAAGTTTCCTATAAAAAATTTGTTACTGTGTTAAGGTTTCTTTAGATAAGTTTATATAGAAAAATTGTCACTGTGATAAGTTTACTATAGAAAAGTTGTCACTGTAACAAGTTTTCTATAGAAAAGTTCTCACTGTGATTGGTTTTCTATAGAAAAGTTATGACTGTGATAAGTTTTCTATAGAAAAGTTGTCACTGTGATAGTGTTCAATAGGAACAGTTTTCTATAGAAAAGTAGTCAGTAGGAACAGTTGTCTATTGAAAAGTTTGTTTTCTATAGAAAATTGTTTCTTAATGTTTTCTTTTGTAAATGACCCATTGTGCAGTTCAAGGAAGGACTGTAGTAAATTGTTATTTATTATAAATATTTATGCAAATTTTTAGTATATATTTGCTTATATTTATTAACAAATCACCGAGTACTAATATATTATTTACTTTCTTTATCTAACTAAATTTTACTTACATTACACCAAAAAATTATGTTTAATCGCTAAATTGCATGTTCAATTTAATCTAATGCAAAATTAATTATTTCAGTAACACTTTTTTGAATAACACAATTTTTGATACGAATCCTGAAAAATGGAGCACTAAACATAAATTGAAACACTTGGAAAATTGCACTTAAATGCGGAGTTACACACCTTGACGTATAATTAATATAAATTTTGAATTATATTTTGAAAATTGCCAAACCGCGAACACAACTGGCAGATTAACACGAAACTTTAAATATAACGAATATAACGAGAAATGTTGAATAATCTTAAATCACAGACTTTTTTCTAGGAATTATAAAAATGAAGAAATTATTTAATTTATAAGTCTTTTATGCAAATTGCAGTTGCGTGCTGAGATATTCTTTGAATTTTTCTATTTGAAACAATTTTTATTTTTTTTATATTTTTTCAACTTTTTTTCTTTATCCTTCACCTTTTGTGAAATTATTTAAATTAGCATTTTTTTATATATATTTCTTGAAGTATATGAATTTGTTGTTTCAACAATCTTTAAACAATGAATGCACTTTTGCTACTGAACTAAACTTCAGAATCATGGTAAATTCTTTTGCTTGTCCCCAAAATACAAAACAGAGAAAAAAAACACACAAATGTATTAAAACTATACACGCACATACATTTACAAACTCACACCCATACATAAACACACAAACAAATATACATAAACTCTGTACTATTAAAAGTCCACTACTATTTTATCCTCATGATTTAAAACAGTGATGACACCAGGGGGATAAAAGGACTATTGTTTTGAAAAAGTTAAATTTTGTTTATTATTTCGTTGAAAATGGACTGCGAAAGAAGTAAAAAAGTTGTCACTGTGATAATTTTCCTATAGAAAAGTTGTCACTGTGATAAGTTTTCTATAGAAAAGTTAATACTGTGATAAGTTTTCTATAGAAAAGTTGTCACTGTGATAAGTTTTCTATACAAAAGTTGTCACTGTAATAATTTTTCTATAGAAAAGTCACTATGATAAGTTTTCTATATAAAAGTTAGTGATGTAATACGTTTTCTTTAAAAAAGTTCTCACTGTGACAAGTTTTTTGTAGAAAAGTTCTCACTGTGATAATTTTTTTTTTTAGAAAAGTTTTCACTGTGATAAGTTTTCTGTAGAAAAAATTCTCACTGTAATAAGTTTTCTATAGAAAAGTTCTCACTGTGATAAGTTTTCTATAGAAAAGTTCTCAATGTGATAAGTTTGGTAAAGAAAAGTTATCACTGTGTTAAATTTTCTTTAGAAAAGTTCTCACTGTGATAATTTTTCAATAGAAAAGTTCTCACTGTGATAAATTTTCTATAGAAAAGTTTTCACTGTGATAAATTTTCTATTGAAGAGAGAACTTTCAATTTATTAAGTTGTCACTTTGATAAGTTTGCTATAGAAAAGTTCTCGCTGTGTTAAATTTTCTATAGAAAAGTTCTGACTGTGATAATTTTTCTATAGAAAAATTCTCACTGTGATAAATTTTCTATAGAAGTGAGAACTTTCTCACTGTGTTAAGTTTTCTATAGAAAAGTTGTCACTGTGATAAGTTTTCTGTAAAAAAGTTGTCACTGTGATAAGTTTTGTATAAAAAAGTTCTCACTGTGATAAGTTTTCTATAGAAAAGTTCTCACTGTGTTAAGTTTTCTAAAAAAAATTTGTTACTGTCATAAATATTCTAAAGAAAAGTTCTCACTGTGATACATTTTCTATAGAAAAGTTCTCACTGTTAGAAATTTTCTATAGAAAAGTGATAAGTTTTCTATAGAAAAGTTCTCACTGTGTTAAGTTTTCTATAGAAAAGTTCTCATTGTGATGAGTTTCCTACAGAAAAGTTGTCACTGCGTTAAGTTTTCTATAGAAAAGATCTCACTGTGATTAATTTTCTATAGAAAAGTGATAAATTTTCGATAGAAAAGTAATAAATTTTCTATAGAAAAGTAATAAATTTTCTATAGAAAAGTAATCAATTTTCTATAGAAAAGTGATAAATTTTCTATAGAAAAGTGATAAATTTTTTATAGAAAAGTGATAAGTTTTCGATAGAAAAGTGATAAGTTTTCTATAGAAAAGTTGTGACTGTGATAAGTTTTATACAGAAAAAATGTCACTGTGATAAGTTTTCTAGAGAAAAGTTGTCAGTTCAGCCTTTCCCATTTTTTATCACTAAACCATTAATATCGCAATAAATTTCCGTACTTTTATATTTGAAAAAGTACTTTTTATGCTAAAAGTAAATCAAATTCTCAGCACATAAAATCACAAACTCTCACACTCCAACAACATGAAATTTAAAACTTACGCTCTTTAAATAAAACGTTCATGTTTAAGCTTCGTTGTGTAGTTGTGTTCCATTATAGCACGAGTTGAATATTTACGTATAATAAGAAGCACAAAAAAGGATAACACGACAAGGACTAACGTCATCACTAAATGAAATTCTCTGTCACAACAATACAGCTCTTTGATACACAGACACACATACATAAACTCACACATAAAAACAAAACTATAAAGTTTTGCCATTTAAAAGAGTAGGAAGAGCAGGAGTAAACTAAAAACTATTAAATTGAGTTTAACTCAAAAAATGCATTTGCATCAGCTGGTTCTAAGGGAATTTTAAGAGTAAGAGAAAATAGCTGAAGCAAGGCAACAAAAGAGACTAAATATTTTAAAAGAGGTTTGTTTAAGAGCAGAAAACAGCTGTTGTTTGGTTAAAGGAAAGTGTTACAAAATTTTTAATTGTGTGTAAACACGAATTATTAATTTTTATAGCTTTTTCTTTTCGAGTTAAAAAAAAAAACAAAAAACTAAAAGCTATGACGTGTTAATATTTAATATGACCATGTGATGTTGGTTTTTTTCTGCTGCTGCTTAAAAATCTTTACAGTAATAGTCAAGGTAAATGGTTACTTGTTGGCTAAGGATGCTACTTTTTATGGTTTGTTAGTTAAAAGAGGCTATAAAATATTTTTAAGTGGAATAAATTATTAAAAATTGTTAATCGTGGTGTTGCACAGTGGTTATGATAAAGAGTGTTCCGAATATAATATGCATTTACTATTTTAGCCTAAACTCATCCATATTGTACGGTTTTAACTTAATACAACTAAAAATTTTGTTCGGAACACAATTTCTGGCCCGATTTGTCATCATTTTTTTTTTTTTTAATTATACCAACACTCAGGGGATACCCCTATAAATGCGTTGCATTGTGTTGATGTTAGGAAATAAAGGATTGGGTAGGAGGAAAAATAGAGTAGTGTTTGTGGATATTTGATTTGAATCATTAGATATTGTATTGGGTTGGAAAACCATAGTAAGGAAAATAATTCCAGATTCGAATAATTCGGCCAAAAAACTAGTTTTCTTTGTAATGCGCTGTAGGACTCATGTTCCAACTAATTACAAAAGGATGCGATCTGTTTGCTAAACGTGTGTTTCGTCTAAAACAATGTTGGGCAAAGACTCTCTGATTTTGAATTTTGCTAACCCTAGGGGTAGGAAAATACAAAATCAGAGAGACTTTGCCCAACATTGGTCTAAAAGTATGTGCATTTGGAATAAGACTACGTATGTCATCAGAACATTTACCATGGTAATATCTGTAGAACAATGAAAGACATCCTACGTTTCGACGATGTTCGGGTGTATTTAAAGATTCACAAATAGTGCTAACACCTATTAGGTCAATGGCTCTCTGTTGAACACGATCCAACATTTCAAGACTAGAACTTGCAGCACCTGACAAATCGTGAGAATTGTACTCCATTTTTGGACGTATGTACGTGGTATATATCCGGAGTAAGTCGGTTGGTGAGAAATATGTTCTACATCGTCTTAAAAACCCTAGGCATTTAAATGAATCTTTTGACACGTCAAAAACACGTTGATTCCACCGGACATCAGGCTGAATTTTTATACCGAGGATAGAGAGGGAATCGGTTCCTTGGATAATTGAGTCACCCATTCGAGGGGAAGAAGACGGTGAGTTTACGAATCGTTTATGTGTTAATAAACAACATTGAGTTTTGAGTGCATTAAAGTCAACCATGTTAGCTTTGCCCCATGTGTAAATTATATCAAGGCCACGATTGAGCGATTCATTCATTTTAAATCTGGACAGATTGACCTCGGAGGTTAATATTTTGACGAAATTTGGAACATCTGTAAAAGAGGAGGCTTTTAGAGATAAGTTTTCTATAGAAAAGTTGTCACTGTGATAAGTTTTCTATAGAAAAGTTGTCACTGTGATAAGTTTTCTATAGAAAAGTTGTCACTGTGATAAGTTTTCTATAGAAAAGTTGTCACTGTGATAAGTTTTCTATAGAAAAGTTGTTACTGTGATAAGTTTTCTATAGAAAAGTTGTCACTGTGATAAGTTTTCTATAGAAAAGTTGTCACTGTGATAAGTTTTCTATAGAAAAGTTGTCACTGTGATAAGTTTTCTATAGAATAGTTGTCACTGTGATAAGTTTTCTATAGAAAAGTTGTCACTGTGATAAGTTTTCTATAGAAAAGTTGTCGCTGCGATAGGTTTCCTATAGAAAATTTGTCACTGTGATAAGTTTTCTATAGAAAAGTTGTCACTGTGATTAGTTTTCTATAGAAAAGTTGTCACTGTGATAAGTTTTCTATAGAAAAGTTGTCACTGTGATAAGTTTTATATAGAAAAGTTGTCACTGTGATAAGTTTTCTATAAAAAAGTTGTCACTGTGATAAGTTTTCTATGGAAAAGTTGTCACTGTGATAATTTTACTATAGAAAAGTTGTCACTGTGATAAGTTTTCTATAGAAAAGTTGTCACTGTGATAAGAAAAGTTGTCGCTGTGATAAGTTTTCTATAGAAAAGTTGTCACTGTGATAAGGTCAAAGGTCAAAATTTGAGTTTTTTTTCATTTTCTTTTTTGATTATGAGTAGATAGCACAAACACAATTTATAAAAAAAAAGTTTTAGAATTATTTTTCTTTCTTAAAATTTATATGACATAAGCCAAGGAACAAGATTCTATTAAAAACCATTTTGGTCGAAAATGTAGATAGCACTTTTTGAATATAAAGAGTCGATTTAGTCTTTTTATTTAAAAATATATATTAACCCTAAACAGACATGGGGACTAAAATGACCCATTTTTTCTTGTGATCTTTGAATCTTATTTCGTGTTTTAATATATTCACAAAAAATGTGCGTCATTTTAGTCCCCTAATCTGTTTAGGTTAATTTATATTTTGAAATAAAAATATATATGGCCATAGTTTCTAATGTATAAGCTTTTAACTGGCCTTTGCTACATTTTTTTTTTAGTTTGCGGGAGTGTTTTTTATATGAAAGCTATAGTCAAATATGGACCGATTCCTATAAAATTTGATATACTGACCAATAGTTGCATAAAACTTCTCTATTCTAAATTTAGTCGTCATAGCTATTACAATTGTATTCAATTTATCAGCAATCATGTGTTTTCCGGATCGGGTTTATATGGGAGCTCTAACTAAATGTGAACCGATTTGGGCCATTTTCAATACACAAAATTATTTTTGTAAAATTTTGTTCCTCTAGCTCTTTTCGTTAAGTCACTATCGCGCTTTTATCTGGCGGACAGACGGGCATAAACCCCCTTTTCTTGTTGTATTTTTGTGTTTCCGTAAGTTTTTTATATGGGAGCTATGGTCAAATAGTGACCGATTGTGACAAAATTTTGCACACTGGTTGACATAAGACTTCCTTGTGCTAAATTTAGTCGCCAAAGCTATTACAGTTTATCATTTATTGGCATTTAAGCGTATTTTAGGTGAAATTTAGGCTGTTTCCGTAAGTTTTTTGTATGGGAGCTATGGTTAAATGTGAATCGATTTGAATGAAATTGTATACGCCTAGTACTTATGTAAAACTCCTATATACCAAATTTTATCATCATAGCTATTATAATTAGTCATTTATTAGCAAATAAGTAATAAGCCTAGACGAGGTTATACAATTTTCCAAGAAATAAATAATATTTATGCCAAATTTTAGTGACCTATATCCTTTCGTTTTATCGTGCCGACAACAGACAGACAGACGGACATCGCTTAGAATTTCATAAGGATTCAGAATATATACGCTTTTGGTTTTTGAGCCAATATTAAGGAAATTACGAACGGAATGACAATCTCAATATACCCCCCATTCTTTTTGATGGTGGGTATAAAAAGGGGTAACTCTATTTTTTGTTACTTTACAGAAGAAAAAATAAACTTAATGAAAACTGAAAAATTTTAGATATAACAAAATAATTTTTTAGTGATAAATAAAATGTGTGACTTGTTAAAAATTGTATTAAAATTTTTGTAGTATCTAATATTTTCCGAATTTTATTAACTTTTTTCCTTCACCTGTAAATTAATGAAAAATCGAGTTAGGTCTTTTTATATTAAGAAATCGATATATTCTTTTTTTACAAATAAAAACAGAATTTTGATAAATTTTAAAGAAAATTCTTTAAAGACTTTTTTATTAATTCTAAGAAAATGCCTTTTGTTTTCCTTAAAATCTTTCGATATTTCATGTTTTTTTTACCTAAAACTTATCATTATTAGTGTACAAAAAGTATAAAAAAAAAATCCAAAACTATTGTTTTCATAAAACTTTACTCCTTTGTTATTTGACTTAAAAAGAGTTAGTCTTTTTCTGCAAAATCTATTCTTCGTTTTTTTGTATTTCAAGTCATAAATTTTTCAACTTTTTGATTTTGTCAAACCAAAAAAAGTTTGTTATTTTTTTCATTTGCGGTCGAAAACTTTAATACAGCAAAAAAAAAACTATTTATGTACATATGACACTATATGTGTAAATGTTGCTAAGTTTTTAGTATTATCCAGATAATCATTATGAATGAATTAGATTTTGTGTGTTTTTTGCTTATTTTGTTGTTTGTTTGTAACTTTTACGCAAGAGTTCAACGTTACAATTTTTTGGGTAAATTTACACTTTCCACACACACACACACACACACACACACAATCTTATACAAACACATAGAACGTCTCTGTGTTTTAAGTCAAAATAATAAAGTGTCTTGTAATTATAAGATATTTACCCTTTAGAAAGACGAACAGACAGACAGACACACGTATACCCTTACAAGATAAACATTAAACATTTATTAAGGACTAGAATGACATAAATCTAATACGATAAAAATTTTACAAAAAATGGGTAAAAAAAACGTAAAAAATTTCATTCAAAAATAAACACATTTACTCTTTCTTGTGTTCGTGTGTAAATATGTGAATCCCCACAATAAGTGCAAATAAATTGTGAGTATAGACAGTCTGTGATAGTGAGTGTCAAAAGACTTTTTATAAAATTTGTACAAAGTTTATCATGAGAAGGTGGTTTTACTATATGATATATATATACCAGTACGAAACTATTATAGTCGGTCAAGCTTGGCCATATGATACCATGCACTACATAGATCAAATGTGGACTAATTTACAAAAACATACCCTTTTTTAACATTTGTCATCATACAAAGATTTTTGTCGAATTTATGTATGGTTCGAATCCCAGACACAAAATAATCTTAATATAATTTCGAACGGGTAGTACAAAATTATGTTTTGTGTTTCTTTTATATTACCGCTCACTGTATTTGGTGCAAGTGTTGTTTGTATGTAAACTTGAGTCAAAGATTATGCTTATTTCCCCACTTCTAACCGTTTCTCTTCAAAGTGTTGTCTAGATATAATGAGCTCAGACACTTATGTTCCGGTGATGGGATTCTAAAATCCAAATAATAAAGGGAATAAAGGGGAAAAGTACCATACTATATAATTTATATATTTTATTAGTCTGTACTCTGAAGAAAAATGCAACACAGTCTTCCCGAGCTAAATTAATGGCTCCCTTAAAGTTTAGGGATATAAAAGGTAACAGAAGCAACTGTGAAATCTTTAAAGAAAAAATCAATTTATAAAAAAAAATCAATTTTTAAATGTTAAATTAATTTGTATAAAATTTTTCAAAAATTTCCTATCTTTATAGGAAATTTTTCAAAAATTTCCTATTTTTAAAGGAAATTTTTAAAAAATTTCTTATTTTTATTGGAAATTTTTGAAAAATTTCTTATTTTTATAGGAAATTTTTAAAAATTTCCTATTTTTATAGGAAATTTTTCAAAAATTTCTTATTTTTATAGGAAATTTATCAAAAATTTCTTATTTTTATAGGAAATTTATCAAAAATTTCTTATTTTTATAGGAAATTTTTAAAAAATTTCTTATTTTTAAAAGAAATTTTTAAAAAATTTCTTATTTTTACAAAAAAAAAATTCAAAAATTTCTTATTTTTAAAGGAAATTTTTAAAAAATTTCTTATTTTTATAAAAAAATTTTTCAAATTTTTTTAATTTTTATATGAAATTTATCAAAAAAATTTTTAATTTTTAAAGGAAATTTTTCAAAAATTTCTTATTTTTAAAGGAAATTTTTCAAAAATTTCCTATTTTTATAGGAAATTTTTCAAAAATTTCCTATTTTTATAGGAAATTTTTCAAAAATTTCCTATTTTTATAGGAAATTTTTCAAAAATTTCCTATTTTTATAGGAAATTTTTCAAAAATTTCCTATTTTTATAGGAAATTTTTCAAAAATTTCCTATTTTTATAGGAAATTTTTCAAAAATTTCCTATTTTTATAGGAAATTTTTCAAAAATTTCCTATTTTTATAGGAAATTTTTCAAAAATTTCCTATTTTTATAGCAAATTTTTCAAAAATTTCCTATTTTTATAGGAAATTTTTCAAAAATTTCCTATTTTTATAGGAAATTTTTCAAAAATTTCCTATTTTTATAGGAAATTTTTCAAAAATTTCCTATTTTTATAGGAAATTTTTCAAAAATTTCCTATTTTTATAGGAAATTTTTCAAAAATTTCCTATTTTTATAGGAAATTTTTCAAAAATTTCCTATTTTTATAGGAAATTTTTCAAAAATTTCCTATTTTTATAGGAAATTTTTCAAAAATTTCCTATTTTTATAGGAAATTTTTCAAAAATTTCCTATTTTTATAGGAAATTTTTCAAAAATTTCCTATTTTTATAGGAAATTTTTCAAAAATTTTCTATTTTTATAGGAAATTTTTCAAAAATTTCCTATTTTTATAGGAAATTTTTCAAAAACTTCCTATTTTTATAGGAAATTTTTCAAAAACTTCCTATTTTTATAGGAAATTTTTCAAAAATTTCCTATTTTTATAGGAATTTTTTTAAAAATTTCCTATTTTTATAGGAAATTTTTTAAAAACTTCCTATTTTTATAGGACATTTTTCAAAAACTTCCTATTTTTATAGGAAATTTTTCAAAAATTTCTTATTTTTTTAGGAAATTTTTCAAAAATTTCTTATTTTTATAAGAAATTTAGCAAAAAAAATTTTTATTTTCTAAAGTCTAAATGTAAAACTATAGTTATAAAAAGTTCAAGTATAAAAATCCCCCCAAGTCCCTCACTGCTCTACCAAATCTCAGCATGAAAGTAAAAAGCTAAACACACACACAAACACTTAGAGCAAAAAAAAGTATCTCAACTAAAATAAAATATACGGAAGTAAAGTGACTTGTGTTTTGGCGCCATTAAAAAATTTAAAATTCAAAAGTTAAAGCAGCCAAATAATGGATAATGTTAAATAGAAATATATCGTACGTATAATATGAGTGTTTGTGTGTGTGTGGTGGTAAAGAGTCAGGGACCAGGCCAAATAAACATAAATATGGACACAAGTATTTATATGTGCAAAAATATAAACGCTTACATACATACGTTGCACATTAAGGATAAATGATGCTGAAAGTGGCAGATGTGCAACAAAGAACATTTTCTTTAAACATATTTATGTTTCATACTTTTATAATAAAAAAACGCTATAGTAAAGAGTGAAAAAAAAACTTAAAATGAAAGAGATAATTTTAATTCATTTAATGAATTCCCACCCAAAAAAAGAAATATGAAGAAAATCGAATACTGTTTAATGAGCTGTTTGCATTCCCTTTTTATAGATTTAATGAAAATTAAACAAATGAAGGAAAAAAATCTTGAAAGTGAAGAGCTTTTATGATTGCCAGTAATTAAGATGAAGTTAAGCTAAATATTATAATTATAGAGCACAAATTTGAAGATTTGAAATTAATTAGGAAGCTTTTAATAAAAATTATATCAATATTTAAATAACTTGAAATTCTTGATTTAAGAATGTCGGTCTCAGAAAAATTCTTAGCAACATTTTGTTTAGTCTACAGCATTTCCAAATGTTGCACAACATCAAATTAGTTGAAAATAATACTTCAACTTATGTTTGTTTATATAAAAGTTGGGTGGAAAAACTACTTTTAAATCCTCAGCAACATTTAACTAATCTTAGCAACATTTGAATTTTGTTTGATTTCAAGAATATCCCTAGCAACATTTTCTGTATAACAGATTTGCAACGTTTTTTTTTTTTTTTAACAAAAACCCCCAAAAAAATTACTCAGCAACATTTGCCTAATTTTACTTGGCAACATTGTGTAATATAAGAATTCTACGACATTGTTTAACAAATTGTTGTGAATAAATTACAAAATAAAATCAGGAAGCCTTAGCAACATTTTGCTTTGTCTATAACATTTCGAAATGTTGCACAACATTAAAAATCAAAATAGTTGAAAATAAAACTTCAATACCCATAATTGTTAACATAAAATTTGTGTAAAAAAACACTTTAAAAATCCTTAGCAACATTTAGCTAGCAACATTTAGCTTTGCAACATTTAAAAAATGTATCTTTAAATTATACAACTTATATATTTTGTTTAATTTCAAGCATATCTGTTGATTCCCTAGCAACATTTTTTAATATAAAAGTTTTCCGGCATTTTTTTTTAACAAAAACCCCTAAAAAATATTCAGCAACATTTGGATAATCTTAGCAACATTTTTTTAAAATTAATTTGAATATCATAAAGCTATGAAAAATTTGTTTAGTTTGAAAAATATAATAATATATGTATATAAGAAGTTAATACTTGTCAACATTATGTGATTTAAGAATTCTGCAACAATTTTCTAAGTCATAGCCACATACTCTAAAATACAATTTGGGTCCAAACATTTCGAAAAGTACGTGGTAGAAAAATTCTTTTATATAATTTTCGTTCCATATTTAAGGTAAATGTGCAAAAAAATTAAATATGTAAATTTTAGGTATTCTCTTTAAAATTCTTTAAACTTTTTCTTTAAAATTTGCAACATTTTCTAAATCATAGCAACATTTGAAAAGTAATTTCATTTGAACAAGAAGTACTATAAAAATAAAGTTTTATTTAAATATATTGATGAATGAGTTGCAAAAGAAAATCAGGAAATGTTAGCAACATTTTCCCTAATTACCCAGTAAGAAAAAAGGTTTATTCTCAAATTGAGGATGATTTGAAAATAAATGTTTTTTCAAAGGTCAAACGTTTGATACTGATTTGATACTGATTTAAGAATAATAGCGTTCTCAACAAAAAGGGGACTTTATTCTCAAATTGAGAAATGCCTTTATTCTCAAATCATTATCAAACCTCATTCTCAAAGGTTTTTCAAATGTGGATATCATCTACATGTGGAACATAAATAAAATGGCCTTGTATTTTTGATATTTATGAGTTTGCTTATTTTGTTTTTGAAAACGGTGCATCATATTTAAATTCTTTTGCTTAAAATATAATTTTTTTATTGTTAGGTAAAAAAAATTTTAAGAAACAAAGAAAATTTACTTATGCATATGAATATTATTGAATTTTTAATCTTGAAATTTTTTAAGCAAGGTTTTATGGTCAAATATGGATCAATTTTAAAGAATCAACAAGAAATAACGAATTTCTTTGAAATGCAATGCCATTCCATTAAAATATCTTAAACATTAATTTTATTTAACATAAATTATTATTTTTTAATGTTTGAAAAAAAAATGAAATAAGGTTTGATATCAAATTTATATAACAAAATTTTTCAAATTATTCTCAAATCATCTTAGGGTTTGATAATGATTTGAGAATAACCTTTATTCTCAATTTGAAAAACTATCATTTTTCAAACGTTTATTGTCAAATGAACCCTCACTTGAAAATGAATATGAATCTCAAACATCTGTTCAGGTTTGATAATGATTTGAGAATAACCTTTATTCTCAATTTGAAAAACTATCATTTTTCAAACGTTTATTGTCAAATGAACCCTCACTTGAAAATGAATATGAATCTCAAACATCTGTTCAGGTTTGAAAAAAGTTTGAAAAAACGTTTGATATCAAATGTAAAAGTCATCATATTTTAAACGTTTGACACTGTTCTTACTGGGTAAGAACATTTCGAAATGTTGCGCAACATGAAAAAACAAATTGCTCAAAAGTAATACTTCAGTATATGTTTTTTATATGAATTAAGTGTAGAAAACACATTGAAAGTCCTTAGCAGCATTTGGCTAATCTTAGCAACATTTGGCTTACCTTAGCAACATTTGAAGAATGTAACTTAAAATCATAAAACTGGTAAATTTTGTTTAATTCAAATCATATATACAGTTTTTTTTAACAAAAACTCAAAAAATGTGTTCAGCAACATTTGGCTTACCTTAGCAACATTTGAAAAATGTATCTTAAAATCATAAAACTGGTAAATTTTGTTTAATTTCAATCACATCTGTTGATTTCATAGCAACATTTTCTAATATACCAGTTCTTGTGCACAAAAACCCAAAATAAGTACTTAGCAACATTTGGATAATCTTGGCAACATTTAAAAAATATATCTTAAAATAATAAAACTTAAAAATTTTGTTTAATTTTAAGCATATCTGTTGATTCTCAAGCAGCATTTTCTAATATAATATTTCTACAACACTTTTCTATACACAAAAACCAAAAAAAAATGCTATGCAACATTTAGCTATTCTTGGCAACATTTGTAAAATATATTTGAAAATTATATAAAACTTTAAAATGTTTTCATTTAAAAAATATCATTTTATTACTTGGCAACATTCTATTATATTGTTAGGCAATACTTTCTAAACCAAAGTCACAAACTCTAAGCAACATTTTATTCAGTTTAGTAGTACTTCAAATTGCAGCGCATCATAAGGACTTGGTATAAAGTATAATATCATTAAATGTCTTAAAACAAAATTTGTATGTAAAAAACACACTTAAAATGTATAGCAACATTTGAGTGAATTTCAATCATAAGACTATGCAAATTGTTAATTAAAACATTTAAGGGAATAACTTGAATATATCTTAATTCCATAGCAACATTTTTTAAACTTTTGCAACATGTGAAAAAACGGGTTTTTGAAGAAAAAAGAGCAGCAGTGGAATTTTTCTTAATTCCATAGCAATATTTTGTAAAATAAAATTCTGCAACATTTTCAAATATAAAAGTTCTGCAACATTTTTTAAATCATAGTTATTAGCTTAGAAAAAGTTATTAATAAGTTTTTTATTCTAAAGTGGATCGGAATTCTTAAGCAACATTTTTCTTCACTAAAAAACATTACAAATTATGAGGCAACAAAATTGCAACAATTTTCTTAATTGCAATAATATCTTTAGATTTCTTAGCAATATTTATTAATATAAAAGTTCCGCAACATTTTTAAAATCATAGCAACATTTGAGCAAATGGTGCCTTCGAAAGAATTTTTGACATAAAATTTGTTGTGAATAAATTGACATACAAAGGTAAATCAAAAATTCTGAGCAACATGTTGCTAAGCTTTCAATTTAATACGAGTTTAAGAATATACTACATATGTATCTAAGTATAAGACTCGAATTCGGCTTAAAGATTTGATATAAACAATATATTGTTAGTAAATTGGTATTAGTACGTATATAAAAAGTTCTTAGCAACATGTTGCTAAGCTTTTTTTTTGGTATGAGTATATGATTGTATGTATCTGAGTATAAAAATCGTATCCTGCATTAAGATTTGATATGAAATGTATCTCAAAAAATCTTTGCAACATGTTGCTAAGCTTTAACTTCAATATGAATATAATAATACATATATTAATATTAATG
This sequence comes from Stomorhina lunata, assembly GCA_933228675.1. NCBI lineage: Eukaryota > Metazoa > Arthropoda > Insecta > Diptera > Rhiniidae > Stomorhina > Stomorhina lunata. The sequence continues at coordinate 48,681,612 of OW121742.1, read as the reverse complement.
TAAGAACCGCGGTTGTCATTTTTTAGGTTTGAGTTTGCCTATAGCTAACAGTTATTTAAAATTAAACTTAGGAAAACTTTAAAAAGAATAATAAATCTGAGTATAAAAATCGAATTCTGCATTAAGATTTGATATGAAATGTGTGTCAAAAAATCTTTGCAACATGTTGCTAAGCTTTAACTGCAATATAAATATAATAATACATATATTAATATTAATATTAATATAAGACCCGCGGTTGTCATTTTTTAGGTTTGAGTTTGCCTGTAGCTTACAGGTATTTACAATAAAACTTTAGGAAAATTTTAAAAAGAATAATAGCCATTTCCTTAAACATTTCCTGCTAAACCACACTTTGCTGTTGGCAAAACACCAACATGTCTACAAGAACATACATACAATTTTAATGTGTGTGAAAATTTCATTTATACACATACGTATTTGTGTCATTTAAGAAAAACTTCTGTTAGAAGAAAAACCCCCACATTTCCATGGACTTGAATGTGCATGTGTTTTCCATTCAAATTCTTGTTTATGTCTAAAGATTTCATACTTCCTTTATTTATCTTGACAAACAAAAAAAACGAAATGCAAACGAAAATAAAACGTAATATTTTCTATTTCTGTAAAACTTTCTAAACTAGCAAAACCAAACCGCAATGATATAAAAAGGAAAATATAAAGAAAAAAATCTCTTTTAAATGGCTACCTAAGAGAGACATTTTGCCAATATAAAAAAGACCCCACACACAGATGATGCATAAATAATGGCAGACGCACATTGAGTTTTTCCAACATTAGGCCAACAGGTTAAGTAAACTTTTGCCAAAGGAGTATCTGCCTGGATGTGTCTTCTTTAAAGAAATTTCTTATAATAATATTGAAAATTGCAACGGAAGTAAAAAAGTTTTTATAAAGATGTCAACAATCATTGGGGCAGAGGGATTGCAGTTGGATGCATGGATAGCATTTTTAAAAAACTATGGAAACATATTTTTTAAAGTGAAACCCAAACCAAGGATAATTCCATTTCTTGACCACACATCATGCCTTGCTTTATATATTAAGTCAACTTTATCTTGTTCTCTGTAACATCTAACAATGTATCAGTTCCTTTTTAGCAAAATTTTGCTAAATATAGCCTTTGAGAGTAAAATTGTTGAGTAAAATATCATCAGAAACTTTTATCAACATTTTACTCAAGTTAGCAACATTACGAAATGTGTCGCAACATTTTTTTAAATCAGCAACATGTTAAAATAAGTTAATTAATACGACAAAAATTAATTTGAAAACATTTATGCGTTTAAACTTCTTAGCAACATTTTGCTAAACTTTGTAAAATTAAAAAAATTGTTTTTGAAAAGATAATATAAAATAATAAATATGTTTTTAAAAACATTTTTGCATTTAATTTTCTTAGTAACATGTTGCTAAACTTAGCAACATGTTGCTAAGTTTAGCAACATTAAAAAAAGGTATTGTTTTTATTACGGAATAATAAATTTTTGTGAAAAAATTCGTGTGAAAAAGATCATCAAAAACTATTAGCAAAATTTTGTTCAGAAGTTGCTAGAACTTCTCGAAATACTTCGAAATATTTTTTAATTCAAAAATTTTCAGAAGAAATAAGGGATACAACTTTTTTGAAATCTGAAAATTGTTTAATGCTGCACCATCCAAAGTTTCTGATGATATTTTACCCACCAATTTTATTCTCACAGGCTATATTTAGCAAAATGTTGCTAAGAAGATACTGATACATTGTTAGAGTTTTCTTAGCAACATTTTGCTAAACTTGGCAAAAATTCAAATTTCTTACCAACATTTTGCATAAAATTAGCAAAATTTCAAAAGAAAGCTTTAAATAAGAAATATTTTTGAATGAATTGATGTGAAAAGAATTATCAAAAACTATAAGCAACATTTAAATCAGCTTGGCAACATTTTGAAATACACAAAACTTAAAAATTCTCAGCAACATTTTAAAAACTTAGTAACATTTAAAACAAATACTATTTTAAAAACAAAATTTGGGATAAGATACGTTTGTAAATAATTTGATGTGAAGAAGTTGATCAGAAACTATTAGCTACATTTTTTTAGAGCATTATAAAATGTTGCGCAACATGAAAAAACAAATTGCTTAAAAGTTATACTTCAATAAATGTTTTTTATATGAATTTCGTGTAGAAAAACACATTGAAAGTTCTTAGCAGCATTTGCCTAATCTTAGCAATATTCAGCTAATTTGAGCAACGTTTACAAAATGTATCTTAAAATCATGAAATTTTGTTTAATTTCAATCATATATACAGTTTTTTTTTTTAACAAAAACTTAAAAAATGTGTTCAGCAACATTTGGCTTACCTTAGCAACACTTTAAAAATGTTTCTTAAAATCATAAAACTGGTAAATTTTGTTTAATTTCAATCGTATCTGCAACATTTTGTAATATAACAGTTCCTTTGCACATTTAGATAATCTTGGCAACATTTAAAAAATATATCTTAAAATAACAAAACTTGAAAATTTCAAGAACAATTTTTTGCACAAAAACCAAGCAACATTTGGCTAACCTTAGCAACATTTGGCTAATCTTAGCAACATTTGTTAATTTATTTGAAAATCACAAAACTATTATAAATTTGATTCATTTAAAAAATGAAGTGACTGAAAGTTGATCAATTGCTATTAGCAACATTTTGGTAAGCTTGGGAACATTTTGAAACATTGCGCAACATTTAAAAAAATATTTTTAATTATTTTATTTCATTCAATTTCAGTTTATAAAAAAATTATGTGCAAATAAGTCTTAATAATTCTTAGCAACATTTAGCTAAGCTTAGCAACATTTCCAAAACTTTTATAAAACTAGATAAATTAATGATTTAAGAAAAGAAAACCATTTTGATTTGTTCCCTGCAACAGTTAGTAATATAGAAACTTTTTCTGCAACATTTTCAAAATCATTGCAACATGTAAAAAATATAATTTTTAAAAATGGAAATTAACACACACAAAAATAGGATTTCTTTCCATGTTGCACAAAAAAAATTGCAGACATTATTCCATTAAAACGCTTTAGCAACATTTTGCTGAACTTAGCAACATTAAAAATAAATATTGTTTTGAAAAGAAATAGTTCGAAATGAAATATGTTTCTGAATGAATTAGTTTTGAGAAAATATTTCGCTGCTTAACAAATTTCGAAATATGGGGCAACGTTTTCAAAAAAAATCTTGCAGATTTCAATTAATTTTAGTTTAAACAACAAATAAGTCTCAAAATTTCTTAGCAACATTATGCTCTAAGTCTCAGCAACATTTAAGAAGGTTAACAGTATTATATCATTTAAATTTAATTTATAAAAAGTTTGTGTGCAAAAACATTTTAGAAGCTTTAAGCACATTTTTCTAATCTGGCAACATTTAAAAAATTTTGTATGATAAAATTCGATTTGATTTTTCTTATTTATGTAATGTAATAGCAAAACTTTGTAAGATTACCAAAAAAACAACATTTTGAAATGCTTTGCAACATTTAAAAACATAGCTTAGCATATTAATAGCAACATTTGAAACATTTTTTCAAACAGAAATTTATTAAATAATTCATTTAGACAATTGTATCAGAAATAGTTTGCAATGCTTAGCAACATTTGAAAATGTGGCTCAACATTTTAATTCCCGACAACATTTTAAAAATTGTTTTCAAACTGAAATTAAAAAAAAATATATATAGGCAAGTGTATTGAAAACAGTTTGCATGATTTTCTATAGCTTAGCAACATTTGAAAATCTCAATTCACAGCAATATTTCAAAAAACAATGGTTTAGACAAGTGTATCAGAAACAGTTTGCAAGATTTTCTGAAGCTTAGCCCTATTTTGAAAAGCTTTGCAACATTTGAAAATGTCGCTTAACATTTTAATTCAGAGCAACATTTCACAAAACGTTTTCAAACAGAAATTTATTAAAAATTTCAACATTCGAAATGTATCTCAACAATTTAATTCACAGAAACATTTAAAAAAAATTCAAACAGAAATTTCTGAAAAAGATTGATTTAGGCATGTATATCAGAAACAGTTTTTAAGATTTTCTAAAGCTTAGCAACATTTTGAAATGCTTAGCAGCATTTGAATATGTGTATCAACATTTTAGTCTACAGCAACATTTAAAAAATTATTTCAAATCAAAATTTAATAAGAAATCGATTTGACTAATGGCATTAGAAACAGTTTGCAAGATTTTTTAAAGCTTAGCAACATTTTGAAAGGTTTAGCAACATTTTAAAATGTGGCTCAACATTTAAATTCACGACAACATTAAACAACCATTTTTTAATGCTTAAAAAAGAAATTCTTATGCTAAAAAAAACATGAGAAATAGTTCGCAACATTTTCTTAATCTTAGCAACATTTGGAAAAAATCTGAAAAAATGTTTTAAGATATTTTTTTAATCAAATTATGGATCATACAAAATTGAAGTGCTAAAACATATTGCAAATTCTCAGCAACATGTTGGCCAGTCTAAGCAACATTTTTAAAATGATTGAAGAATCAGAAAACTATGAAATTATTAGTTAAAAAATCAAACAAAATTAAAATCAAATTCAATTTTTGTTTATTTTTTAGTAATATTTTGAAATATAAGAGCATTTTCAAAATAATAGCAACATTTGAAAGTTAATACTGAAAAACGTTGTTATGGAATGTTTTATATGTATGTAATTAGGAGTGAGAAAGAGCATGAACAACTCTTAGCAACATTTTACAAAGCATAGACATTTTTTAAAAATTTATATAAAGTCTGTTAACAAAAATATTATAAAGATCCCTAGCAACAATTTTGATCCCAAAAATCTTGAAGACCTATTTTAAAACCACCAAATTCTTCTTATTTAAAATATTTGTGCATTTTTGTTCAAAATTCCCTAATAAAATTAAATATATAACTTATTCTATTAAAATGATATTCATATCTGTCACTTACCTTGAGCTCAACAATCTCTCGGCCTCATCGGCTGTCATGTCATCGGGTAAGCTGCTGTCTTCTCTACCATTAGCCTCAGTGGCAATGACTGCTGGAGGTGCTTCCGATGGCTTTGCCTGAATAACTTTTTCTTCCATATAAAAATCGTCCACCAAATCAACATCTCCCTCGATGGTACGCATTAAGTCCTCCTCATCTTCACCAGCACTGGTGTCGGCATACTCCAAGTCCTGCATATCCAGAACGTCAACATTGTTTATATGTGACGCAATAATGGGAGGAGGTCTTTCCGGTAAGGCCGGAATATCCGTTGAACCAAAATCTTCTTGACCATCTAATGAGGCTATAGGGGCTACACCTTTGGCAATTGAGGAGATGGAGCGAGAATTCGAAGAAGAATTGGGATTACTGTGGGCCGAACCCGGAGACATAGGTGGTGTGGACTTAACGCTCAAATCTGAGCTGCGTCTACGTATGGGTGAGACTACACCTACTGGCGGTGAGGCGGCAGTTTTAACGGGTGATCCCGCTAGGGAATTCGAACCTGAGTTGGTCTTAGTGGGTGAACCAACTGGGGCTACCTTATCCTGTAAAGGTTTTGAGCCATAATATAGATCGGAAGAGTTATTTGGCAGCAAATCCGGTTTTATAATGGCATAGACGGTAGAGGTCTCTTGGGCAAAGCCATTGGCATGGAATTTCTTATGCATATCGGTTACTTTGGTGGCAGTATCATAAAGCTCCGATTCACCAAAGACCTCACGTGATTCACTGCCATCGGGATTTAGGCGATAGCCCACATCAACATAATTGAGACTAGGTTTTTCCGACTCTTCATCGGCTTCTTCTTCGGCCTCATTGGCGAGTTTGTGGTTTAGTTTGGTGGGACTTTGTTGTTGTTGCTGCAGACGTGCCTGATGTTTGGGACTTTCAAAGTCATAGGCAGGCCTTAGCTTAGCCTTAATTTCGGGTGAAGGTTCATTAAAGCCACCCTCGTCATTGCTGTTCGTTGAGGAGATAATGCTGGGAGGTCGTGAACCCAAACCGGCTGCAGGCATATTAACCGAAATGCTGGATACCCGTTTGGAGGAACGTTGTGGAGATGTGATATGATTTTGTACACTGACATTATCGGTGACATCCTGATGCTGCGACTGACGTTCGGATTTGTTAGAGCGTCCTATAAGAAAATGAAATAAAAGAGAAAGGGTTATAAACAGAGGTCGGGACAAGGAGAATGAAGTAATAAATGAGACTAAAATGATATGAGAATAAAAAAAGACCTGCTTTATTGTAAATCTGCATAAAAGTGATTGGTCTCTTTGGTTTTTCAAACTTAGTTTGCCGATTGTATTTAACGATCGTATTGTGTTGCAAAAATTATGAAAAGTAGGCGGCTCCTGGTAGTACAGAGTGCGGGCTCCTGGTTATAAATTTCAAGATTATATAAAAAATTTATTAATGTCAAAAATTTAACACGTTTAAGATTTCAAATCATTTAACAATTTCACCAAATCGTTTTGTAAACTCAATAACAAACAATTGCGCAATTTTATGTCAGATTTTAAACTTCTAAAATTAGTGGCCAAAGGAGAGTGATCCATAAAGAAGGTCTTGTAACGTGATAATTCACGATCCAGATAATCATTCGAGCCCGGTTCGGCATCACCACCTAACTCAGCTTTAATAGCCTCCAAAAGTTCATTAATATCTTCTCGCATGGTCTCGCTAGGGCCCAGGGAAACTTTCGAGTCATTTATTAGACTTTCAGAATCTTGCAACGAAGGATTCTTGGGTAAAAAATAATGTTTTGGTTGTTGGGATTTTGATTTAACATGGGTGTGGCCCTCTACAGAGACAAGGGAGCACAGATCCATAAAGGAGGTTAAGTTCGAATCAAATTCTTGAATAAATTCCGGACTTAAGCTGAGATTTTGCATTAGGAAATTACAAATAGCCTCCTCGGAGGCATTCGAATGTTTATTAGGTTTTTCTTCGCCAGCCGCGGAACGATTACAAGTGCACTCTCCACCGTGAACTAAGCATTGGCAGGGTTCAGGAGGACAGGTACAACTGCCCCTTGAGCTGGTATGACCGCTTGTTATATTGAAGGACAAATTGGTGGAACCAACCGATATTTTACCCTGGGACTCAAGGCCTAAAAAGAACAAATTGAGAATAATTTTTATAAAAATATTTATAATAAAGAATCTGAATCTATTGGAATCTACCTGAATCGTCTATACGTTGAGAAGCATAATCAACGGTAAAATTTTGACCAGGCGGCCTATAAGAAGATTGTTCATAAAGACTCGATGTTGCATTTGGAGAAACCGGATTGCATGACGGCGGTGTTATATTCGGATAAACCGGGGAGCCTGGCCGCTGAAATACATTAGGACAATTTGGAGTTCCAGGTTGCTGTGTTACATTAGGAGTACACGGAGTATCTGGCGTATAATATAAGGGACATGTTGATATATTACCCCGAATTGGAATAACTGGCTGCTGATTTAAATTAGAAGAAAACGGCGGTGTAACATTAGGACAAACCGAAGAACCAGGCTCTGTTACATTAGCACAAACCGGGGAACTTGGCTGTGTTAGATTAGAACAAACCGGGGAACCTGGCTGTGTTAGATTAGGACAAACCGGAGAACCTGGCTGTGTTAGATTAGGACAAACCGGAGAGCCTGGCTTTGTTACATTAGGACAAACCGGGGAACCTGGCTTTGTTAGATTAGAACAAACCGGAGAACCTGGCTGCTGTGGTACGCCAGAAATACTTGAGTGCTGTGTTGCCGCAGAAGGTGGGGGATGAAAATCTACTTTCTCCAATTTCCCTTTGACAGGATCCTTTAGAAATGGGCCATAAAGCCTATGTTCGATTTGAGCCGCACATAAATGACTCATGTAAGTATTTTTGAGACGTCTATCATCAAGATCTTGAACTTCGTAAGTACACAAATGATTAAGCCATTTTTGAACTAAGGCATATTCATTAGAATTTGGGGGAAATGAATGAGCAGGACTGAGATCCAATAAAAAGGAAAAATCTTGAGTGAGAGCATCATCGTAATTTACTTCCATGTTAAAAGGAGGTTTTTGTATTTTTAAAGATTTCTTAAATATTTTTTTTTTTTACAATTTGACAATTTTGTAAATTTGTATTGAAAAATTTTACAATATTCGGAAAAAAGCAAAATCTTAAGTTTTTGTACAGGGGGACACAAAGAAAATATTGAAGAAGAAACCGGAATCGAAAACGGCTGGATTAACTAGAGACCGTAACTTTTAAAACTTTTATTGTAAAAGTAAAAGAATTATGTTTTGACCCATATTTTTTCGAGCAAAAATAAAAATTATTTTTTTATTTTTCGAGGAAAAACAACTGTTATTTTTGACTTTTATTTTTTTGAGCAAAAATAAAAGTTATTTTTGTTATAATTCATGAAAAAAATGAAAAAAAAAATTTTTCTTAAAAATAAAAATTATTAATTATTTGGTTTATGTTCTTGTTTGTTTTTTTCTTCGGCATTTCCTTGAGTTTGCTTTCTTTAATAAAAACAATCCAACAAATAAAAGTTATTTTCGGTCCCATAACCCTTTTTAGCCCTTGATGAAATATCAAAATTTTTTGGGTTTATATTTTTCAAAAATATCTTCTATGATTCAAAATTTAACACATGTTTGTCTTTCGAAATATTTATTTTTTCAAAGGTTGTCGACTGATTTATGCGAAGCAATTAAGCAAATTTTAAAACATTTTTAAACTTTGATATATATTAACAAAACACATATAAAAATATATTGGAAAAACAAACAATAACAATTAACTAAATTATGAAAAAAAGTATAAAAAAATCCAAACAACCCAAATATTTTCTTTTTTTGATTTAACTAAAAATAGAATTTTATCAAAAAAATTATATATACATATGACCGATAGTTCCGCAATATAAAGCTAAAAATATGTAGAATTAAAAATAATTCTAACCGACACAGCATTAAAATTTACCCAACCGTTTCACAATTTCAAAGGTGAAAAAATTTCTACTAAAAGAGATACACAAAATCATGGAGAAATTTTCATTTCGAATGGTAACAGGTTCGCAGGAAAATCGGTTTTTCTTCAACAAAATTTCAAACAAAACTGACATAAAGAAAAATTTTCTACAGAAATTTTTTTCACATAGAAATTTTTTCATATAGAAAAATTTTCTATAGAAATTTTTTCATATAGAAAAATTTTCTATAGAAATATTTTCCATAAAGAAAAAATTTCTATAGAAATTTTTTCATAAAGAAAAATTTTCTTTAGAAATTTTTTCTTAAAGAAAATTTTTCTATAGAAATTTTTTTATATAGAAAAATTTTCTATAGAAATTTTTTCATATAGAAAAATTTTCTATAGAAATTTGTTCATATAGAAAAATTTTCTATAGAAATTTTTTCCATAAAGAACAATTTTCTATAGAAATTTTTTCATAAAGAAAAATTTTCTTTAGAAATTTTTTCTTAAAGAAGAATGATCTATAGAAATTTTTTCGTTAAGAAAAATTATCTATAGAAATTTTTTCATCAAGAAAAATTTTCTATAGAAATTTGTTCACACAGAAAAATTTTCTATAGAAATTTGTTCATATAGAAACATTTTCTATAGAAATTTTTCCATAAAGAAAAATTTTCAAATAGAAATTTTTTTATATAGAAATTATTTCATATAGAAAAATTTTCTATAGAAATTTTTTCCATAAAGAAAAATTTTTTATAGAAATTTTTTCATAAATAAAAAATTTATAGAAATTTTTTCATAAAAGAAAAATTTTCGATAGAAATTTTTTCTTATAGAAACATTTTCTTTAGATTATTTTTTATATCGAAGAATTTTCTATGGAAATTTTTTCATATAGAAAAATTTTCTATAGAAATTTTTTCATTCAGAAAAATTTTCTATAGAAATTTGTTCACATAGAAACATTTTCTATAGAAATTTTTTTCTATAAAGAAAAATTTTCATATAGAAATTTTTTTATATAGAAATTATTTCATATAGAAAAATTTTCAATAGAAATTTTTTCATATAGAAAAATTTTTTATAGGTTTTTTTTTACAAAGAAAAATTTTCGATAGAAATTTGTTTATAAAGAAAAATTTTCGATAGAAATTTTTTCATATAAAAAAATTTTCTTTAGAATTTTTTTTTATATAGAAGAATTTTCTATGGAAATTTTGTGATATAGAAAAATTTTCTATAGAAATTTTTTCATATAGAAAAATTTTCTACAGAAAGTTTTTCATACAGAAAAATTTTCTATAGAAATTTGTTCATATAGAAAAAATTTTCATATAGAAATTTTTTCATATAGAAATTTTTTCATATAAAAAAAATTTCAATAGAAATTCTTTCATATAGAAAATTTTTTTATAGAATTTTTTTCATAAAGAAAAATTTTCGATAGAAATTTTTTCATATAGAAAAATTTTCTATAAAAATTTTTTCTTATAGAAAAATTTTATATAGAAATTTTTTCATATAGAAAAATTAATCCATGTCTTGGTCTATGTCTTAGTCTATGTCTTAGTCTATGTCTTAGTCTATGTCTTAGTCTATGTCTTAGTCTATGTCTTAGTCTATGTCTTAGTCTATGTCTAAGTCTATGTCTTAGTCTATGTCTTAGTCTCTTAGTAGCCATATTCTTCTTTTTATTGTAGGGTACTTTAGATTTGACGTTTAATGAAATGAATTGCTTAGTTTATGGTTAAAAAGCCAAAAAGTCTCGCGAAATTTGAAAGAATCAAATACACACAATTACAAAAACGTCTACAAAATTTAAAAGACTGCCAAAAAGAAAAAATGCCGCCAAGTGAAATTTTCCGCAAAGAAAGTATAAAATTATATTTTTATAAAGAATCTTTTAGATAAATTTAAAAATAAATGTCTGTCTTGTCTTTAAGACTTTAAAGCAAAAGAAACCTCAAGAGCAATTAAAAATTTTATTAGTTTTTAACAAAATTCTTTGAATAGTTTAATTTCAGATACGACAAATACATGTAAGTAAAATTTTTATAAAATCACACACACACACTCGAAGAAATAATTTAGACAAATTTTTGGTGACGTCTTTCTTTTGTGACATCTAAAAGACATTTTAAAATTTTTAATATTTTTCTAATTTAGTAAAGTTTTATAAATTAAGGCATTTATTGTAGAAATCTATTAATTTAGTAAAAGATAAAATTCTTACGAAAAAAATATACACATTTTATTTTGTTTAAATTAAATAAAATTAAATTATTTGTATACTGACCTCGACAGGGGTTGCAGAAATTTCGAATACTCAAACACATGTTGTTTTAGGAATTTTTGTGGTTTATTTGATTTTAATTTCTTTAATTTTTCTTCGTTTTTATGTTTCAATAAAATTTAATTTGAAAAGATTTAATATTTATTGTTCTATGGTCTTTATATGATTTAATGTTAATGCACATAATTTAAACTAAATAAAAGCAATTAAGTCAAATTTTATAATATTTTTTTTTTTTTTTTTGAATTCTTCTTTAAATAGAATTAAATCAATGCAAATTTTATTTAATGAATACTTAAACATTTATTTAATTTACAAACATTTTACATAAAAGTTACAAAAGATTTTGGTCCATCGATTAGGAAAACTCAATAAAAAATGGTTCATGTCTTGACAAAAAACGAGCGGCTAAACACATACACCCAGGACCACAACCTCACTTCAAATAGAAAAATTTTCTATAGAAATAGTTTCAAATATAAACATTTTCTATAGAACTTTTTTTAAATAGATAAATTTCCTAAAGAAATTTTTGCACACAGAAAATTTTTCTATAAAAAGTTTTTCAAATAAAAAAATTTTCTATAGAAATTTTTTCCTATAAAAAAATTTTCTATAGAAATTTTTTCAAACAGAAAAATTTTCTATTCAAGTTTTTTTTAAATTTTCTATAGAAATTTTTTTCAAATAGAAACATTTTCTATATAAATTTTTTCAAATAGAAAAATTTTCTAAAGAAATTTTCGCATACAGAAAATTTTTCAATAAAAAGTTTTTCAAATAAAAAATGTTTCTATAGAAATTTTTTCCTATAGAAAAATATCCTACAGAAATTTTTTCAAATAGAAAAATTTTCTATAGAAATTTTTTTCAAATAGAAAAATTTTCTAAAGAAAATTTTTCAAATAAAAATTTTCTATAGAAATTTTTTCAAATAGAAAAATTTTCTATAGAAATTTTTTCAAATAGAAAAATTTTCTATAGAAATTTTTTCATATAGAAAACTTTTCATATAGTAAAATTTTCTATAGAAATTTTTTTTATATAAAAAAATTTTCTGTAGAAATTTTTTCATATAGAAAAATTTTCAAAAGAAATTTTTTTATATAGAAAAATTTTCAAAAGAAATTTTTTCATATAGAAAAATTTTCTATAGAAATTTTTTCATGTAGAAAAATTTTCTATAGAAATTTTTTCATGTAGAAAAATTTTCTATAGAAATTTTTTTAAATAGAAAAATTTTCTATAGAAATTTTTTCAAATATAAAAATTTTCTATAGAAATTTTTTTAAATTGAAAAATTTTTTATAGCAATTTTTTTTCAAATAGAAAAATTTTCTATAGAATTTTTTTCATATAGTAAAATTTTCTATAGAAATTTTTTTATATATAAAAATTTTCTATAGAAATTTTTTCATATAGAAAAATTTTTTATAGAAATTTTTTCATATAGAAAAATTTTCTATAGAAATTTTTTCATATAGAAAAATTTTCTATAGAATTTTTTTCATATAGAAAAATTTTCTATAGAATTTTTTTCATATAGAAAAATTTTCTATAAAAATTTTTTCATATAGAAAAATTTTCTATAGAATTTTTTTCATATAGAAAAATTTTCTATAGAATTTTTTTCATATAGAAAAATTTTCTATAGAAATTTTTTCATATAGAAAAATTTTCTATAGAAATTTTTTCATATAGAAAAATTTTCTATAGAAATTTTTTCATATAGAAAAATTTTCTATAGAAATTTTTTCATATAGAAAAATTTTCTATAGAAATTTTTTCATATAGAAAAATTTTCTATAGAAATTTTTTCATATAGAAAAATTTTCTATAGAAATTTTTTCATATAGAAAAATTTTCTATAGAAATTTTTTCATATAGAAAAATTTTCTATAGAAATTTTTTCATATAGAAAAATTTTCTATAGAAATTTTTTCATATAGAAAAATTTTCTATAGAAATTTTTTCATATAGAAAAATTTTCTATAGAAATTTTTTCATATAGAAAAATTTTCTATAGAAATTTTTTCATATAGAAAAATTTTCTATAGAAATTTTTTCATATAGAAAAATTTTTTAAATAGAAAAATTTTCTATAGAAATTTTTCAGATAGAAAAATTTTCTGTACAAATTTTTTCAAATAGAAAAATTTTCTTTATTTGGGAATTAATTATTCGAACTTTAGAATTGATTGAAAAATTAGGTTTAATCAGGCTTGAGTTCATTTAACTTTCAAATTATTAATTTTGAAAATTTGAAAAGTAATTGTGGAGAAAAACTGAAAAAATTATTTTTGAACGCGGCTCAGTGGATTGCAATTTCTGTCCCGCCACAGGACGTCATCAGCACTTAGCGCCCTCGACCACAGTCGAGTTGTCAAATTGCAGAGATAATCATCAATTTAACTCATTGAGTTTGATCGAACATCACTACGTTTAATTGATTGTGTATTCTCCTATTACTTGTTTTGCTCGATCTTTTCACTTGCCGTTGGCATGTAGAGAAGAACAAGACTTTTTGGTTTGATGCTATTTTTAGAATAGTAACAATGTTAACAACATATGTATGTAAGTAAATTACATGAATGTATGTAAATGCAACGTGCCCTTTGCTTTTATTTATTTGGGAATTAATTATTCGAACTTTAGAATTAATTAAACGTAGTGATGTTCGATCAAACTCAATGAGTTAAATTGATGATTATCTCTGCAATTTGACAACTCGACTGTGGTCGAGGGCGCTAAGTGCTGATGACGTCCTGTGGCGGGACAGAAATTGCAATCCACTGAGCCGCGTTCAAAAATAATTTTTTCAGTTTTTCTCCACAATTACTTTTCAAATTTTCAAAATTAATAATTTGAAAGTTAAATGAACTCAAGCCTGATTAAACCTAATTTTTCAGAAAAATTTTCTATAGAAATGTTTGTCTCAGTCTATGTCTCAGTCTATGTCTTATTCTATGTCTATGTCCTAGTCTGTGGCTTAGTCTATGTTTTAGTCTATGTCTTAGTCTATGTCTTAGTCTTTGTCTTAGTCTGTCTTAGGCTGTGTCTAGGTCTATATATATGACTTGGTCCATATCTATGTTCTTAAATGCTTATTAAACTTTTTGACCTATAAATTCTTTTCTTTCAGTTTTTGTCATATTTTTCTGGAATTGATCCGATTTACGTTCCTAACAAACTTGCACCTCATTCGTTCCCCTATACCAAGTATATAGCAACTCCACTCCAAAACTTAGGCAACTGACACAGATACCGACAACCCACAAATAAAATCCTCCCTGCAAGACGTCCATATTTAAGACCTTCTTCTTTTTACGCTGCATGGTTACAGACGACAAACCATTACCCCCACCCTCCTCATCCTCCAAATCAAAATCATCCTCCAGATCCTTAAAATATTCTTCCGAGTGATGTAAATAATTCTTATGTTCCGCATCCACCTCAAGCCAATGATTGATAAAGCCATGTTCATGGAAATTACTAACAATTGTCTGGAATTTATGGATGAAGGGAGAACCCAAAGTCAGGAGATATGAAGAATGTAAAGAACGCAAATATTCCTTGACTATGTGAAAGGCGGGACGATTAGTTTCATCACTATAGGTATGAGCCAAGACCTCCCGGGCCAATTCATCATGCAAAATCATGGCTATATTTTGATGTTTCTTGGAGAGGCAAAGATAAAATTCATCCGCACTTACATTGCGTGGAACTCGGATGCCATTACGGGAGATCGCTTCAAAATGTTTGGGTTGCAGAGAAACCTTGATGGCTTGGAATACAGTATCGTAGGTGTAAATGGGTACATTAAGCTTTTGTAGATGGTCCAGATCATCCAACTCCGGTTCATAGATGGGTTGTACAAAACTACTCTCAAGTTTGGCCAAGTAAATGGTAGTGACTATATAACTAAAGAGGATCCAGGTGATGAGATATAGCCTTAAGGAACTAAAGGGAGGAAACAGGACTGGCTCCCCCAGTTGAGATTTCATAAAATTCTCCACAATCTCATGCCAAAGCCAATGCTTGTGTTGATTTTCGGAAGAGCGCTGAGGCAAACGTTCCACCAGCTTTTGTATGGCTACAAAAATCAGGCCTATCAAAAGAAAATTAAGGCACAGCAAACACCACAGGGAGTTTTTGAAGGCTTTAACAAATATCAAGTACTCTGGACTCATTTCGGCAGCTGGAACTATGAGATATAACAGCCTTTTCTTGTAGGGATACAACTCCTCTATGTGAGGCTTGACATGATCCAAAGCATAGCGATAATTGAAGCCAATGTGCACTAGACCGGACTGAATATCCTTTAAGGCACCAGTAAAAGTACCATTAACCAGGACGCCATAAGTTTCATTATCGGTGGGATTAATATAAAGAGCAGTGGCATTCAAACGCTCGACCAAAGTTCGTGCTACCCAGCCGTCTATTTTCTTATAGCCTTGATGAACATAATCCTCCAAGGGCAAAGCTCGTACACGTTCCTTAAACATGCTAATGCGCAGCTCAAAATGATAGAAGTTTTTCAATTTATCATAGAAATAATGAGGACGATCGAGAGTTTTCATTCGAAAACCTTGAGGAGTAAAGGGTTCAAAGGTAAAGATCTTTTGTAAATTTACAACAGCGGCCACGGCATGTAGAATACTTTTTTTAAACCAAACATCTTCGAAGAACTTGTTTAAAGAGGAAATATCCTCCAAAAGCCATATGAACATATAGCAATGATCTTGCTTCCAGCGTTGGCGGGCATTTAGGAATTCCAGTACCTTCCTCATATTAGCAGAGGAGTCTATGAAATACATACTTAAGCTGCTGGAGGAAATTGAAGGTTCTTCTAAAAAATTCTGCATATCTCGTATGACTAGAGGCTTCTGGGTTAAGCAGCGATAAAAATCATTCCAATTATCACGAGATTCTTCAAACAGAAGTGAAGAATTCCCTTCCTCCCTCGAAAGTCTCAACTCCTCTGAAATTCGGTAGATAATATTAACCTTAGTTTTACGTCTGATGACTATATTACAAATTTTTTGCAGAAACACTTGTCTTTCACTTTGAGAACTCTGGAATGTTATGCCACTTGTTATGAGGCCACTCTGAGTTTGGCTACAACTCCAGAAGCCCATTAATATTAATGTTACAAGAAGTAAATGCTTCATGTTATTTCTCTTATTAGCAACTAATTTGTTGATTTCATTAGTTCTTTCCGTCTAGTTGTAGTTGCGACAGATGTATTGTGTCTTGCAACAAACTTGTTGCATGTTTTGAAACAATTTAACACTTTGTATTTTAATTAGTTGACGCTATTTGTTGTAAGTGTTGAACAATTGCTGGTAGTTTGCTGTTGCTTTTGTTCTTTTAGTTTTATTAATTAACAATGTTTGCATAATAAATATAAATAGAAATGATTTAAAGTTTATTAATTACAAGAAGAAACAAAGGAATTTGTTGAACGGGAAAGAAGACAAATTTTAAACAAAGTTTGCTTTAGGGAAGATGTGTAGGAATGGAAATGTATGAATAGACTTTTTGTTAATTTAGGACCAGGGCCCTATTCCACAAAACAACTTATCAACTTTTCACTTTGCACTTATCAAATTTTTCGACAAATAGCAAAACTTTATGTTCCTCAGAAATATAAAATTTGATTAGTGATAAGTTAAAACTGACAAGTATAATTTGCAAAGTCTTCGCAATTTTTTTATTCTCTTTGCAATTTCAGTTCCATATGCGTCCTTTTTCGCAAAGTGCAAAGCTAAAATTGAAAAATGTAATTTGCAAAGACTTTGCAAATAATTATTCTGTTTTGTTCTACAAAAACTGTAAATTTGCAAAGCAAATTTCGATAAATTTATCAAAGATTTGCAAGGTAAACGATCTCTTCGCAAATTCATATTATTATAACTAGTGAAACTTTCAAAAGGTTAAGACGTGAGTTTTTGATCGACAATCGTAAAGAAGTGATTATAAGAATAAATTATAGAGAGAGAATTAATTATTCGGGACTACAAAACTTTAATTTTAAGTAAAATTAAAGAAAAATTAGAAAATCAACTGCTACTGTGCCTGCATTGGCTTGGAAATGGTTGCCAGGACCATGGAGTCTCAGCTATGCATGGTGTTGCAGAACCATCCATAAGGTTGTCGACATTTTAATATTCCACAAAACAACTTATCAACTTTTCACTTTGCACTTATCAAATTTTTCGACAATTAGCAAAACTTTATGTTCCTCAGAAATATAAAATTTGATAAGTGATAAGTTAAAACTGACAAGTATAATTTGCAAAGTCTTCGCAATTTTTTTATTCTCTTTGCAATTTCTGTTCCATGTTGCAAATAATTATGCTGTTTCGTCCCACAAAAACTGTAAACTGTAAATTTGCAAAGCAAATTTCGATAAATTTATCAAAGATTTGCAAGGTAAACGATCTCTTTGCAAATTCATATTGTGATAACTAGTGAAACTTTCAAAATGTTAAGACGTGAGTTTTTGATCGACGATCGTGAAGAAGTGGTTAGAAGAAGAAATTATAGAGACAGAATTAATTTTTCGGGACTACAAAACTTTAATTTTAAAGAGTGGTTTAGATTAAATAAAATCCATGTTGATTTAATTTTAAGTAAAATTAAAGAAAAATTAGAGCACAACACAGCCATGCGTTATCTGCTGAAAAATAAACTGCTACTGTGCCTGCATTGGCTTGGAAATGGTTGCCAGGGCCATGGAGTTTCAGCTATGCATGGTGTTGCAAAATCAACGGTTTGCAGAACCATCCGTAAGGTTGTCGACATTTTAATAGACGTTTTATTTAAAAACACAAGGCGGTAGCCCGATGACGTTAGTGGTATTGCTGAAAAGTTTTTTGAGATGGGTGGATTCTCCTGTGTATGTTTTTGTGTGGATGACACAATCGTTAAAATTGATGCGCCATTTATTAAATGTAATGATGATATGCGGCCCAGACTTCACACTTTACGGTGTAAATGCAAGTTGACCGAGTAGTGTTCATGACTCAAGAGTTTTACGGAATTCGGCTATAAGCCAAAGATTTGACAATGGATGGAGACCATTTCCGGATTCTGTTGTGTTGGGTGATAGTGGTTACGGATTGAAAAATTGGTTGATACCACCATTAAGCCGAAATCCTGATAACTCTGCTGAAGAGGCTTTCAACAGTTGCCACAAAAAACACGGCGCATAATTGAAAATAGTTTTGGCATTCTTAAAGAAAGATTTTCGTGACTAAATTACCTGCGACTAAGGTCTAAGTATGCAGGAAAGGTAGTTATGGTTTGTGCCATCTTACACAATATTGCCTGTAACATTGGAAGAAATAGTGAAAACATGCCGTCCACTGAAGACACTGACGGTAAAATCGATGAATTAGATCTAGAAAATGCTGAAGAAGGGAACGATACCCTTATTAATATGGATCATGCGAGAGCACTGCAAGTTTTTTTTTTTTTTCATTTTTATCTTGCGGCTCATTTTGATAACGTGATAACACGCAAATGCAAAGTAGGTTAAATGCTTTGTGAAACACTTTTCACATTCACTTTTCAAGAGAGCGCAAAAACTTGGCCAGAGCGCGCAAAGACTTTACAAAGAGAGCAAAAATTTGATTGGTACTAAGAGAGATTTGCAAAGAATTTTGTGGAACAGAAACAGTTATCACTTTGCCAAAGAATACAATTTGATAGTGCAAAGTGAAAAGTTGATAAGTTGTTTCGTGGAATAGGGCCCAGCACTCAGGGAATGACCCCTACTTATGCAATGCATTGTGCATTGGAACTAGGAAAATAGGTTATTGGAGGGTGGATAGATGGAGTAGTGTTAATGGACGTTTGATTTGAACTTCCCGATATTGCCTTGGATTTCTAAAAAAAAATGGCAGTTAATTGAAGATAGAAAGCGAGCCAAAGGGAAAACAAATGATGCCAAAACCCCCCAAAAGAAGCAAGAAAGGCAGCGTGAATACCAGAAATAGCCTAATTTGTCAGTATTTTTTGCATTTTACGAAATGCCGTTGTTCGAATCCTACATAGATCGTGTTAATTTTTAAGTTTTTCTTATTGGAAAATTTATTTTCAATATATTTTTATACCCTTCACCACCATAGGTGGAAAGGGTATTATAAGTTTGTGCTGATGTTTGTAACGCATAGAAATATTTGTCTTAGACCCACCTTTTAGTATACCAATAGGCTTAGAATCACTTTCCGAGTCGATTTAGCGATGTCCGTCCGTCCGTCCGTCTGGCTGGCTGGCTGGACCCCCATGTAAACCTTGTAATCAAACTACAGGTCGCAATTCTAAAGATAATTTGATGAAATTTGGGGCAGATCATTTTTTTGATAATGGGACCATGGCTATTGAAATTGGTCAAAATCGGTCCATTATTTCTGGTACCTCCCATAGGTCCCACTTCCCGGAATTGCTATATTGGCCACAAATATTTTTTCATGAAATTTAAAAGAAATACTGCTTATGTCAACTTAAATCACTGTACCAAATTTCGTTGAAATCGGTCCACATTTGACCATAGCTCCCATACAAATTCTTCTTTAAAAACGCACTAAATGAGACAAAAAATCACTAAAACGCTCGTAAATCTAAAGATAATGGAAATTTTGAGTCTATTTTTTGCATACATAATTTTTGTAACAACTGTAATCAATCTGCCAAATTTCGAGATAATCGGTCCACATTTGACCCTAGCTCTCATATAAGTCCAAATGACGGAAACAGGTTGAATATATAAGTTTTGAGAAAATGTTTGTATGATGGCAAAATTTAGCAAATATTTGTCTTTACACAGGAAAAATAACACCTTTGACCTTAGTGGTGAAGGGTATCGTATGGTCGGCTTGACCGACTATAGCGCTTTCTTACTTGTTTTTTCTTTGTATTTAAAATTTTACTTTTTGTAGAAGGTTTTCTGGCTTAAAATTTTATATAAGTTAAACAATTGTGATTTTTTTAACAAGAGTAAATTGTCTTCAACAAAAAAATTAAATCTGAAAAGAAATTGAAAAAAAACTTATTCAACAAAAAAAAAATATACAAAAGAAACTTGGTAGGATTTGAACTTGGACAATTAAAAATTGATATATGATCGTAAGCCCCAATTATTTCATTGGCGTCAATGTAGTAACGAATCTCGCATTTCTTTGAGGGCTTCGTTTTATATACATACATATCTAGGACAGGAACAAGTATCCTTTTTAAGAACCTTAGTTCTTTATACCCATAGGTGGAAAGGGTATTATAAGTTTGTGCTGATGTATGTAACGCATGAAAATATTTGTCTTAGACCCACCTTTTAGTATACCAATAGGCTTAGAATCACTTTCTGAGTCGATTTAGCGATGTCCGTCCGTCCGTCCGTCTGGCTGGCTGGACCCCCATGTAAACCTTGTAATCAAACTACAGGTCGCAATTCTTAAGATAATTTGATGAAATTTATCACAGGTCATTTTTTTTTGACAATGGGACCATGGCTATTAAAATTCGTCAAAATCGGTCCATTATTTATGGTACCTCCCATAGGTCCCATTTCCCGGAATTGATATATTGGCCTCAAATATCAATATTTTTTCATGAAATTTAAATCAAATACTGCTTATGTAAACTTAAATCACTGTACCAAATTTCGTTAAAATCGGTCAACATTTGACCATAGCTCCCATACAAACTTTTCTTTAAAAACGCACTTAATGAGACAAAAATTACTAAAACGCTCGTAAATCTAAAGATAATTAGAATTTTAAGTTTATTTTTGCATACATAATTTTTGTAACAACCGTAATCAATTTGCCAAATTTCGAGATAATCGGTCCACATTTGACTCTAGCTCTCATATAAGTCCAAATGACGGACTTAAATATATAAGTATTGAGAAAATGTTTGTATGATGGCAAAATTTAGCAAATATTTGTCTTTACACAGGAAAAATAACACCTTTGACCTTAGTGGTGAAGGGTATCGTATGGTCGGGCTTGACCGACTATAGCACTTTCTTGCTTGTTTTATATAATTAATATGGGCCCAATATAAAAATATCCAACTTGCCATATGACTTTTCCGGAAGACGGTTTTCTTAAATAGCAAAAGTCTATAAACAGTTTAAGTAAACACTTCTGCTATTTTCCATTCATTCATCCCATGATTACAAAAAGTGTGTGTGTGTGTGGTAAAATGTTTATACACATGCAAATGACACTGATGACTTGATGCTAAAGAACAATATTTGTTTATTGTTCGGGGATCTTTAACCCACTAACATTAATTTCCAACGAAAAAAAAAAAAACAAAATAACAAAACTAATAAAAAAAGAAAAACAATGTGTTTTCTTTCAGCGGGAAATTTTAACAATTTCCCATTAATAGTCGATGGATTAGTACAACACAGACACGCTCCATACATTTTGTAAAATTATCCGCGTCTGTCCGAAATTTATTATGAGTTTATGAATTTGTGCATTAAAATAGATCAATTTGTCAGTCAACAAAAACCAAATTGTTTAATCTACACCCCATCAGTTTCTAGAGAAAACATCACATCATCATCAGCGCCATCGTCGTCATTATAGAGTGAGAAGGCTTCTTTCTATAGGCATAGCCTTATAATTATATGCCATTCAAAATTCATGTGGGCCTATGAATATTGAATTTTCTTTATTTATATGAACTAAATTAGTCTTTTCGCTAATGTCTTTAATATTGGAAGAAAAAATATTCAATATTTTAGGAATTTTTTGCTTTAAAATCAACAATGTTTCAATTATCGCATAATTGTATAGTTTTCAATACTTGAAATTAACTTGATGAATTTTCTTTTAATTTTTTTTTTTTTTTTATTTTGGCCAAAGTGGATCAAGAAAAGTATTTAAAATTCAAGAAATTTTTAATTGGAAAAAATATATGTACATTATATTTGCAAAACTTTTTACATATTCAATTTCAAAAAAAGAAACGTTAACGCGAATTTGTTGTCATATGTCAACATCAAAAAAAAATTAAGAAATTCGACCGTGGAGCTTTTAAAGACTTGAATAAAATGGTGATAGTTGACGAATCATGAATATATGCCCAGCTAGCAATTTGGTGATTGTTGACGATAATATCAGCAAAATTAGTCTTTTGGGATTCGTATAGATGATCAAAAACTGATTGCTCCGCTTGGTGATCTAAAAAAGATTCCAAAAAGACTCCTTAAAACGCTTAGAAAACGACTAGTTTACAAAAGCACAAACAATTCTTGCAGAATGTGTGCAGCCGAAATCTTATCGTGAAAACGATCCTAATACGAATGTTTTTTGTGTTATTTTAATCAGTTTGGTGATCAAAAAAGGCCACAAAAAGACTCAGAAAATACCTTGAAAGCGACTGTTTGAAAGCAAAATGTGTGCAATCAGTTTGGTGATCAAAAAAAGTGTACAAAAAGGCTCAGAAAATACCTTGAAAGCGACTGTTTGAAAGCAAAATGTGTGCAATCAGTTTGGTGATCGAAAAAAATGTACAAAAAGGCTCATAGACGATCTTATTATGGGTGATGTGGCTTAGTTGGTTAGCACGTCGACTACTAAGCATAACATATCATATTCAGCAGCCTAGGTTCCGGTCTCGGCAACATCAATTTCTGTAATTATTAACGCAACTTGACTGTTCTAAAAATAGATATGACGTTTTCTAAAAATATATATACTTTGTTGAGTAATAAAAAGCTTTATTCTTGTTTTTTTATAAATCTAGCAAAACGTGTGCAGTCATATTCTAATCAGCAAAACGAGTCATTAAACCTCGTTTTGAAAAGTCGCATGAAGGGTACCATTTTCTCACACAAAAAGATCATTTTTGACTCATTTTTGAAGTCAAAAAAGACTCATATTTGTTTAAAATTTTTCAAAAATGCTTATGAGCCGGAAGCAAAACAGCAATCGACTGTGTGGGTATACCATGACGGGCTAAGTCCAGCAAAATTTGTACGTGGTGATGACTTATCGACTGATGACTTATCCTTTGCACAGTCCTGACTTGACATTCAATGACGTCATTCTGTTCCCGAAGAAGTATTAAATAGTACAAAAACCATATCTCAAGAGGAATGGTAGAACTGCTATGAAAAATTTTCTAAACGAAGGGAAAAGTAGAGTAAGTGCGGGTAATGTGGTATAGTCTGGTAAGCGATTTGGTAATATGAGTTTACCGTCATTTCTTGCATTATCTCAGGAGGCGCATTTGTACATCCATTTATTACATTCACACCATTATGTGGTTTACCACATTAACTGAACTTTTTATACCCTTCACCGCTATAGCTGGATTGGGTATTATTAGTTTGTGCAGATGTATGTAACGCTTCGAAATATTTGTCTTAGACCAATCTTTTAGGATACCAATAGGCTTCACATTCTGAGTCAATTTAGCAATGTCAGTCCGTCTGGCTGAACGGCTGGCCGGCTAGACCCCCATGTAAACCATGTAATCAAAGTAAATTCGCACTTCTAAAGATAACACTGCTCTGCAGCCAAATCCTTCTTTTAATAATACTATGTGGACTACATGGATTTTGATGCGCAAAACTCAGATCCGTTGTCGGTTTTTTCCATCAGATCTGGATTTTTTCAAGGGCGTGGCAAATTTTTCCCCTTAAATTAGTCAGGTACGGAGACCTATTTCGTCCTAACTCGAGAACGACTCATCCGACCAATTTACCGCAGGTACCCAATATATTTTATAAAAAATACCGTTGTATTTTAGCTTCATTACCTAATGAAATCTTATGGTCATATGTAAGGTTGGTTGCATTGCAATATTGGGTACCTGCGGTAAATTGGTTATAAAATTCACATTTTTAAACCGCTTATTTTATTCTTAAGATATGTAGCTCTTAGAAAAATGTTAAAAAATTAATTATATTTTTAACCTAAAAAAATTACGAAAAATTTCTCCATTAATTTCTAAATAACGATAAGAGATACAGAAAAATTATATTAGACTAAAATAAGTGCAATTTTGTTTTAACTTTAAAAATCGGATGAGTCGTTCTCGAGTTAGGACGAAATAGGTCTCCGTACCTGACTAATTTAAGAGGAAAAATTTGCCACGCCCATAAAAAAAATCCAGATCTCATGGAGAAAAACCGAAAACGGATTTGAGTTTAGCGCATCAAGATTCATATAGTCCGCATAGTTTTATTAAAAGGAAAGACAAAAAATGAATTTTTGCAGAGCAGTGTAATTTGATGAAATTTGGCACAGATCATTTTTTTTTAAGTGGGACCATGTCTGTTGAAATTCGTGAAAATCTGTTCATTATTTATGTTACCTCCCATAGGTCCCACTTCCCGGAATCGATATTTTGGACGCAAATATCAATATTTTTTTTATGAAATTTAAAACAAATACTGCTTACGTAAACAAAAATCACTATAACAAATCGGTCCATATTTGACCATAGCTCCCATACAAAATCTTTTGTCAAAACTTAGTGCGTGAGATAAAAATCTCTAAAACGCTCATAAATCTGAAGATAATGTGAATTTTGATAATAATTTTTGTAAAAACTGTAATGAATTTGCCAAATTTCGATACAATCGGTCCACATTTGACCCTAGCTCTCATATAAGTCCAAATGGCAGAAACATCTTAAATATATAAGTTTTGAGAAAATGTTTGTATGATGGCAAAATTTAGCAAATATTTGTCTTTATACAGGAAAAATAACAATTTTGGCCTTAGTGGTGAAGGGTATCGTATGGTCGGGCTTGATCAACTATAGCACTTTCTTTCACTTCCTCTATATTGAGCATCCAGGGAAATATTTCAAAAGAATTAAGCCATTATCATTTCAAAATGTTCGTTATTATTTCCTATTTTTAGAAATCATCACACAAATCCAAAAAACCAGCCATTGATAACACATTACTCTTTCAATGACCTCTATATACCCCTTAAATTACTAAGTAACCCATGCCATTAGCTCTCATCCATATTATTTCCTAAAGAATAAATGTCATTGATTTCACTTCAGCTTTGTTGACAAATGCCTTAGCTTAACCAAATATACCTTCTCCTTAACATGTAGCGCATCTCTAATGACATTTGACGCAAGTTGAAGCAAAATTTTACCAATACCATGTGAAATTATTTAAATTGTATCGATTTGAAGGCGTTCAAGTGAATTTGGGTTTAGTGATTTCAGTTTATTTGAAATTTTATTTTATTTCTCTCTAAATTTAAATCTAAATATGTGTAAAAAAACTTAAGGCCCAACAGGATTTGAAAGCTGTGGAAGGCCTTCTTAAAGTGCTCCTTTCGAGGAAACAAAAACTTGTTGGTTCCAGGTATAATGCTTAAAAGCTTAAAGAAGAAGTCCAGTGCAAACACTTTTAATTAGAGTATAGAAACTCTTTTTTATTTTTTTTATATGATGATGAGGTGAGGTTTTATCGACTTAGAATTACTCTAAAATTGGACTACTGGTACGGGAAGAATAAGGAAGTACGGCTTTGGCAGCGGTATTGTTTTACCTGTTTTAAGAACGACTTTTTAATTGCCTCTTCAAGTATTTGCCACGACTTTAGTTGAAAGCCTAAAAGCGAGCACAAATGTGTCTCTTTATAATTACGGCTCTACTGCAAACACGATTATTATTTACTTTCCACTCTAAACTTTAATATAATTCTCATTTAGTTGATTCTAACTTGAAGATAAGTACTTTAAAATTGTATTTAGTTGTCTCTTAATAGTTACTTTTTCAAAAAACATATTCATCATTTTACTTTTCACTATAAACTAAAATATAATTCTCGTTTAGTTGATTCTAACTTGAATATAAGTACTTTAAGTTTTTGGCTGCGGACTTTATGGCTCGGGATTGGAGTTCTAAGATCCAGTTTTAAGGGATCAATAACTAAGAAAACATTAAAAATTCGACAAAAGTAGTCGAAATGTTTTATTAATTTGATAATATTAAGATTCTACTGTACAAAACATTAAAAGTATCCTAAACCAAAGGCCTCAACACTTTCCCTCTAGAAATATAGTCCGAATATTTGTCTGTGTTCAACAATCACATTGACCCAATGATTTTGTACTCTACCCGACGGTAAGTGAATATATAGTAACATATATATTTTATTTTAGGCAAATTTCATTCAATCACTTATTTAATTCATTGAACATTGTTTTCAAAAATTTACTTTGAAAATACATTTATTTTGTTTAAACAAATGCATTTTGTCTATTTCCGTTTCTTTACCGAAAAATTTTTGTGATTTTATTTCAAATCAATTAAAAAGAAACAAAAACAAAAAAAATAACATCAAAAAAATAAAGCATTTCCTTTGAATTTAGTAGCCAAGTGCCAAATTTTAGTTTGATTTCGTCATTTCGGTTGATAGAGGATATTTTTAAAACAAAAATATTTCAATTGATGACAGATTGGAAAGAGGCGGGGGAGGAGGTGGTGTTGAATGAGAATGTTACTTAATGACAATGAGGTAGATACAATGACAATAAACCTCATAGTTGAATGTCTGCTATTTATGTAGTTAGAGGAATTAGTGAAAATTGTTTCAATTTCGAATCTGTTTAAACAATTTTGGCAATGAAAATGATTTAGAGACTCTTTTTTTAAATAATTTGTTACAAATGATAAAGTAAAATGATGGATTTTTGTAGCTATTCATTTCTTTAATGGTTACAAAATGTTGAAATTAATTATTTTTGGATAACTTTTAATGAAAATCTAAAATAAAGTAAAAATCTTTCATTTTCTAAAAATTTTTAAATTTCGAATTTTCGAAAACAGCTAAATTTGTTACAAATGAGTCAAAATGTCTTAAAAACTTCAAAAACTTTGTTTTTCCTTGATTTTCAACTTAATTGAAACTTTTTATAAATATTTAAAATTTTCGAACTTAATTTTGAATTTTCGAAATTAGCTTATTTGATCAAAATAACTTAAAATATGAGGAAAATTCGTAAAACTGTTTTAAAAAAAATTTTAATCTACAAAAAACACAAAATTATGAAAGTTCGAAATTTTGTTCGAATTTTCGAACTTGTCTAAAACTTTAAAAATTCATCAAAATGTCAAGAAAACCACATAAAACTTTGTTATTTTAAGTTATTCAATAAAATTAAAACTTTTTGCAAACATTTTAAAGTTTCGAACTTAATTTAAAATTTTCGAAATTAGCTAAATTTACCCAAAATTAATTAAAATATTCAGAAAACCTAATAAAACTGTGTTATAAAGTGTTTTAAAGTAAAAATCTACCATTTAAGAACAATCGAAATTACGTTCGAATTTTCGAAAATAGCTAAATATCTAAATGAAGTTCGAATTTACGAAATTAGCTAATACCGTTCAAAATTCATCATAATATCTTGGAAACCTCATAAAACTTTGTTATTACAATTTTATCAACCAAATTTAAACATTTTGTAAAAATTTTAAAGTTTCGAACTTAATTAAAATTTTCGAAAGTGACCAAATTTACCCAAAATTAATAAAAATATTTAGAAAATCTTATAAAACTGAAATATAAAGTGTTTTTAAGTAAAAATCTATCATTTGCCAGAGATTAGGAACATTCGAAATTAAGTTCGAATTTTCGAAAATAGCTAAATTTTTTTAAAAAAGACTTAAAATCTCTAAAAAATCTTAATAAAACTGTATTACAAGGTGTTTATAAGTAAAAAACTGCGATAGGCCGTTAATAATAAAAGTTTGCGATAGGCCATAAATAATAATTTACTTCGAATTTTCGAAAAAAAATAAAATTTATTACAAGTTGATCAAAATATCTAGTAAACATTATAAAACTTTATTTAAAATGGTTTTGAATTAGAAATCTGCCAAATTTTAACTTTTTTAAAGATAATAAAAAGTCGAAATTAATTTTAAAAAATTAAATTTAAAAAAAAAAAAATTTCGAATTTTCGAAATTAGCCAAAATCATTTAAAATTCCTTAAAATATTGAGAAAACTTCATAAATTTTAGTTTAGAGAGTTTCTAAATGAAAATCTACCATTTAATAACATTTATTAAAGTTCGAAATTAATTTATAATTTTCGAAATTAACTAAAATCATTCTAAATTTCTTAAAATGTTGAGAAAACGTAACAAATCTAAGTTTTTAAACGTATTCAAGAAAAATATTGACTTTTTGTAAAAAGAATTCGAAAATATGTTCGAATTTTCGAAATTAAATTAAATCATTCAAAACTTCTTCAAATCTTGAAAACTAAAAAAAAAACTTATTTGAAAGCGCTTTTAAGTATAAATCTTATATTTGGCAAAATTTTTGAATGTTCGAAATTAACTTCAAATTTTCGAAATTAACTAAAATAATTCAAAATTCCTTAAAATGTTTAAAAAACTTAATAAAACTTTATTTAAAAAAATTGTAAGGTTTAAATATAGCATTTTTTAAATTTGTGTTAATTTGAAATTAATTTCGAATTTTCGAAATTAATTTCGAAAATTTCCCCAAACAGAAAACTTATTAAAACCTATTTTAAAATGTTTATAAGTAAAAATCTACAGCTTAATAAAATTTAGTAAAGTTCGAAATAAAGTTTGAATTTTCGAAATTTACTAAAATCATGCCAAATTCCTCAAAAATGTTTGGAAGACTAAAAA
This sequence comes from Stomorhina lunata, assembly GCA_933228675.1. Lineage (NCBI taxonomy): Eukaryota > Metazoa > Arthropoda > Insecta > Diptera > Rhiniidae > Stomorhina > Stomorhina lunata. The sequence goes on along the minus strand of OW121742.1, from coordinate 48,652,635 downwards.
AACTTTATTTTAATGAATTTTAAGTAGAAATTAAGCATTTTCTAAAATTTGTGTTCATTCAAAATTTATTTCGAATTTTCGAAATTAATTAAAATTATTTCAAATTCCTTCAAATGTTAAGAAAACTTATTAAAGTTTATTTTAGAATGTTTATATATCGACCACTTGATAACATTTATGAAAGTTCGAAATTAATTTCGAATTTCCGATATTAACTTATTAAATCGTGCCAAATTATTCAAAATATAGAGAAAACTTTGAAAAACTTTATTTTAAAGAGTTTTTAAGTAAAAATCTACGATTTTATAAAAGTTCGAAATTGAGTTCGAATTTTCGAAATTAACTAAAATCATGCCAAATTCCTCAAAATGTTTAAAATGTTTGTTTAGTGAACTTAATAAAACATTATTTTAAAAGTATTTTTAAGTAAAAATCTACCATTTGCTAATATTTATGAATTTTCGATATTAGGTTTATATTTTCGAAATTACCGAAATTCTTCCAAATTTGTCAAAATGTTTAGAAAACTTAGAAAAACTTTTTTTTCAAGAGTTTTTAAGTAAAAACCTACCATTTTCTAAAATTCGCGCAAGTTCGAATTTTCGAAATCAACTAAAATCTTTAAATGACTCAAAATGTTTAAAAAATTTAGAAAAACTGTATATTTAAGAGTTTTCAAGCAAAGACTCTACCTCTTTGTAAAATTACGGAAGTTCGAAATTATGTTCAAATTTTCAAGATTAACTAAAAATATTCCAATTTTGTCAAAATTTTGTCAAAAACTGAGAAAAACTTTATTTTGAAGAGTTTTTATGAGTAAATTCGAATTTTCGAAGTTATCTAAAATCTTTCGAAATTCATAAAAATTGAGAAAACAAAATAAAACTTATTTTTTTACCGTTTTTAAGCCAAATTTCGATTTGTTAAAAATTTTTGTTAAGATAGTACAAATTCGAAATTAAATTTATGAAATTAACTGAAAACATTCCAAATTCATTAAAATGCTTAGAAAACTTAATAAAACTTAATTTTTAATTTGCTAAAATTTATGAATATTCGAAATTAAGTTCGAATTTTCGAAATTAACTAAAATCATTAAATGCCTCAAAATGTTTAAAAAAGTTAGAACAACTTTATATTTAAGAGTTTTCAAGCAAAGACTCTACCTCTTTGTAAAATTATGAAAGTTCGAAATTATATTCGAATTTTCGAAATTAACTAAAACTATTAAAAATTTGCCAAAATGTTGAGAAAACTTAGAAAAACTTTATTTTCAAGAATTTTCAAGTAAAAACCTACCATTTTCTAAAATTCGTGTAAGTTCGAATTTTCGAAATTATCTAAAATCTTTCGAAATTCCTAAAAATATTGATAAAAACCAAGAAAACTTAGTATTTTAACGTTTTTAGACCAAATTTCGATTTGTTAAGAATTTTTGCTAAGATGGTACAAATTCGAAGTTAAATTCGAATTTTTGAAATTAACTGAATTCATTCTAAATTCATTAAAATGCTTAGAAAACTTTATAAAACTTTATTTTAAAAAGTTTTTAGGTAAAAATTTATCATTTGCTAAAGTTTTTGAATATTCGAAATTAAGTTCGAATTTTCGAAATTAACTAAAATCATTTCAAATTCCTCCAGATGTTTAAAAATCCTAAAATAAGGTATATAAAAGTATTTTCTGAACCCAGCGGCAAGAGATAATCGCAAATTGTATCAAAAAATTGTGTGGTTGGTATAATTGTGGCATCGACCTCTACGAGCTACAAACTTTTCGGTCCAATTGCAAAATAAATGTAATATGATCTAGTATAACATAACAACTAAATTTAACACACAATTCATTTACATTCTCTGGATGCAATAAAATTGCAACATTTTGGAAAGAAAAAACTATTTATAGGATTGGAGAGAAATACATTTAAAACCAAATACAACTTCTATACAAATAGAAGAAAGATTGTTTTAATTTTCAATGAACAAACCAGAAATTTTCGTCTTCTAAGTCATTTGCAAGACGACATATTATATATATTTAGAAAAATAAATACAAAAAACAAAGAATCTCATTCCCAGACACTATCAAATGTGATGTAATTTAAAACATGACAATGCAAAAATAGAAAAGAAATACAATTTTAAAATATAAATTTAAATAACACAAGCATAAAATATGCAACAGATTTCAGCAAAAAATACGAAAAAAAGGAGAACAACGGGAAAAATTGCTAAAAGATACAGAAAAATAAAAGAAAATGGAAAGAAAAGTGAAATAAACTTGAGATATCAGCAACGCGAGATATACTCATGTAATTTCTAAATGAAAATTAAAGAAAGGCAGACGGAGAAGTTCTTAAAAGTTAAATCCTAAAATATTGTAACCTTAAAGAAAAGACGAAAAGTTATTGAAAAAGATTTGAATTATATGATCTAAAATTATTAAAATTTTTCGTAAAAACTTTTCAGCCTACCCTCGTTTTAAAATTCTATATTGTCTTTTAATTATATGGGCAAATTTATATACATAATGCTAAAATGTTTTTTGCATTTCTGGGAGGGACTTTAGGGCTACGTTACACAAATTTTTAAGACAAACCGTCCGAATACATTTATCAAATAAATAAACAACCAACACTTTAAATGTGTTGCTGTTGTTGCCTGATGCTGTTGCTGCTACTGTTTGATGTGAGAAGCATGTGAAATTAAATTATTCAGCAACAGAACAGCTCAGCAACAGCATGCATGATGACAACAACAGCAACATTTACATACATCACAAATTCTAATTTCGAAATAGATTTTTCAAAAACAACGGAAAACTAAAAATCCATATATTTTCAACAAAAATGCTAAATATTTTAGTTAAAGAAAAAATTGAACTGAAAATAAACTGAAACTGTAACAAAAATGTGATGTCCATATAAATGGAAAAGTGAAAACGAAAATAATTTAAAGTTCTTGAAATCCAAAATTTCTATAAAAATAAGAAATTTTTGAAAAATTTACTATAAAAATAAGAAATTTTCAAAAAATTTTCTACAACAAATATAAAAAAAATTTTGAAAATTTCCTATAAAAATAGATAATTTTTGAAAAATTTCCTATAAAAATACAAAATTTTTCTATAAAAATAAAATTTTGTTGAAGAATTTCCTTTAAAAATAAGAAATTTTTAAAAATTTTCTATAAAAATAAGAAATTCTTGAAAAATTTCCTATAAAAATAAGAAATTTTTTAAAAAATTTTCGATAAAAAAAAGAAATTTAAAAAAAATTACTATAAAAATAAGAAATTTTTTAAAAATTTCCTCTAAAAATAAAAAAAAATTGAAAATTTCCTATAAAAATATATAATTTTTGAAAAATTTCCTATAAAAATACAAAATTTTTCTATAAAAATAAAATTTTGTTGAAGAATTTCCTATAAAAATAAGAAATTTTTAAAAATTTTCTATAAAAATAAGAAATTCTTGAAAAATTTCCTATAAAAATAAGAAATTTTTTAAAAAATTTTCGATAAAAAAAAGAAATTAAAAAAAATTACTATAAAAATATGAAATTTTTTAAAAATTTCCTCTAAAAATAAAAAAAAATTGAAAATTTCCTATAAAAATAGATAATTTTTGAAAAATTTCCTATAAAAATAGAAAATTTTTCTATAAAAATAAAATTTTTCTATAAAAATAAATTTTTTTTAAGTATTTCCTATAAAAATAAGAAATTTTTAAAACTTCATATAAAAATAAGACAAAATTTCCTAAAAAATAAGAAATTTTTGAAAAATTTCCTATCAAAATAAGAAATTTTTGAAAAATTTCTTATCAAAATAAGAAATTTTTCAAAATTTCCTATAAAAATAAGAAATTTTTGAAAATTTTCCTATAAAAATAAGAAATTTAAAAAAAAATTAATATAAAGATAAGAAATTTTTTAAAAAATTCCTTTAAAAATAAGAAAACTTTGAAAAATTTTATATAAAAATAAGAAATTTTTCAAAATATTCCTTTAAAAATAAGAAATTTTTGAAAAATTTTCTATAAAAATAAGAAATTTTTGAAAAATTTCCTATAACAATAGAAAATTTTTGAAAAATTTCCTATAAAAATAGAAAATTTTTGAAGAATTTCCTACAAAAATAGAAAATTTTTTAAAAATTTCCTATAAAAAAATAAAATTTTCGAAAAATTTCCTATAAAAATAGAAATTTTTTAAAAAATTTCTAATTTTTATACGAAATTTTTAAAAAAATTTCATATTTTAATAGGAAATTTAAAAAAAAAAAATCTTATTTTTATAGGAAATTTTTCAAAACTTTTTTTTGATAGGAAATTTTTTTTAAATTTCTTATTTTTATAGGAAATTTTTCAAAAATTTCTTATTTTTATAGGAATTTTTTCAAAAATTTCTTATTTTTATACGAAATTTTTCAAAAATTTCTTATTTTTATTGAAAATTTTTCAAAAATTTCCTATTTTTATAGGAAATTTTTCAAAAATTTCTTATTTTGATAGGAAATTTTTCAAAAATTTCTTATTTTGATAGGAAATTTTTCAAAAATTTCTTATTTTGATAGGAAATTTTTCAAAAATTTCTTATTTTTATAGGAAATTTTTCAAAAATTTCTTATTTTTTTTAGGAATTTTTCAAAAATTCATTATTTTTTTAAGAAATTCTTAAAAAAATTTCTTTCTTTTATAGGAATTTTTTCAAAAATTTCTTATTTTTATAGGAATTTTTCAAAAATTTCTTATTTTTATGGGAAATTTTTTTTTTAAATTTCTTATTTTTATGCGAAATTTTTCAAAAGTTTCTTATTTTTATAGGAATTTTTTCAAAAATATCTTATTTTTAAAGGAAAATTTTTCAAAAATTTCTTATTTTTATAGGAAATTTTTCAAAAATTTCTTATTTTTATAATAATATTTTTTTTTTATAAATTTCTTATTTTGATAGGAAATTTTTCAAAAATTTCTTATTTTTATAGGAAATTTTTCAAAAATTTCTTATTTTTATAGGAAATTTTTCAAAAATTTCTTAATTTTATAGGAAATTTTTCAAAAATTTCTTAATTTTATAGGAAATTTTTCAAAAATTTCTTATTTTTATAGGAAATTTTTCAAAAATTTCTTATTTTTATAGGAAATTTTTCAAAAATTTCTTATTTTTATAGGAAATTTTTCAAAAATTTCTTATTTTTATAGGAAATTTTTCAAAAATTTCTTATTTTTATAGGAAATTTTTCAAAAATTTCTTATTTTTATAGGAATTTTTTCAAAAATTTCTTATTTTTATACGAAATTTTTCAAAAATTTCTTATTTTTATTGAAAATTTTTCAAAAATTTCCTATTTTTATTGGAAATTTTTCAAAAATTTCTTATTTTGATAGGAAATTTTTCAAAAATTTATTATTTTTATAGGAAATTTTTCAAAAATTTCGTATTTTTATAGGAAATTTTTCAAAAATTTCTTATTTTTATAGGAAATTTTTCAAAAATTTCTTATTTTTATAGGAAATTTTTCAAAAATTTCTTATTTTTATAGGAAATTTTTCAAAAATTTCTTATTTTTAAAGGAAATTTTTCAAAAATTTCTTTTTTTACAGGAAATTTTCCAAAAATTTCTTATTTTTATAGGAAATTTTTCAAAAATTTCTTATTTTTATAGGAAATTTTTCAAAAATTTCTTATTTTTATAGGAAATTTTTCAAAAATTTCTTATTTTTATAGGAAATTTTTCAAAAATTTCTTATTTTTATAGGAAATTTTTCAAAAATTTCTTTTTTCGATAAGAAAATTTTAAAGAATTCCATTTAAAATTCCTGATAATTTGCATTAAAAAAATTTGCATTGATTTAATGAAATTTCTTGAAATTTTCCATATTAAATTTTCGTATGTTATTGTTAATTTTCGCTGAATTGAAAACACACATTTTTTTCGGAGAACAAAGACTTTAAGAATCGTATTTAAATTCACCAAACAAATGTTGAACTTTTTCTGTCTTTGGTATAAATTGGTTTATAGTTAATTTTATTATTTATCGTCACTTTTTGTCTGAATTCAAACAATAATATATTTTTCATTCATAAAATTGAATACAATGAACATGTATTTGCTTAACTTAATTAACAATTGATAAGTTTTTGTATTTATTTCGAACAAAAAGTATCACTTTTTGAAAAACATTTGATTAAGTTAATTAAATTTTAATTAATTTTTTATTGAAATATTTTTGTATTTAATAAATTTTTGTTATTTGATCAACATTTCATTTTTTTTCTTTTCATTGAGTTGGATTCATTTAAATTTTTTAATTCATAAATAAAAAACACTTTCGATTTTCATGTTTTAATTTTAGTTTTCACTTAAATTTCAATTTAATAGCGCGAATCCGTTTAGATTTTTATAAAATTTAATGCGTATGCAAAATGTGAAAACGTTTTAAATTCAACCGTCAAAAAACAACTAAAAAATTCATTGCGCTACTCTCTCGTAGATTTTGAAAATCGGGAAACAAAAAAGAAACGGAGGCATTCATTAAGTTCTTTCTAAAGATTCATCATCATCTAGATCGTTATGATGTTGAGTTCAGTTGATGATCATTAATATAATTTTATTCTAAAAAAATTTTAATTTACTCTCAAACATTTCAAAGAAAAAAGATACAAATTTCTTCAGAGTAGAAAACTGATGCTCTTTTTCATTAATTTCGTAAAAAAACTAATTTGGCACAGTGCCCATTTAGTCGTAATCATTAGCATTAAAGGAACACTGTGCCTGTCCATTTCCAAGTGAACGTCATATTCAATAAAAATTTTTGTAAATTATACTCTTTTTGTATTTTTATGCTCTCTTTTAGATCTTTCACTGACCCATGGAGCCAAAGAATAACAACAACTACAAAAATATATCAAATCTTTGACAGGCAAAGAGAAAAGAAAATTTTCAAACATTAACCCATAAAAAAACTTTTTGAAAAATTTTCTCTAAAAAAAGAAATTTTTGAAAAATTTCCTATAAAAATAAGAAATTTTTGAAAAATTTTCTATAGAAATAAGAAATTTTTTAAACATTTCCTATAAAAATAAGAAATTTTTTAAAAATTTCCTATAAAAAAAAATAAATTTTTGAAAAATTTCCTATAAAAAAAGAAATTTTTGAAAAATTTTCTATAAAAATAACAAATTTTTGAAAATTTTCCTATAAAAATAAGAAAATTTTGAAAAATTTCCTATAAAAATAAGAAATTTTTGAAAAATTTCCTATAAAAATAAGAAATTTTTGAAAAATTTCCTATAAAAATAAGAAATTTTTGAAAAATTTCCTATAAAAATAAGAAATTTTTGAAAAATTTCCTATAAAAATAAGAAATTTTTGAAAAATTTCTTATAAAAAAAAGAAATTATTGAAAAATTTCCTATAAAAATAAGAAATTTTTGAAAAATTTCCTATAAAAATAAGAAATTTTTGAAAAATTTCCTATAAAAATAAGAAATTTTTAAAAACTTCCTATCACAATAAGAAATTTTTGAAAAATTTCCGAAAAAAAATTAGAAATTTCTGAAAAATTTCCTATAAAAATAAGAATTTTTGAAAAATTTTCTTTAAAAAAAAGAAATTTTTGAAAAATTTCCTATAAAACGAAGAAAATTTTGAAAAATGTCCATAAAAATAAGAAATTTTTGAAAAAATTCCTAAAAAAATAAGAAATTTTTGAAAAAATTCCTAAAAAAATAAGAAATTTTTGAAAAATTTCCTATAAAAATAAGAAATTTTTGAAAAATTTCCTACAAAAATAAGAAAATTTTGAAAAATTTCTTATAAAAATGTGAAAATTTTGAAAAATTTCCTATAAAAATAAGAAATTTTTGAAAAATTTACTATAAAAATAAGAACATTTTTTTTAAATTTCCTGTAAAAATAAGAAATTTTTGAAAAATTTCCTATAAAAATAAGAAATTTTTGAAAAATTTCCTATAAAAATAAGAAATTTTTGAAAAATTTCCTATAAAAATAAGAAATTTTTCAAAAATTTCCTATAAAAATAAGAAATTTTTCAAAAATTTCCTATAAAAACAAGAAATTTTTGAAAAAATTCCTATAAAAATAAGAAATTTTTGAAAAATTTCCTATAAAAATAAGAAATTTTTGAAAAATTTCCTATAAAAATAAGAAATTTTTGAAAAATTTCCTACAAAAATAAGAAAATTTTGAAAAATTTCTTATAAAAATGTGAAAATTTTGAAAAATTTCCTATAAAAATAAGAAATTTTTAAAAAATTTACTATAAAAATAAAAATTTTGTTTTTTAAATTTCCTGTAAAAATAAGAAATTTTTGAAAAATTTCCTATAAAAAGAAGAAATTTTTGAAAAATTTCCTATAAAATAAGAAATTTTTGAAAAATTTCCTATAAAAATAGAAAATTTTAAAAAAAATTTCCTATAAAAATAAGAAATTTTTTAAAAATTTCCTATAAAAATGTGAAAATTTTGAAAAATTTCTTATAAAAATGTGAAAATTTTGAAAAATTTACTATAAAAATAAGAAATTTTTGAAAAATTTCCTGTAAAAATAAGAAATTTTTGAAAAATTTCCTATAAAAACAAGAAACTTTTGAAAAATTTCCTATAAAAACAAGAAACTTTTGAAAAATTTCCTATAAAAATAAGAAATTTTTGAAAATTTTCCTATAAAAATAAGAAATTTTTGAAAAATTTCCTATAAAAATAAAAATTTTTTGAAAAATTTCCTATAAAAATAAGAAATCTTTGAAAAATTTCCTATAAAAATAAGAAATCTTTGAAAAATTTCTTATAAAATAAGAAATGTTTGAAAATTTTCCTATAAAAATAAGATATGTTTGAAAAATTTCCTATAAAAATAAGAAATGTTTGAAAAATTTCCTATAAAAATACGGAATTTTTGAAAAATTTCCTATAAAAATAAGAAATTTTTGAAAAATTTCCTATAAAAATAAGAAATTTTTGAAAAATTTCCTATAAAAATAAGAAATTTTTGAAAAATTTCCTATAAAAATAAGAAATGTTTGAAAAATTTCCTATAAAAATAAGGAATTTTTGAAAAATTTCCTATAAAAATAAGAAATTTTTGAAAAATTTCCTATAAAAATATTGTTATTTTTGAAAAATTTCCTATAAAAATAAGAAATTTTTGAAAAATTTTCTATAAAAATAAGAAATTTTTGAAAAATTTTCTATAAAAATAAGAAATTTTTGAAAAATTTTCTATAAAAATAAGAAATTTTTGAAAAATTTCCTATAAAAATTAGAAATTTTTGAAAAACTCCTAAAAGGGTTAAGAAAAATACTTTTTTTTAAAACAGCAGAAAATATAAAGATATGGACACTTTTTTTCAAATAATTCTGCGTATTTCCTCTCATCATTCCAATATTTTTATTACAATTAATTTTTGTTGGTTTGTTTTCTCTCATTCTGCCAAAGAAAATGAAGAAGTGTAAAAGAAATGTTTGTCTTGATACGCGCGAACAATTATTGCCCGAGATCCGATCATCATCATATTCACATACAAGATCATATGAAAAGATCTTTAGAAAAGGCGAAAAATACTAAGAAGTTTGTTTATTTACTTTATGCTTTAGATACTTTGTGGATAAATGAGATTTAAATATTTTAAATTGAAAAGACTTAAAATTTGTGTATGAGGGGACGTTGGCGGTTTTTATGGATATAAACAAATAAATAATTAAATATACGAACGCATGAATTAAAATCTGTATTCAAAGAAGAAAAAGGTCATTTACTGATCATTTGTTGTTACAGTGGGTAATTTATTAGTTAAATGGATTTTAAGTAGAACATTTTTGAGAGTACGTTTATCATTTTTGGCATGTGTCAGACTCAAAAAAGAAAAAAAACATTTTTAACAATTTTCTATTTTTATAGAAAGTTTTTCAAAAATTTTCTATTTTTATACGAAATTTTTCAAAAATTTTCTATTTTTATAGGAAATTTTTCAAAAATTTTCTATTTTTATAGTAAATTTTTCAAAAATTTTCTATTTTTATAGGAAATTTTTTTAAAAATTTTCTATTTTTATAGGAAATTTTTTTAAAAATTTTCTATTTTTATAGGAAATTTTTTTAAAAATTTTCTATTTTTATAGGAAATTTTTTTAAAAATTTTCTATTTTTATAGGAAATTTTTTTAAAAATTTTCTATTTTTATAGGAAATTTTTTTAAAAATTTTCTATTTTTATAGGAAATTTTTTTAAAAATTTTCTATTTTTATAGGAAATTTTTTTAAAAATTTTCTATTTTTATAGGAAATTTTTTTAAAAATTTTCTATTTTTATAGGAAATTTTTCAAAAATTTTCTATTTTTATAGGAAATTTTTCAAAAATTTTCTATTTTTATAGGAAATTTTTCAAAAATTTTCTATTTTTATAGGAAATTTTTCAAAAATTTTCTATTTTTATAGGAAATTTTTCAAAAATTTCCTATTTTTATAGGAAATTTTTCAAAAATTTTCTATTTTTATAGGAAATTTTTCAAAAATTTTCTATTTTTATAGGAAATTTTTCAAAAATTTTCTATTTTTATAGGAAATTTTTTAAAAATTTTCTATTTTTAAAGGAAATTTTTCAAAAATTTTCTATTTTTAAAGGAAATTTTTCAAAAATTTTCTATTTTTAAAGGAAATTTTTCAAAAATTTTCTATTTTTAAAGGAAATTTTTCAAAAATTTCTTATTTTTATAGGAAATTTTTCAAAAATTTCTTATTTTTATAGGAAATTTTTCAAAAATTTCTTATTTTTATAGGAAATTTTTCAAAAATTTTTTAATTTTATAGGAAATTTTTCAAAAATTTTTTAATTTTATAGGAAATTTTTCAACAATTTCTTATTTTTATAGGAAATTTTTCAAAAATTTTCTATTTTTATAGGAAATTTAAAAAAAAAATATTTTTTTAAAGCAAATTTTTCAAAAAAAATTTATTTTTATATGAAATTTTTCAATAATTTCTTATTTTTATAGGAATTTTTTCAATAATTTCTTATTTTTATAGGAAATTTTTTTAAAATTTCTTATTTTTATAGGAAAAATTTTCAAAAATTTCTTATTTTTATAGGAAGTTTTTCAAAAATTTCTTATTTTTATAGGAAATTTTTCAAAAATTTCTTATTTTTATAGGAAATTTTTCAAAAATTTCTTATTTTTATAGGAAATTTTTCAAAAATTTCTTATTTTTATAGGAAATTTTTCAAAAATTTCTTATTTTTATAGGAAATTTTTCAAAAATTTCTTATTTTTATAGGTAAATTTTCAAAAATTTCTTATTTTTATAGGAAATTTTTCAAAAATTTCTTATTTTTATTGGAAATTTTTCAAAAATTTCTTATTTTTAAAGGAAATTTTTCAAAAATTTCTTATTTTTATAGGAAATTTTTCAAAAATTTCTTATTTTTATAGGAAATTTTTTTAAAAATTTCTTATTTTTATAGGAAATTTTTCAAAAATTTCTTATTTTTATAGGAAATTTTTCAAAAATTTCTTATTTTTATAGGAAATTTTTCAAAAAATTCTTATTTTTATAGGAAATTTTTCAAAAATTTCTTATTTCATAGGAAATTTTTCCAAAATTTCTAATTTTTATAGGAAATTTTGCACAAATTTTCTATTTTTATAGGAAATTTTTCAAAAACTTTCTTATTTTTATAGAAAATTTTTCAATAATTTCATATTTTTATAGGAAATTTCTTATTTTTATAAAAGGAAATTTTTGAAAAAATTTCTTATTTTTATAAAAGGAAATTTTTCAAAAATTTTGATAGGAAACTTTTCAAAAATTTCTTATTTTGATATGAAATTTTTCAAAAATTTCTTATTTTTATAGGAATTTTTTAAAAATTTTCTTATTTTCATAGGAAATTTTTCAAAATTTCTAATTTTTATAGAAAATTTTTCAAAAATTTCATATTTTTAAAGGGAATTTTTCAAAAATATCTTATTTTTATAGGAAACTGTTCAAACATTTTTTATCTTTATAGTATATTTTTCATTCTATTCTTTATAGTTCAGAGGAAATTTTTCTGCAATTTCTTATTTTTCTAAGAAATTTTTACGTTTTATTGTTGGACATTACCTAATTAAGGCGTAGGTGTTGTCGTAAAAGAAATCTTTAGACATCTTGTAAACAAGAAAGCCACCCACTGTTTAAAAATCCCTAAAATTTATCGAAATTCTAATGAAGATGAAACTTAATAAAACAAAAGATTAAAAATATTTAACAATTAATGTAACACATGAAAAAATTAACAAAACTAAAAAGGGGAGATTGATCTATCAAGTGACAATTGTGATAAATTTGAAATAAACAACAGAAGCTGCTGTTGAAGCAGCAGCTGCCAGCATAAGGCAGACAGTCACATACAGCAAAAGCATCTCGTTCACAAAATGAACTTTAGAGGAATTTAAAAATTTTGGTTTCAAACTCAAGAGCTCGTCGTCTTTTTAAACCAGCGACCTCTTAAGTGAAAATTAATAAACTAAAACGAAGCTTTATTAAACAAAAGCTTTGGAAAAAGTTTTGACAATTTCAGTTAATGTAAAGCTTTTTCGGTACGAAAAGTAAACAACGAAGATTTTCATGAGCTTTATTCTCGCAATTTGAAATACTTTTTCTATCTTGCTCTCTATTGGTCACTCTTGCTCTCTCGCTGTCTCTCTTTGCACAACTTTTTGTTTATATTATTTTGCAGAAATGTAAACAAACTTTAAAAGTTTTCTTAAGAAAAATCATTATTTTACACCCGAATACCAAAACAATATTTACACAGATACAAGGCGAATGCATGTGTGAGAAAGAGAGAGAAAGCAAATTTAATGCCAAGGAAGGAGAAGTGCAGCTGCATTTGATAAAAAGTATATACAGACAAACTTTTATTAAACAAAACAAGCAAAAACTGCATTATGCCGGTAAGTAATTGTAAACCAACAAATATTGAAAAATAGAAAAAAATCAAAAAAAAAAATATTTGCAGACGAAAAATACACACAAAAATAGCAAATAAATTGCAAATGGGAAAACGCGACAAAATTGTCTGAAAAATAAAACAAAATGCAATCAATAGACAAATATTTGTGCATGCACTTACATGATAAGGACAGACAAATTTCCAGCACTCAGACCAATAAATATTAGGAGAGGTCAAGAATTTACTTTTTTAAAGAAAATTTTTCAAAAATTTATTTTTAAAGGAAATTTTCCACAAAATTACTTTTTAAAGGAATTTTTTTCAAAAATTAACTTTTTAAAGGAACTTTTTCAAAAATTTACTTTTTAAAGGAAATTTTTCAAACATTTACTTTTTAAAGGATATTTTTCAAAAATTTACTTTTTAAAGGAAATTTTTCAAAAATTTAGTTTTTAAAGGAAATTTTTCAAAAATTTACTTTTTAAAAGGAAATTTTTTTAAAAATTTGCTTTTTTAAAAGAAATTTTCTTAAAAAATTTACTTTTAAAAGGAAATTTATCAAAAATTTACTTTTTAAAGGAAATTTTTCAAAAATTTACTTTTTAAAGCAAATTTTTCAAAAACTTGCTTTTAAAGTAAATTTGTAAAAAATTTGGTTTCTAAGTAAATTTTTCAAAAATTTACGTTTTAAAGGAAATTTTTCAAAATTTAGTTTTTAAAAGGAAATTTTTCAAAAATTTACTTTTCAAAGGAAATTTTTTAAAAATTTACTTTTTAAAGGAAATTTTTGGAAAATTTACTATATAGAAAATTTTTCGAAAATTGACTATTTATAGGAAATTTTTCATAAATTGACTATTTATAGGCAATTTTTCGAAAATTGACTATTTATAGGAAATTTTTCGAAAATTGACTATTTATAGGAAATTTTTCGAAAATTGATTATTTTTAGAAAAATTTTCAAAAATTGACTATTTATAGGAATTTTTCGAAAATTGACTATTTATAGTAATTTTTTCGAAAATTGTCTATTTATAGGAAATTTTTCGAAAAATAACTATTTATAGGAAATTTTTCGAAAATTGATTATTTTAGGAAAATTTTCAAAAATTGACTATTTATAGGAATTTTTCGAAAATTGACTATTTAAATTGCTTAAAAAAATAATAATTTTTGAAAAATTTCCTATAAAAATAAGAAATTTTTGAAAAATTTCCTACAAATAGTAAATTTTTTAAATTTTTCCTATAAAAATAGATAATTTTTGAAAAATTTCCTATAAAAATAGTAAATTTTTGAAGAATTTCCTTAAAAATAGTAAATTTTTCAAAAATTCCTATCAAAATAGCAAATTTTTTAAAAATTTCCTATAAAAATAGTAAATTTTTCAAAAATTTCGTATAAAAATAGTAACTTTTTAAAAATTTTCCTATAAAAATAGTAAATTTTTCAAAAATTTCCGATAAAAATAATAAATTTTTCAAAAATTTCCTATAAAAATAGGAAACTTTGAAAAAATTTCCTTTAAAAAAGGAAATTTTTGGAATTTTTAATAAAAATAGGAAATTTTTGTAAATTTCCTTTAAAAATAAATTTTTGAAAAATTTTCTACAAAAATAGAAATTTTTGAAAAATTTCCTAAAAAATAGAAATTTTTGAAAAATTTCCTAAAAAAAATAGAAATTTTTGAAAAAATTCCTATAAAAATAGGAAATTTTTGAACAATTTCCTATAAAAATAGGAAATTTTTGAACAATTTCCTATTAAAATAGGAAATTTTTGAAAAATTTCCTTTAAAAATAGGAAATTTTTAAAAAATTTCCTATAAAAATAACAAATTTTTTAATAATTTCCTACAAAAATAAGAAATTTCTGAAAAATTTCCAACAAATATAAGAAATTTTTTAAAAATTTTCTATAAAAATAAGAAATTTTTTAAAAATTTTCTATAAAAATAAGAAATTTTTTAAAAATTTTCTATAAAAATAAGAAATTTTTTAAAAATTTTCTATAAAAATAATAAATTTTTAAAAATAGCAAATTAAAAAAAAATCCTATAAAAATAGGAATTTTTTGAAAAATTTTCTATTTTTATAGGAAAATTTTCAAAAAATTTCTATTTTTATAGAAAATTTTTAAAAAAGATCCAATTTATATAGGAAATTTTTGAATAATTTTCAAAAATTTTCTATTTTTATCAGAAATTTTAAAAAAAATTTCCTATTTTTATAGAAATTTTTTAAAAAAAATTTTCTATTTTTAAAGGAAATTTTTGAAAAATTTCCTCAAAAAATAAAAAATGGGGTGTCCCTACTATTTTTTCATCTTTCAATAAATACATTTATGAATTGAAAATTTTGTATAAATACTCACTCCCAGTCATTGATTGATTTCATACCCAATCCCGATTTGTATTACAAAAAAGGCTTTATGCCTTTAGATTTTTTTCTGTACAAAAGTTTAATTCATAAAATCAACAATAAAATCAAATAAAAAAGTTCAAGAGAAAAGTTTGCAAAACAAGAATTTAAAACAAAATCCAATTTCAATATTTAACTATTGTTTTACGAGATATTTGAACTTTTGTTGTTGTTTTTCATAAAGTAATGAAAAAAAATGGCAAATATACAGATATAGATAGACATTCGGTCGTGTACTTTATGATAAAAACTATGTGACATAGAGAAAAATCAATAGAAATCTATAGATATGAAAAGTTGTAAAGAATTGTTAGATATTGCGTGAAAAACTTTTAATGAAATTAAAAGAAATTTTGAAAAATAGAACTTAAATATAATAAGAAATTTAAATGGAGTAGAAGCTTATGAAAAAGTTCTTGTTACCCTATAACTTCCAAGAAGCTTTTCAGTAAGAAAATAATATATTGAGAGTTTATTTGACGAGAAGTTCTTATATTTGGGTATTGAGAGAAAAAATTAAAATATTTTTGATTTGACTTATTGATAACTAATAGTTCTTCAAAAATATAAAATTTCATGAAGATATCTCAAATACTATTAAAGTTATATAACTTTTAATATTATGTTTATTTCACAAAAAAGTACCTAAGAGTGAAAATGTCAATTTCGAGGGAAAAATTTTAGAAAAATTTAAAGTTTCTGAATATCATAATAATGATCCTAAAGATTCCAATGATATTACATTCCCAGAAAAAAACTAAAGATTTGAGAACCCCAGTTCACAACCTATTTTACGTCATTACTCCCTATCTTAAAACAATAAAATAACTTCAAAAAAAAATTATACAAATATGTACCAAAAAAAATAATTTGTTATAAAACAAATACGCCAGCAGCCCATACATCCATCCAACCAGTCAACCGCAATATTTGTCAAAGACAAAATATTTATAGCCCGGAAACAAGTTAAAAGAGGAAAAAAACGTTAATGACTTAAAGAGAAGGTCGCACGGTCTTCTTCCTTAAGTTATACAAATTGCCCAATTTAATGTCTTTCGGTTTCTTCTTCGATTACAATTATTTCAATATCCTAGATGACACTCGTTGTAGAACAACAAAAAGGCGTCTAGTGTCCTACCATCATTTATTCAAACGTTCAAGGATCAAATATTGATTTTGTTGGGTGGGTTTTTTTTTCGGTTTGTTTAAAGTGGGTGGTTCAAATAAATGGTTCAAATGTAATAAAATTGAAATTTTAAACAATATTTTCGGGAAAAATGTTTATGACATCATAAAGTGTTTGGAAAAAAAGTGAAAGAGGAAAAGTTTTTGATAACAATAGCGGAAATAGCTTTAACTCAAATATGTAATAACTGGAACTGACATAAACAATTTTGAACATTTTAATTGACAAAATTAAATATTTGAGATTTAAAATCGAATGTCTTTTAAATTATAAGAAAAAATATAGGGTATTTTTGTAATATTAAAAACAGGAGAAGTCTTAATGTTAGGAAAAGAAAAATTTCTAGAAAGACAAAATTGTCTATAGAAGTTTTATATAGAAAAGTTGAAGATAGAATAGATAACGATTTACAAAACATGCCTTCTGGTAACATTTATAAAGAAAACTTGGCCTTTGGTTAACTTTTCTAAAGAATACTTGCCCTTCGGGTAACTTTTCTAAACAAAACTTGCCCTTTGGGTAACTTTTTTAAAGAAAACTTGCCCTTCGGGTAACTTTTCTGAAGAAAACTTGTTCTTCGGGTAACTTTTCTAAAGAAAACTTGTTCTTCGGGTAACTTTTCTATAGAATACTTGCCTTCGGGTAATTTTTCTATAGAAAACTTGCCCTTTCGTCAACTTTTCTATAGAAAACTTGCCCTTTCGTCAACTTTTCTATAGAAAACTCGCCCTTTCGTCAACTTTTCTATAGAAAACTTGCCCTTTCGTCAACTTTTCTATAGAAATACTTGCCCTTTCGTCAACTTTTCTATAGAAAACTTGCCCTTTCGTCAACTTTTCTATAGAAAACTTGCCCTTTCGTCAACTTTTCTATAGAAAACTTGCCCTTTCGTCAACTTTTCTATAGAAAACTTACCCTTACGTCAACTTTTCTATAGAAAACTTGCCCTTACGTCAACTTTCTATAGAAAACTTGCCCTTTCGTCAACTTTTCTATAGAAAACTTGCCCTTTCGTCAACTTTTCTATAGAAAACTTGCCCTTTCGTCAACTTTTCTAGAAAAAACTTGCCCTTTCGTCAACTTTTCTATAGAAAACTTGCCCTTTCGTCAACTTTTCTATAGAAAACTTGCCCTTTCGTCAACTTTTCTATAGAAAACTTGCCCTTTCGTCAACTTTTCTATAGAAAACTTGCCCTTTCGTCAACTTTTCTATAGAAAACTTGCCCTTTCGTCAACTTTTCTATAGAAAAACTTGCCCTTTCGTCAACTTTCTATAGAAAACTTGCCCTTTCGTCAACTTTTCTATAGAAAAACTTGCCCTTTCGTCAACTTTTCTATAGAAAACTTGCCCTTTCGTCAACTTTCCTATAGAAAACTTGCCCTTTCGTCAACTTTTCTATAGAAAACTTGCCCTTTCGTCAACTTTTCTATAGAAAACTTGCCCTTTCGTCAACTTTTCTATAGAAAACTTGCCCTTTCGTCAACTTTTCTATAGAAAACTTGCCCTTTCGTCAACTTTTCTATAGAAAACTTGCCCTTTCGTCAACTTTTCTATAGAAAACTTGCCCTTTCGTCAACTTTTCTATAGAAAACTTGCCCTTTCGTCAACTTTTCTATAGAAAACTTGCCCTTTCGTCAACTTTCCTATAGAAAACTTGCCCTTTCGTCAACTTTTCTATAGAAAACTTGCCCTTTCGTCAACTTTTCTATAGAAAACTTGCCCTTTCGTCAACTTTTCTATAGAAAACTTGCCCTTTCGTCAACTTTTCTATAGAAAACTTGCCCTTTCGTCAACTTTTCTATAGAAAACTTGCCCTTTCGTCAACTTTTCTATAGAAAACTTGCCCTTTCGTCAACTTTTCTATAGAAAACTTGCCCTTACGTCAACTTTTCTATAGAAAACTTGCCCTTTCGTCAACTTTTCTATAGAAAACTTGCCCTTTCGTCAACTTTTCTATAGAAAACTTGCCCTTTCGTCAACTTTTCTATAGAAAACTTGCCCTTTCGTCAACTTTTCTATAGAAAACTTGCCCTTTCGTCAACTTTTCTATAGAAAACTTGCCCTTTCGTCAACTTTTCTATAGAAAACTTGCCCTTACGTCAACTTTTCTATAGAAAACTTGCCCTTTCGTCAACTTTTCTATAGAAAACTTGCCCTTTCGTCAACTTTTCTATAGAAAACTTGCCCTTTCGTCAACTTTTCTAGAAAAAACTTGCCCTTTCGTCAACTTTTCTATAGAAAACTTGCCCTTTCGTCAACTTTTCTATAGAAAACTTGCCCTTTCGTCAACTTTTCTATAGAAAACTTGCCCTTTCGTCAACTTTTCTATAGAAAACTTGCCCTTTCGTCAACTTTTCTATAGAAAACTTGCCCTTTCGTCAACTTTTCTATAGAAAACTTGCCCTTTCGTCAACTTTTCTATAGAAAACTTGCCCTTTCGTCAACTTTTCTATAGAAAACTTGCCCTTTCGTCAACTTTCCTATAGAAAACTTGCCCTTTCGTCAACTTTTCTATAGAAAACTTGCCCTTTCGTCAACTTTTCTATAGAAAACTTGTCCTTTCGTCAACTTTTCTATAGAAAACTTGCCCTTTCGTCAACTTTTCTATAGAAAACTTGCCCTTTCGTCAACTTTTCTATAGAAAACTTGCCCTTTCGTCAACTTTTCTATAGAAAACTTGCCCTGTCGTTAACTTTTCTTTAGAAAACTTAGCATTTAGCTCTAGCTTTACCTATCGGAAAATAACATTTCACTTCCATCTGGTAAAGAATTAATTTTTTCAAGTATCTCTTTTCTTCACTCAAAATGTCAAAAGTTCACATTTGAACAACAAAAGGTGTCATAATCTTTGAATTCTCAGCTCTGTGTGACCACAGAACGTCAGTGAAGGCTTCATTTATTCTTGAGACAGTTAGATCCAATAGAGGCACATAGAAGATATCTTATAATAAAATAGAATAAGAATTTCATTGTCTAAATATTTACTATATTTTACAAATACATTTAACCAGCTTTTTTTAAGAATTTATTTGCTATCTTTGTTGCAATTGCAATCATCACAAAATATTGTAGCAGAAGAATAGAATAACAAAATTAAATAAAAATCGTGACTATAAAACAGCATGGAAGGCTGACTGGCTGGCAGGCAGGCTAGCACCAGTACAACAACTTAAGCTTCCAATATGGGTCAAACATCATCAACAAAAATTTCATAATCAACACGATGATGATGACAATCATCATCATCATCGTCTTCTGCAGAGCTACATTCAGGAAACTAGTTATAAATTGTAATGAAGTTAAAAAGTCAGAAAGCGCGAAAAACAGACAGATAGTCTTAAAGTCTGTCTGTCATAAGGTGATGACAGGAGGAGCGTCAACTTTCTGTTGCAAAATAATATTAAATGTAGTAGAAAAAAACAATAATAAAATAGAAAAAACAACAAATAGATACTATGTATTCAAGAAAGAATTGCAGAGACCAAGGGAGGTATAGCTAGGACCTAGGGATAGAAACTCTTCAGATCACCTATCAAGTCGTTTATTACAAGTACATAACCTAAGTCAAGTCCTCCTTAAAGTTATAAATCTTATTCGAAACTGTTTATTTTGGTAATGTCTCTAGTCGAGTCTCTCTGTGCTTTGCTGCTGGGTATACTTCCCCTTCAAGTAAATATTTAATTCCATGTGCATGTAAATTTGTGTAAAATTAATGAAACAATGACGTTTTCTATTTAAAAAAAATAAACAGAAAAATAAACAAACTATGCCGCCAGGCTTAAAGTGCAAAATACAATTTTAGTAACATTCTCTATAATATTAGGGTTCAACCTTGTACTCGTATCAAAAATTATAGTTAAAAGTGCTGTGTGGATAGGTTCGATCCCCAGTCACGTCAATATGAATTTCTGTAATTGTTAATTTGTTTTGAAATTATAAACTACCATATCATCCTCCATCAGCTGTAAGCCTACAGCAATAACACGCCGTCGATGTAAAAGAACTGTATTTGGCTCCAACAGCTTATCTTTAAAATATTTCAGAAAAGATTTATAACTTTGAATTTATATGGAAAATAAAAACTTTAAATCAAATTTTCTCAAAACTACTTTTTTGACATTGGCCCTTTTAGCACCAAGCCACAGATATAATGGCATCAAACGTGCTTTTACAGGAATAAAGAATTTCATTGATATCCAAAACTGTTTTTGCTTTATCTAAAAAAAAAAACTTTTGTAGCGCTCTTATTGAAAAACCCTTTACATATGTATATGAAAATCACAGATGAAGGATTTGTACATTTAAAATCAAACGTTTTTTCAAACATTTTTCAAACCTGAACAGATGTTTGAGATTCAAATTTATTCTCAAATGAAGATTCATTTGAGAATAAACGTTTGAAAAATGATAGTTTCTCAAATTGAGAATAAAGGTTATTCTCAAATCATTATCAAGCCCTAAGATGATTTGAAAAATGGTGTTATATAAATTTGATATCAAGCCTTATTTTAGTTTTTTCAGACTTAAAAAAATTGATTTATGTTTAAAAAAATTGAATGTTTAAGATATTTTAATGGAATGACATTGCATTTCAAATAAGTTCGTTATTTCTTTCGGATTTTTTTAAATTGATCCATATTTGACCATAGAACCTTACTTAAAAAAATCACCCAAAATTATGACCAATCGCCAATTTTAATTGTGATAGTCCCTTTATTCTAGGATTTGCAGTTCGATTTTAACCGAAACCGAAACCTCGATTTTTTATGCCTCAAAACCGAAAACCGTAGAAAAAACCGAGGTTTTAGCTATTTATTTTTCATAACTTTTTGTTGGTATTATTCAGAAATAACAATAGCTTATCATAAATTTGCACGTAATTTGTCTATTTAATGAAGCAGAAGAATGAAACAAGCAAAAGTTGTTTACAATGTACGAATGGACAGGTGTAAGGGGAAGACGATATATGAACGTAAATATTCACGATTCTCATGGTAAATTGGATAACCTGGGCCGTATTTTAGGAACGTGTAATTCAAGCAAACGCAAGAAACCATTATACAAAGGCTAATGGAGTTTAATATTTCACTTGATGCAAACATCTATAGATGGAGCAGCAGCCAATATCAAATTTGTATCTGAAAATCAATTTTGAAGACGGCGGCGATGAAACTTTGACTCATTTAAAACCGATTGCCCATATACCTTTGAACCTATTGGCTGTAAGAAAAACTGTTTTGTATTTCGTCAGAGTTAAAAAGCATCATAATCATGAATTAAGTTTACTCTTAGATTTCTGCTTCTAAACAAAGTATTCATAAGAGTTTAGAAATGCTGTCGACCTCAGATTGGCTTCATTCTATCGACTTTGAAATTGTAAATTCTTTGTAAAAATTACTATTGAAGCAATTTGTAGCTCGGATGCAAATATTATTCACGCTAAAGGGGCTCTGCAGTTTCTCCAAAAGAAACAAGACTTATTGAAGAAATCCCTCATATTTAAAAAACCTAAATTATTATTGCTGAATTTTAGTATTAAATTATAACATGTTTTAATGAAGTTATCTAAATTTTCCTACAAATTTAAGCTGAAATAGTTTTATTTAAAAAACCGAAAACCGAACCGAAACCGGCCGGTTTTTTGGTGTTTTAAAACCGAAACCGCAGTTTCTCATTTTCACGGTTTTTTGCAAACCCTACTTTATTCATATGCATAAGTAAATTGTCTTTGTTTCTTAAAACGTTTTTTATTTAATATTAAAAAAATTATATTTGAAGCAAAAGTATTCAAGTATTCAAAAACAAAATAAACAAACTTAAAAATATCAAAAATACAACGCCATTTTATTTATGTTCCACATGTAGATGATATCCACATTTGAAAAACCTTTGAGAATGAGGTTTGATAATGATTTGAGAATAAAGGCATTTCTCAATTTGAGAATAAAGTCCCCTTTTTGTTGAGAACGGTATTATTCTCAAATCAGTATAAAATCAGTATCAAACGTTTGACCTTTGCAAAAAGATTTATTTTCAAATCATCCTCAATTTGAGAATAAACTTTTTTTCTTGCTGGGAACACCTGATATCAAGCACAAACAAATTTATTCTTCTTGTTTTTCTGTACCTACCTAAGAGTGGGAGGTGTTAGTTAGAACTTAAGGAAACATCAAAAGTACAGACAACAAAAAGTCAGTACAAGCTATTATTACAGATGCAGTAAATACTGGATACAGAAACTTCAGAGACGACAATAGAAGATTACAAAATACAATGAAATATGTGTTGAAAAGCTAAAAATTTACAAATAAATGAAATCATTTGTTACATTTTCATTCCTATTTCTATTAATCTATCTAACATTCATACAATGTAGAAGAGTAGATAGTGTTTAAGAAAGAGTAGTACCCTACTTCAATCATTTTGCATAGAAGATACTTGTTTTGGTGATAAAAAGTAGTCTCAAGAGGTTTGAACAAAACTTTAAAGGGATTAATTAAAATGAGTCAAGATTCCCTCTTCGATATGAGGAAATTTTTAAAATTGTTTTACCTTTGCCTTCCTTAAACTTTTAAGCCAACCTTCCTACCTTGTACTTGTGGTACATGCATGACTTTATGCAACCTCCTTTTATAGAACTTTTCATTATTTTCCGTACATTAAAATATTTACATTTTAACACCCGCTTCACGAATTTAACCTACATAAGCCATTTCTTCTTCGTCAACGCAAATATTCTTTCCCTTCCCACATATGAACTTCAGCATAAAAAATATTCTTCCTGATATATCAGAACTCCAGAACGAATGCTACCAGGGCTGCCAGATTTGGGGTTTTGGCCCCAAAGTTGGGGATATTCAATCTTCAAAAAGGCGAAAAAAGTTGGTTTGGGGTTTGGGGATTTAAAAAAAAAAAGCTAAAAATTTGAAAGTTGACCCTCGAACGGTTTCTAATGCCATCAGACGGTATAAGGAAAACCTGAGCATTGAAAGAAAACCTGGATCAGGGAGGAAAAAAGGTCCTACAGATATTGGTAAGGCAAAAGAAGTCGAGCGACTCTTTCGAAGAGCGCCTAACACTTCTTTAAGAAAAGCAGCTCGTACGGTGAAATGTTCCACGAATTTTGCACATAGAGTCAAAGCTTATGCTGGACTGAAGACATACAAAGTAAAAAAGAACTATAAAGAACTTAGAAGCAAAAAAACGAGCGAAAAAATTGAAGTCTGATTTTATAAAAAAAATACACCTGTTGTGTGATGGATGATGAAACATACATACTGGCAGACTTTTCTCAACTTCCTGGTCAAGATTTTTATGCTGCTGGTAAACGGGGCAATGTTCGGCAAGAGTTTCGCACAAAAAAACAAACAAAATTGCCTAAGAAGTTTCTCGTGTGGCAAGCTATTTGCAGTTGTGGCAAAAGAAGTAAAGTATTTGTGGCATCTGGCAAAATAAACACAGAAATTTATATAAAGGAGTGCCTACAAAAACGGTTGTTACCCTTTTTAAGAGAGCCCGATTTGGCATCATGCGATTATGGAAAAAAGGCACTTGAGTGGTACTCAAAAAATAATGTCATTTTTG
This sequence comes from Stomorhina lunata, assembly GCA_933228675.1. Taxonomy (NCBI): domain Eukaryota; kingdom Metazoa; phylum Arthropoda; class Insecta; order Diptera; family Rhiniidae; genus Stomorhina; species Stomorhina lunata. The sequence goes on along the minus strand of OW121742.1, from coordinate 48,628,486 downwards.
TACCACGACAGACAAATCCACCTAACTGTCCAGAACTTCGGCCTGTGGAAAGGTATTGGGCTCTGGTAAAAAAGGAATTGAGGAACACAGGAAAGATTTCCAAGAACATGTTCGATTTTAAGCGCAGGTGGAACACATGCTCCAAAAAGGTATCAGAAGCAACTGTAAAATCTTTAATGGGAGGGTTTCCGAAAAAAGTCGATAATTTTGCAAAACCCGAGTACTAAGTAAACATTTTAATGCTAAATGATTTTGTATAATATGTCATTATATTTGCGTATTTTGTAGAGTTTTTATATTAAAAGGTTTGATTTTTATTTAAGAAAATCCAACTACAAATTTTATTTAGAGCACTCTTTAATTGAATTTTGGCCAAAGTTTATAAATTTTAAGATGTTGCCTGTACACGTCACTATAAAGAACATGGTCAAGCAGTCTTGAATATGTTGACGGTTCCTACCGGCAATGCCAGTGCAGAGCGAGTATTTTCAGTTATGAGTGTAACAAAAACAACAAAACATAATGATAACCAAATTTATTGTCAAGAATTTCCAGCGACAACTGAAATGTTAGCATATTCAATTCAAAGAAGTTAGTGCTGTTCACACACATCAGATTTTCTTGATCTGTTTTTCTTTCACATATCTTTTGAATATGCATTCGCGTCTACACACGAACATTTTTTTCATCAGATTCCATTTAATTTTTCTCAAATTTTATACAAATTTTCGTAAGCTTGTTATCAATTTCAGTTCCGTCAACTTTTTCTGACTTCATGAGCCAAACTTGACTGGTGTGAATGTAAACTTATGTATAGTTTTACTCATCTAATTTTCAAGAATGATTCTGAAGTTTCCGAAATACTAGATTTCTAATATTTTATTATTTAAATTTGCAATTATTGCAAGCATACAAAACTATTTTTATGTTAATAAAATCGATCTTTTCATTTAATTAAATCAAGCAAATACGTTTTTTTATGAATTGGGGATTTTTGGGGCCAAAAATTTTAAAATTTGGGGATGGTGACCAAAAAGTATCTGGCAGCCCTGAATGCTACAAATACAACAACATGTAGTGTCTCGGAATGTGTTGCTTCATTTCCATTGCGGTATGCAACTGACAAATAGAAAGACAGACGGACAGACATGTGACAAACATACTCGTATAAAGTAAAATTTATTTGCAATTTTATATGAAAAATGTTAATCATTTAATTTGTTTTTCTTACTTAGTTTTTTTGCTGTTTAACATTTTTAATTTTGTTGAAATTGTATTAATACGAGATTACAAGAAACATCAACTATTTCCACATTTTGTGTTCAAATATTTAAGTTCGAATAATGCGTTTGAGGTTGAAAGAGCCGGCGAAGTAGGGGAATCTTGCCTAAATGCAAAATTCCATTTGAGGCAGATAAGCTGGAAAAAACAAGTTAAGCTAATGTAGCTATTTGGAATGATAAATGAAGAATAAATCTGAGTTTAAGTAGAATTTGGAACCTTAACTAGAACACATGATCGATTAGCTGTTATAGAACCTAAATGTGTAATAAACAAATTGGACTAGAACTGAAACCAGGTTCTAAAGACAGAACATCAACCCAACCAGAACTTGAGTTAGAATAAGTAAAAGATTCGGAATTAAAACTTCAATTGAAGCAGGAAGAAAAACCTGAACGAGAACCAATATCAGAACCTGTAGAAAAACATCATCTGGAACCTAAACTAGAACTATAACATGATCTATTAACTGATATCGAACCTAAATTTGTAACCTCATCAACAAATTGGACTAAAACTAAAAACCAGGTACCAAAAACAGAACTCCGACCGGAATTAGATCCTTAACTAGAAAAACCCGAAACTAAAACGACATCTAAAAGAAATCGAAAATACAATAGAACAAGTAAAAAAGTGCTATAGTCGGTCAAGCCCGACCATACGATACCCTTCACCATTAAGGTCAAAAGTGTTTTTTTTTCTGTATAAAGACAAATATTTGCTAAATTTTGCCATCATAAAAATATTTTCTCAAAACTTATATATTTAAGCTGCTTCCGACATTTGGACTTATATGAGAGCGAGGGTCAAATGTGGACCAATTATCTGGCAAATTGATTACAGTTGTTTGCCAATTATTTGGCAAATTGATTACAGTTGTTACAGAGATTAAGTATGCAAAAAATAAACTTAAAATTCCCATTATCTTCGGATTTACGAGCGTTTTAGTGATTTTTGTCTCATTTAGTGCGTTTTTAAAGAAAAGTTTGTATGGGAGCTATGGTTAAATGTGGACCGATTTTAACGAAATTGTGTACAGTGATTTTAGTTTACATATGCAGTATTTGATTTAAATTTCATGAAAAAATATTGATATTTGTGGCCAATATATCAATTCCGGGATGGGAGGTACCATAAATAATGGACCGATTTGACGAATTTCAATAGCCATGGTCCCATTATCAAAAAAAAATGATCTGTGCCAAATTCGCAATTCTAAAGATAATTTGATGAATCTTTAGAATTGCGACCTGTAGTTTAATTACAAGGTTTACATGGGGGTCCAGCCAGCCAGACGGACGGACGGACGGACATCGCTAAATCGACTCAGAAAGTGATTCTAAGCCTATTGGTATACTAAAAGGTCTAAGTCTAAGTCAAATATTTCCATGCGTTACATACATCAGCACAAACTTATAATTCCCTTTCCACCTATGGTGGTGAAGGGTATAACAAGAACTTCCACCTAAGGAGAAGAACCTGACCTACATATAAAATCGGAACTAAAGCAGCTTCTGGACTTTAGCAGAGCCAGTGCAAGAGCCCGGAGAAGAACCTGATACAGAAATTAACATCTAAGATAAACTAGAACCCGTAGGTCTAAACCCTAATTTTAAACCTTATCAAACATCTAAACAAAAACTAAGTTGGAGAGTAAGAATGACCTTATATTATTGGACCAACACTCAGGGGATGACCCCTACGTATGCATATGCAATGTGATGGAACTAGGAAAAAAGGTTGTGGGAAGGAGGATAGAGGGAGTAGTGTTTGTGGATATTCGATTTGAACCTTTGGATATCATAATTAGAGGGGAAGACTGATGCAGGAAGTTTATTCCACATTCGTGCTGTGCGGCTAAAAACGAGTTTTCTCTATAGTGCGTCGTGCGATCCACCTGAAAATCGACTACAAAGGGATGAGCCCTAGTTGAGTTACGTGTGCTACAAAGAAATGTGCGGGTTTCTGGAACAAGATCCCTAATTTCGTTTAAGCACATGCCATTGTAGTAGCGATAGAACAGTGAAACGCAACCCACATTACGACGATGCTCCAATGAGGCAATAGAATTGGCTACCCTACTGTCACCGATAAGCACCTTCGCCCTCTCTTGTGCACGGTCGAGAAGCTCCAAAATAGACTTTGAAGCACCGGCCCATACATGAGAGTTGTATTCCATTTTCGGTCGGATATAAGTGGTATAGATGTTATATATATATTATTCCCCGACAACATTCCAATTGGAACAAGGGGTACTTCTCTCAGACAATGAGCTGCATCCGACTCTATTTTTAGACTCATTGAAAGGGACCTACGTTTTAACGCCGACTCCGAATGCATTAGTTAGAGAAGTTTTACATAGCCTAATACTCAATAACCAGTGGCTAGCTGAGTTATGAGGTGAACCGCCGCTTTTTTTGAATTTTTTTTTTATTTTTTTTTTCAAGTTGGTCTGGCCGGGGATTGAAATTGGGACCTCGGTATGCTAGGCGGATGACTAACCTGCTATACCACGGCGGTTCACGATAGATGATGTTACTTTAATTTAATTTTTCTTTTATACACATAATTCTCATTTAGTTCAAGTCTGTCTGAACATAAGAATCGTAGTCTTTACCACTGGGGGAAGAAAAAGACAAGAACGAACGATTCCTAGTATTTACGAGTAGCGTGTTAGTTACCTGACCATTGATCATTGTTTTACAATACCCTATCGCCTACCTCCTGGAATGAAGGTATAACTACTAGTTAAAAAATTGTGACTCGAATGTCGAGTAGTTTTGAACAGAATATCCGATCCAGTTTCCGCTACACTCTGCGAAAATCAGTCTGGGTTCAGAAAAAATCGGTCTTGTGTTGACCTTATCAACACAGTAAGAATAGTATCTAGTACTTATCGACTTTATGAAGGACTTTGCGACTGCAAACCTTTGCAAACAAATGCTTACGGCAATATATAGTGGCCGAAAGGCATAAGAAATGAAGAACTACTTGATGCTTGATGTGGCATAGGCCACATACATCGAAGGCCAAATACCAACATTGCTCGACATTGCCTTCATGGAATGACGTATGTCTAACATCTCGCAATAGAGTTCGATATAAAAGGATAGTTGAGGCCCTATGCTTCACTGGGAGTCAAGGATAACAGAAGAAGATTCGCATATGAAATGAAGATCTACTTGACCAAACCAAATCACTACTTCTGTAGAGGTATATCAACGGAACTGGCGATGGATAGGAGACAAACCCCTGCTTCTGTATAGGTATTTCAACGGAACTGGCGATGGATAGGCGACACACTTTGAAGGCCAAATACCAACATTGCTCTACAAAATCTTCGTTGGAATCCACAAAAGGATTTCGTGTTGGTGCACTTGTTAGAACGTAAAGAAGGTCAATTCAAGCTATTTATGGAATGACGTATTCCTAACATTTTGCAATAGAGTCCGATATAAAAAGATGGTTAAGTCAAAATGCTCCACTAGGCGTGATGGCCGAATGGTGGCCAAATCGCATAAGAAATGAAGATCTACTTGACTCGACAAACTAAATCCCGGCTTCTATAGAGGTATGCCAACGGAAATGGCGATGGATAGGCTACACACTTCGAACGCCAAATACAAAAATTTCTCGACATTGCGTTCTCGGAATGACGATGACTAACATATCGCAATAGAGTTCGATATAAAAGGATGGTTAAGGCGCTATGCTACACTGGAAGTCACGGATATCAGAAAAAGATTCGCATAAGAAATGAAGATCTATAAAAGAGGAGAAGGTCAATTCAAGCTATTTGTGGAATGCATATGCCTAACATCTCGCAATAGAGCCCGATAGGATAGTTAAGGCCCAATGCTCCACTGAGAGTCATGGATAATAGAAAAAGAAACCCTAGTAAGTCACTAAGAGACAATGTATTTATTTCCTTGGATCTACCGAGAGACGAAGCATTTATCTCGTCGGATGATGCCTATAGAAAATAAATCAAAGAAACTTGGAAAGACTCAGCGTATCTCAGCTGGGCAGCTGATTTAGTTGGAACCTGAACTAGTGCTTGATAAAAACCTAATCCATGTCTAAAACATGAAATAGTAATTGACCGAAGTTACCAAGATTTATAGAGCTTTGATGATCAAAAAGATCATCAAAAGATCTCTTGAAAGATCTTGCATTCACTGGCATCTTTTCTTTCAGTGTTATCAAAGAAATTTTTTTTATAAAAAGAAAATGTTTCAAAACCCACCTTCATTTTCGCTCTTCCGTCTACGCGGCATACTGTGGTAATACTGCTGTTGCATTTCCGCCTTTTCCGTTGATTCATTCTCCTGCTTCTCATCCTCGGTGTGGACCGGAGATGAGGGACCTGACGAAGCACTGGCAGCCGGAGAAGCAGCCGAATTGCTGCTACCACTTAACAGACCATTACCACTGGCTGTGGAATTACTATTACCCAGACTATCAATCGAGGCTCGTTTGGCAGCATAAGCATAGGCTGGTTGTTTGCTGGGCGAAACGGGAGTTTGACGCTCCAACAAATCGCAGCTTTCCACTAAATCTATGGATTTTTTACGTGGTTTTTCAGGTGGTATCGGTGGTGCTGAAATGCCATTCTGTTCATCGATGGAACGCTGTTGGGCTGCAGCAGCAGCGGCCGATTTGGCTGGTGGAGGTGGTGGTGGTTCAGAGATTTTTGTAGGCGAACGTACACGCTCGGGATTGAGTTTAATGGGACTGATGTTTTTAGGTTTTACTGCAGGTATGGGTGGCAGTGGTGGCGACTTAACGGGACTACCAATTTTATTAGAGCTGCGTGGTTTAATTTCAGGCGGCTGTACTGAGTGTCGTACCGGCGGACTGGGTGGTTTAGCCGGTTCATGAGCCAGACTGGCCAATATAGGTGATCGTTGTTCGATTTGGTTATTGATTTTGTGATTACTCAAGGGTGAGGTAATCACCGTTTCGTTTTTCTGTATCACCGAGCTGGGTATTAAGACAGTGCCCGGACCCGTGCGTATAATATCGCAACGATTTAAATCACTGTGAGATCTTGTGGTCTTGGTTTTGGTAAAGTGTGAAGTCCACTTTTTTTGTTTTTCTATCAATTCACGAGAATTGAACTTTCTTTCAGGCTTCTCGGGTTTGTCAGCACTTAAAACTCCCCCCGAGTTGGCCGAGGAAGAGCATATGCTCTCCTCTGATTTCAAACGTGAAATATTATGTTGAAATTTAGGACTAGGTTCCATTATAAATTTAGAATTGGCCAAATTAGGACCACCATTCATTTGATTACAATTATTATTGGCCATGGAGGCGGCCACTTGACAGCCGGACGGAAATGGTGAACGTCTTTTAGGCGGTGATACCGAACGATCCGAGGAACAACGTGACGAAGAACGATCTGAATGATTTTGTAAATCGCAGAGATTATCTTCGCGAGAACCCGATCTTTTGACACTTAAATTTGAATTACTTTCCACGCCCAACTTTTCGAAAAGTGCTCGTGCGTTATTGAAACGAGCCGAATGGGATTCTGTGCGCACTACAGTAACGGGAGTACCCGAGGCAGCATTAGCGGCGGCGGCAGCAGCTGCTGCTGCGGCTGCTGCAGCAGCACTTAGTTGTTCAACAGGCTGTATTTCTATGGGTTTGCGTTGGAAAAGATTCGCTATTTGCGAAACTTTACCAACCGGTTGCTGTTGCAAAGGTTTCTCCATTTTGACGATTGTAGGGGTGATGGATTAGGGAAACTTTTAAATTTATAGATGTAGTAGATGTCTGGAAGTAGAAAGAAAATGTGAAATGATAAGTTAATTAGATACTAAGATCTTTTGACCTGTAACAAGATAAAAACACATAGACATAGACATAGGTTTCTTTACCATTTTGCAGGCTTTATTCAAAATTTATATTATAACACAAAATTCAAAAAATTTCTTTATAAATTCCAATATTTTTAGGATTTGTCTTTAAATCCTCTTAATTTTCAGTTTGTAAACAAATTTCAAACAAATTTACAAACTTTGTAAATCTTTTCTTAGTTAATTCTTGAACAAAATCACAATTTGTTTTGAGTTTTTGTCAGCGAAAACCGTCTAAAGTAGAGCAATTCTGTGGAACGAATAAAGAAGAGGCGTAAAATAATAATTACGAAAACGATTTTTTTTTTGTCTGGTACGAGTACGATGACAAACCATATAAACGCAAAACAGTTGACTAGACTCAAGTACAATTTTGCAATTTATGTTCTTTTTTTAATGACAGCAAAAAGTTAACGAAATAATGATTAATATGTGATAAAAAAAATGGGTAAGTTAAGGAGAGAAGTGCGTACACCCTTCACAGAGAAATTTCCTATTAATAAAAAATTTTCCAAAATATTTTCTATAAAAAGTCAATTTTTGAAAAAAATTTAAAAAAATATAAAATTATCGAAAATTTCCTATAAAAAAGTCAATTTTCGAAAAATTTCCTATAAAAAGTAAATTTTCGAAAAATTTCCTATAAAAAGTCAATTTTCGAAAAATTTCCTATAAAAAGTCAATTTTCGAAAAATTTCCTATAAAAAGTCAATTTTCGAAAAATTTCCTATAAAAAGTCAATTTTCGAAAAATTTCCTATAAAAAGTCAATTTTCGAAAAATTTCCTATAAAAAGTCAATTTTCGAAAAATTTCCTATAAAAAGTCAATTTTCGAAAAATTTCCTATAAAAAGTCAATTTTCGAAAAATTTCCTATAAAAAGTCAATTTTCGAAAAATTTCCTATAAAAAGTCAATTTTCGAAAAATTTCCTATAAAAAGTCAATTTTCAAAAAATTTCCTATAAAAAGTCAATTTTCGAAAAATTTCCTTTAAATAGTCAATTTTCGAAAAATTTCCTATAAATAGTCAATTTTCGAAAAATTTCCTATAAAAAGTCAATTTTCGAAAAATTTCCTATAAAAATAGTAAATTTTCGAAAAATTTCCTATAAAAAGTCAATTTTCGAAAAATTTCCTATAAAAATAGTAAATTTTCAAAAAGATTTCCTATAAAAATAGTAAATTTTCGAAAATTTTCCTATAAAAATAGTAAACTTTCGAAAATTTTCCTATAAAAAGTCAATTTTCGAAAAATTTCCTATAAAAAGTCAATTTTCGAAAAATTTCCTATAAATAGTCAATTTTCGAAAAATTTCCTATAAAAAGTCAATTTTCGAAAAATTTCCTATAAAAAGTCAATTTTTGAAAAATTTCCTTTAAAAAGTCAATTTTCGAAAAATTTCCTATAAAAAGTCAATTTTCGAAAAATTTCCTATAAAAAGTCAATTTTCGAAAAATTTCCTGTAAAAAGTCAATTTTCGAAAAATTTCCTATAATAAGTCAATTTTCGAAAAATTTCCTATAAAAAGTCAATTTTCGAAAAATTTCCTAAAAAAGTCAATTTTCGAAAAATTTCCTATAAAAAGTCAATTTTCAAAAAATTTTCTATAAATTGTCAATTTTCGCAAAATTTTCTATAAATAGTAAATTTTCGAAAATTTTCCTATAAATAGTAAATTTTTGAAAAATTTCCTTAATAAGTCAATTTTCGAAAAATTTCCTATAAATAGTCAATTTTCGAAAAATTTCCTATAAAAAGTCAATTTTCAAAAAATTTTCTCAATTTTCGCAAAATTTTCTATAAATAGTAAATTTTCGAAAATGTTCCTATAAATAGTCAATTTTTGAAAAATTTCCTTAATAAGTCAATTTTCGAAAAATTTCCTATAAATAGTCAATTTTCGAAAAATTTCCTATAAAAAGTCAATTTTCCAAAAATTTCCTATAAAAAGTCAATTTTCGAAAAATTTCCTATAAAAAGTAAATTTTCGAAAAATTTCCTATAAATAGTCAAATTTCGAAAAATTTCCTATAAATAGTCAATTTTCGAAAACTTTCCTATAAATAGTCAATTTTCGAAAAATTTCCTATAAATAGTCAATTTTCGAAAAATTTCCTATGAATAGTCAAATTTCCTATAAATAGTCAATTTTCGAAAACTTTCCTATAAATAGTCAATTTTCGAAAAATTTCCTATAAATAGCCAATTTTCGAAAAATTTCTTATGAATAGTCAATTTTCGAAAAATTTCCTATAAATATACAATTTTCGAAAAATTTCATATAAATATTCAATTTTCTTATTCTAAACCGATGCCAAACTAATACCCAACTAATTTGACCGGTATTTTTATTTTATCGAAAATAAAAGATAAAATGAAGAAGAATAATGTCAACAATATTCTGGGTAATTGTGTAAAGAGTATAAACGAAGAAAAATTTATATTATCAATCTAAAATATATGAGTTTAAAAATGTTTGAACTCCTATAATTCTAGATTTTTTACAGAATCAGAAAATCAAACAATAATTTCCATACTATTAACAGTTACTTCAATAATTCAAAATTAAAGTGTTAAAATTCTTCCGTTTACAGCCTTTTTATAACCCTTTCTAGCAGTTTTTTGAAGGCATGAATGAAGGCTAAAAGAAAAGTGTCGTCTTCAAAACACAAAAAACATTCACGAAACCAATATCTGTCAGTTTTTCATGACAATAATTACTAGAATATATTTTTTTTATTTATGGTTAATATATTTATTTCTTTTATTGTTTTTTTTCCCCCAACATTTGTTATCGTTTGACATGAAATTGATTTTTAGAAACAAAATAATTTCTTTTAAAATTACAAAAGCAACTTATCAGCAAAATAATAACAGAAAAAAGTTAATAAACTTAAAAACATTCAAAAAGATATAAACAAAAAAGTGAAAAGTGAAAAATAAGTGTGAAATCTTAAAGACAACAAAACATAATTTGTAAAGGCAAAATACGAGTATTTTTACTAAAACAGAAGCTTAAAATAATTTAAACAAATAATGGGAAAGTGTTAAATTATTTGAGCTAAACAATTATCGATAATTAGTTTTTGAGGTGTAACCCAAGTCATTACATTCATACGAGTATGAGTAGAAGATGATGATAATGATGATGATAAAGCGGTTTTTCTAAGACCATAAAGTCTAAAGTGAAATTGAAAACGAAAATGAACGGGGAAATGGTTAATAGTTGTTAATGAAAATTTTGAAATTTTTGGTTAAAGGTTAAATTTTTAAATGAAAAGTTTTTCTAAATCAGGGAAAAACTAAAAAGTTGAAAAAAAAACCAAATAGGTATACCACATTACCAGCACCTCCTCAAAATACAGTTTGAAGGAATTTTAGGGTATCAAAAGCCCATGAATTATTAACATTTTAACCATAATTTTGAAAATTTTATTTTTTCAAAAAAATGTAGTTATTTAAAAAGGGGCAAAAATGGAATTGAACACGTATACCACGATATGGAGCGGGTACGGATGTAGTAACTCAAAACGGGGCAAAAATGGAATTGTACACTTATCCCACTATGTGGAGCGGGTACTCCAAAGGGTCCTAATTGTCACTGTATAAGTGGTTTTCCTAAAATAATATTGGGATTTTTTTTTAAATAATTTTTAAAATTTTAATTTTTCAAAAAATCTAGAGAAGATGTAGTTATTCAAAAATGGCCAAAAATGGAATTGTACACGTATAACAATTTATGGAGCGGGTACTCCAAAGGGTCCTAATTGACACTGTATAAACAGTTATACTGAAATAATCTTGGGATTTTTTTTAAATATTTGGAAAATTTTAATTTTTTGAAAAATCCAGAGAAGATTTAGTTACTCAAAAAAAAAAAAACTTGTACACGTGTACCATTACATGGAGCGGGTACTCCAAAGGGTACTAATTGACACTGTATAAGTGATTTTCGTGAAATAACCTTAGATTTTTTTTAATAATATTGAAAATTTTGATTTTTAGAAAAATCTATAGAATATGTAGTTACTCAAAAATGGCCAAAACTGGAACTATGTGGAGCGGGTACTCCAAAGGGTGTTAATTGACACTGCATAAGTAGTCTTCCTGAAATAATCTTGGGATTTTTTTTTTTAATAATTTTAAAAATTTTTATTTTTCAAAAAATCTAGAGAAGATTTAGTTATTCAAAAAAGGGGCAAAAATGGAATTGTACACTTATGCCACAATATGGAGCGGGTACTCCAAATGGTCCTTATTGACACTGTATAAGTGGTTTTCCTGAAATAACCTTCAAATATGTTTTTAAATAATTTTGAAAATGTTAATTTTTTGAAAAATCTAAAGCTTTTACCTTTGATTTATAAACATAATTCGTGATGATTGTGTTTGTAAAATAGGTAATAATGCGAGGTTTTCGATCTGTCTAAAGGTAGAGATACTCCTCCTCAAGATGATGGCCTAACCCACCATCACAAGCCGTCAAGAATCGTTTGTCCCCACAAACATTTTTTTACTTTTAACAATAAATTGTCAATTAAATTAATTAATAAATGTAATAGACTGGGATTAAGTGCGAATAATTTTTCTTTTTACTAAGAATTTGATATACCAATTTTCTGATATATTATATTTTATTTTAGCTCTTAAAATTTTTCTACTTCTTTTTGAAGCTGAAAATATTTTATAGTTATTCTAAAAATTTGCTTTACAAATTTTTCAAAAAAAACTTTTTACTCTAAAATTTTTTATATTCAAATTTTTCCATCGAAAATTTATTTACTCTAAAAGTTTTTGAATAAAAAATTATCTAGTTTTTGCTCTTAAAATTTTTCTATAGAAAAAAAATTTACGTTGAAAAAAAATTTTGTTTTCCCTAGAAATTTGGTCTACAAATTTTTCCATTAAAATTTTTTGCTAAAAAAATTTTTTAATCAAAATTTTTTTTGCTCCAAATGTTTTTCAATCAAAAATTTGTTTGCTCTAAAAATTTTGGGATAAAAAATTTGTGATTAAAAATTTTTTGAAATTATCCTTAGAAAATGTTCGCTATTAAAATTTTTCTGTAAAAAAAATTATACATAAAATTTTCTATAACAAATTTTAGTTCTTGAAATTTTTCAATAGAAAATTTGATGGTCAAAATAGTTTTTCCCCCCAAAAATTTGCTCTAAAAATTTTTCAATAAAATTTATTTGCTCTAAAAAAAATTCGATCTTTAATGTTTTCTTCCTAAATTAGTCTAAAGAAAATTTTAACAAGAAAAAAAATTTTTTTTCTCCTAAAAATTTTTGGCTAAAAAATTTTCAATAAATTTTTTTTTCTCTAAATAAACTTCAAGCAAAAATTGGATTGTTCTAAAAATGTTTGAAAGAAAATAATTTGCTTAATACACTTTTCTCTAGAAAATGTTTGGTATTAAAATTTTTCTGCATAAATTTGTTTCCCATAAAAACATTTTTTCGAAAAGAACAATTATTCGCACTTGATCCCAGTCTATTAAAATTCCTCGAAGCGTTTATTAAATTAAAAAATAATTGTAATAGGCTGAGATCAAATGCGAAAAATTTTTCTTTTTGAATAATATTTATATCCCGACAAATTTTTAATTTTTTGAAAAAACTTTTCTCAAAAAAAATTTAAAAATTTGATCTATAAATTTTCCGATGAAAATTTTTCTATTCTGTATAAAATTTTTGATCTTAAATTTTTTGTATAGAAAATTTGATGCTCAAAAATATTTTTTCCCTAAAAATTTTTCGTTAAAAAGTTTTTGATCTAACAATTTTTTAATAAATTTTTGTTTGTTCTGGATAATTTTGCATCTAAAAATTTTTCAATCTAATTTTTTTTGTGCTGAATAATTTTCCATCAAATATTTACTTTTTTCTAAAATTTTTTTGATAAAAAAAAAAACTTTTTGAATATAAAATTGTTTGCTCTCTCAATTTTTCTTTTGAAAATTGTTTGCTCTTAAAATTTTTATGTAGAAAAAATTTTGTACATACAAATTTTCTATAAGTTTTTTTCTACTTTTCTTGCCATAAAAACTTTTCTATATCAATTTTTAGCTCTAAAACTTTGATCTACAAATTTTCTGATGCAAGTTTTTTTTTCTATATAAATTTTTTGATCTTAAAATATTTCTACAGAAAAATTGATGCTGAAAAAATGTTTTTTCTTTAAAAATTTTTAAGATAAAAGTTTTTGCTCTGAAATTTTTTTGATCAAATTTTTCTTTGCTCTAAATAATTTTCCATCAAAAATTGATTTGTTTTAAAATTTTTTGGATAAAAAATTTTTGAATAGAAAATTTGTTTGCACTTTTAAAATTTTTGCTATCAAAATCTTTCTATAAAAATGTTTTGCTCCCAAAATGTTTTGTTCCCGAAAGTTTTCTATAGAAAAATTGTACAATGAAGAAAATAGAGGTATACCGCTTTACCAGCACCTCATCTAAATGCGATCTGAAGTTATTTTGAGGTATTAAAAGCTTATTAATTATTTCACTATTAACAAATCTACAAATTTTTCAATAAAAAGTTTTTGATCTAAAAATTTTTATCAAAATTTTGGGACATTAAACATTTAATTAAAAAGTTTTGCTATGGTGTATTGCACTAAGATCCCAATTTACTACAATTATTTATTATTGTAATAAATAGTTTTTTGATAAAACCAAAAAATGTTGGTGGGAAAACAATAATTCGTATTTATTCAATCCCTCAAATTATATATAATGTGTGGTTTTCGCTCCGACTAGAATTAGGGATAATCATCCTGATGAGATGGCCTAACCAACCATTGAAACGCGTCGAGGAAAGGTTTTCCCACCAACATTTTTGTTGGTTTTATCAAAAAACTATTTATTACAATTTATTACAATAATGAATAATTGTAGTAAATTGGGATCTTAGTGCAATACACTACAGTAAAACTTTTTTAAAATTTTTCAATCAACATTTTTTGGCTAAATAATTTTTTATCAAAAATTGATTTGATTTAAAATTTTTTTGATAAACAATTTTTATACCCTTCACCACCATAGGTGGAAAGAGTATTATAAGTTTGTGCTAATGTTTGTAACGCATAGAAATATTTGTCTTAGACCCACCTTTTAGTATACCAATAGACTTAGAATCACTTTCTGAGTCGATTTAGCGATGTCCGTCCGTCCGTCCGTCTGGCTGGCTGGCTGGACCCCCATGTAAACCTTGTAATCAAACTGCAGGTCGCAATTCTAAAGATAATTTGATGAAATTTGGCACAGATAATTTTTTTGATAATGGGACCATGGCTATTGAAATTGGTCAAAATCGGTCCATTATTTATGGTACCTCCCATAGGTCCCACTTCCCGGAATTGCTATATTGGCCACAAATATCAATATTTTTTCATGAAATTTAAAACAGATACTTTTTCAATCTAATTTTTTTTGTGCTGAATAATTTTCCATCAAATATTTACTTTTTTCTAAAATTTTTTTGATAAAAAAAAAAACTTTTTGAATATAAAATTGTTTGCTCTCTCAATTTTTCTTTTGAAAATTGTTTGCTCTTAAAATTTTTATGTAGAAAAAATTTTGTACATACAAATTTTCTATAAGTTTTTTTCTACTTTTCTTGCCATAAAAACTTTTCTATATCAATTTTTAGCTCTAAAACTTTGATCTACAAATTTTCTGATGCAAGTTTTTTTTTCTATATAAATTTTTTGATCTTAAAATATTTCTACAGAAAAATTGATGCTGAAAAAATGTTTTTTCTTTAAAAATTTTTAAGATAAAAGTTTTTGCTCTGAAATTTTTTTGATCAAATTTTTCTTTGCTCTAAATAATTTTCCATCAAAAATTGATTTGTTTTAAAATTTTTTGGATAAAAAATTTTTGAATAGAAAATTTGTTTGCACTTTTAAAATTTTTGCTATCAAAATCTTTCTATAAAAATGTTTTGCTCCCAAAATGTTTTGTTCCCGAAAGTTTTCTATAGAAAAATTGTACAATGAAGAAAATAGAGGTATACCGCTTTACCAGCACCTCATCTAAATGCGATCTGAAGTTATTTTGAGGTATTAAAAGCTTATTAATTATTTCACTATTAACAAATCTACAAATTTTTCAATAAAAAGTTTTTGATCTAAAAATTTTTATCAAAATTTTGGGACATTAAACATTTAATTAAAAAGTTTTGCTATGGTGTATTGCACTAAGATCCCAATTTACTACAATTATTTATTATTGTAATAAATAGTTTTTTGATAAAACCAAAAAATGTTGGTGGGAAAACAATAATTCGTATTTATTCAATCCCTCAAATTATATATAATGTGTGGTTTTCGCTCCGACTAGAATTAGGGATAATCATCCTGATGAGATGGCCTAACCAACCATTGAAACGCGTCGAGGAAAGGTTTTCCCACCAACATTTTTGTTGGTTTTATCAAAAAACTATTTATTACAATTTATTACAATAATGAATAATTGTAGTAAATTGGGATCTTAGTGCAATACACTACAGTAAAACTTTTTTAAAATTTTTCAATCAACATTTTTTGGCTAAATAATTTTTTATCAAAAATTGATTTGATTTAAAATTTTTTTGATAAACAATTTTTATACCCTTCACCACCATAGGTGGAAAGAGTATTATAAGTTTGTGCTAATGTTTGTAACGCATAGAAATATTTGTCTTAGACCCACCTTTTAGTATACCAATAGACTTAGAATCACTTTCTGAGTCGATTTAGCGATGTCCGTCCGTCCGTCCGTCTGGCTGGCTGGCTGGACCCCCATGTAAACCTTGTAATCAAACTGCAGGTCGCAATTCTAAAGATAATTTGATGAAATTTGGCACAGATAATTTTTTTGATAATGGGACCATGGCTATTGAAATTGGTCAAAATCGGTCCATTATTTATGGTACCTCCCATAGGTCCCACTTCCCGGAATTGCTATATTGGCCACAAATATCAATATTTTTTCATGAAATTTAAAACAGATACTGCTCATGTAAACTTAAATCACTGTACCAAATTTCGTTGAAATCGGTCCACATTTGACCATAGCTCCCATACAAACTCTTCTTCAAAAGCGCACTAAATGAGACAAAAAATCACTAAAACGCTCGTAAATCTAAAGATAATGAAAATTTTTAATTTATTTTTTGCATACATAATTTTTGTAACAACTGTAATCAATTTGCCAAATTTCGAGATAATCCGAGCACATTTGACACTAGCTCTCATATAAGTCCAAATGACGGAAACAGGTTGAATATATACGTTTTGAGAAAATGTTTGTATGATGGCAAAATTTAGCAAATATTTGTCTTTATACAGGAAAAATAACACCTTTGAACTTAGTGGTGAAGGGTATCGTATGGTCGGCTTGACCGACTATAGCGCTTTCTTACTTGTTGAATATAAAATTGTTTGCTCTTTATAATAAATATCAAAATCGTTCTATACAATATTTTTTGCACCGCAAATGTTTTGTATCCGAAAGTTTTCTATAGAAAAATTGTACAATGAAGAAAATATAGGTATGCCACTTTCTAAGGTATGAAAAGCCTATTACTTATTTCAATTTTAAACATTTTTGCCTTTGAATGGTTCTAAAAGTGTTAACGAAAAAACTATTAAGGGAATTAGCTTTTAAATTTAATTGGCTCTACTTACATTTTAGGGTTATACATAAAAACTTGTGATTTTAAGTTAAGAAGAAACCTTATTTTAGCAAAATTAACTTTAAATTCTTAAATAACAGAAATTATTCTGACAATTTTTTTTTAGTATTTTAAAATATTTGTTTAATGATTGATTATTTATATTGATATTATTTAAAATATTGATATTATTTAAAATATTTTTCTTTTCCATTTAATCAACAATTCTGAATAAACAAAAAACTTATTTCAAAACCATGATAACACAATTTTTGTTTTATAAAAAATCACTTTTTTCAAATCAGCTGGGGGTTTCATTGACATGGGAGCCAAAAGAACAAAATCTCATTTAATCGCAAACACTTGGTTTTTTTTAATCCCAGGCCGCGATCTTTAGCACTAATTAATAATAAATTAAATGACTAATCACTATCATAATAACTTTAATTAGCATTTGGTTTGCTTTAATTTGCATTAAATATATTTTTTTGCTCTTTTTATTTTTCACATAAAATTATTAAATTTTGTTTTCCATTTCACAAAATCTACTTGTCGCTTAATAAACATTTAAAACCCGACTAAATTCTATTTAATTTTAATATTTTTTTAAAACACTCTGAATTAAATATAGAATTTAACAAAAAAACAAAAAAAGTTGGTTATACAAATGAGTTATTTGTTTAATAAAATTTTTATCTTATCAAGTCATAAAATTCTCGAGTTTGAGTACGAGTAGAACAACAGAACAAAAAAAAAACCTAGAAAGTAAATAATAGAAATTAAATGACAAATTCGTTATGGGGTTCACTTTTATTTAATTTTCTTTTATAATTTAGATACGACAGATAATTACACAACTGCGAGATAAGCGAAAAGATAAAAATCAAAATTAAAAAAAATATTATTAACAAAATTAAAAATAGTTGAGATTTTAATAAAGAGTGCTCTAAATGAAATTTGTAGTTGGATTTTCTTAAATAAAAATCTAACCTTTTAATATAAAAACTCTACAAAATACGCAAATATAATGACATATTATACAAAATCATTTAGCATTAAAATGTTTACTTAGTACTCGGGTTTTGCAAAATTATCGACTTTTTTCGGAAACCCTCCCATTAAAGATTTTACCGTTGCTTCTGATACCTTTTTGGAGCATGTGTTCCACCTGCGCTTAAAATCAGACATGTTCTTGGAAATCTTTCCTGTGTTCTTCAATTCCTTTTTTACCAGAGCCCAATACCTTTCCACAGGCCGAAGTTCTGGACTGTTAGGTGGATTTGCCTCTCGTGGTACAAAAATGACATTATTCTTTGAGTACCACTCAAGTGCCTTTTTTCCATAATGGCATGATGCCAAATCGGGCCAAAAAAATGTAGTCACTCTGTGCTCTCTTAAAAAGGGTAACAACCGTTTTTGTAGGCACTCCTTTATATAAATTTCTGTGTTTATTGTGCCAGATGCCACAATTACTTTACTTTTTTTGCCACAACTGCAAATAGCTTGCCACACGAGAAACTTCTTAGGGAATTTTGTTTGTTTTTTTGTGCGAAACTCTTGCCGAACATTGCCCCGTTTATCAGCAACATAAAAATCTTGACCAGAAAGTTGAGAAAAGTCTGCCAGTACGTATGTTTCATCATCCATCACACAACAGGTGTTTTTTTTTATAAAATCAGACTTCAATTTTTTCGCTCGTTTTTTTGCTTCTAAGTTCTTTATAGCATTGCGATCTGGAACCTTTTGGACTTTGTATGTCTTCAGTCCAGCATAAGCTTTGACTCTATGTGCAAAATTCGTAGAACATTTCACCGTACGAGCTGCTTTTCTTAAAGAAGGGTTAGGCGCTCTTCGAAAGAGTCGCTCGACTTCTTTTGCCTTACCAATATCTGTAGGACCTTTTTTCCTCACTGATCCAGGTTTTCTTTCAATGCTCAGGTTTTCCTTATACCGTCTGATGGCATTAGAAACCGTTCGAGGGTCAACTTTCAAATTTTTAGCTATTTTTTTAAAAGTCCATGACGGATTTTTTTAAAAAGTTTTAATTATACTTTCACGAACTTTTTTTTCGCAGTCCATTTTGATTGAAATAACTATTCAAGATTAATAATTTCTAAAATAATAGTATCTGACATATCTATAGAAACTAACTTGATCAAAAAATAAATTATTTCTTGCACTATGGATAAATTTTGTCTAAAATAGTAAATGCATATTTTTTTTAGAACACTCTTTAAATGAAATTAAACAAGTAAGAAAGTGTTAGAATCGCTTAAGTACAGCCATATAATACCCTACACCACTAAGGTCAAATGTGTTCCAATAGCCAAGCGTGTAAAACCCCATCTTCTTCTTAATAGATAAAAATTAATGCCACTTTTCGTTGTAATTGTATAAGTCAAGAATGGGCTCACCTATTCAAACCAAATGTTTAGGCTGTGTTCGGACTATTTAGTAAATGGTTTATGCTCCAAATCGGTCAAGCGGTTCTTCCTTTACCACATTTTTTGTAAGAAATTGTTTAGTATTTTTTTTATGTATAAGTTTATAAAATCTATGAAAATTTTTTATATTTACATATATTCTTAATATAAGTTTATAAAATCTATGGAAATTTTTTATATTTACATATCTTCTTAATATATTAAAATTAATGCTACTTTTCGTTGTAAGTTGATAACGAACTCACGTATTCAAACCAAATGTTTAGGCTTTGTTCGGACTATTTAGTAGATGGTTTATGTGAAGTTTGCTCTAAATCGGTCGAGCGATTCTTCTTTTACCACATTTTTTGTAACAATTTAATTAGTATTTTTTTTCTACATAAATTTATAAAATCGATGGAAATTTTTTATATTTACATATTTTCTTCTTAATATATAAAAACGAATGCCACTTTTCGTTATAACTTTATAAGTCAAGAACAGGATCACCTATCCAAACCAAATGTTGAGGCTTTGTTCTGACTACTTAGTAGATGGTTTATGTAAAGTTTGCTCCAAATCGCTAGAGCGGTTCTTCTTTCACCACATTTTTTTGTAACAAATTAATTAGTATTTTTTTCTATATAAGTTTATAAAATCTATGGAAATTTTTTTATATTTATATAAAAATTAATGACACTTTTCGTTGTAATTCTATAAGTCAAAAACGGACTCACCTATTCAAACCAAATGTTTAGGTTTTGTTCGGACTATTTAGTAGATGGTTTATGTGAAGTTTGCTCTAAATCGGTCGAGCGGTTCTTCTTTTACCACATTTTTTGTAACAATTTAATTAGTATTTTTTTTTCTACATAAATTTATAAAATCTATGGAAATTTTTTATATTTATATATCTTCATTTTAATATATAAAAATTAATGCCATTTTTCGTTGTAATTTTATAAGTCAAGAACAGGATCACCTATCCAAACCAAATGTTGAGGCTTTGTTCTGACTACTTAGTAGATGGTTTATGTAAAGTTTGCTCCAAATCGCTAGAGCAGTTCTTCTTTCACCACATTTTTTTGTAACAAATTAATTAGTATTTTTTTCTATATAAGTTTATAAAATCTATGGAAATTTTTTTATATTTATATACAAATTAATGACACTTTTCGTTGTAATTCTATAAGTCAAAAACGGACTCACCTATTCAAACCAAATGTTTAGGCTATGTTCGGGCTATTTAATAGATGCTTTATGTGAAGTTTGCTCTAAATCGGTAGAGCGGTTCTTCTTTTACCACATTTTTTGTAACAAATTAATTAGTATTTTTTCTATATAAGTTTATAAAATCTATGGAAATTTTTTATATTTACAAATTTTCTTCTTAATATATAAAAACGAATGCCACTTTTCGTTGTAATTCTATAAGTCAAGAACAGGATCACCTATCGAAACCAAATGTTTCAGCTTTGTTCCGACTATTTAGTAGATGGTTTATGTGAAGTTTGCTTCAAATCGGTAGAGTGGTTCTTCTTTTACCACATTTTTTGTAACAAATTAATTAGTATTTTTTCTATATAAGTTTATAAAATCTATGGAAATTTTTTATATTTAAAATCTTCATTTTAATATATAAAAATTAACGCCTGTTTTTGTTGTAATTTTAGAAGTCAAGAACGGACTTACCTATCCAAATCAAATGTTGAGGCTTTGTTCGAAATATTTGGTAGATGGTTAATGTTTGCTCCAAATCGTTCGAGTGGTTCTTCTTTTACCACATTTTTGGTAACAAATCAATAGAATTTTTTTGTATATACGTTTATAAAATCTATGGAAATTTTTTATATTGTATAATATAGTTATATATTGTTTGTATGTGTTTTATAGAATAGTAAACTATGCATTTGATCATATAATGATCTTTAGCAAAGTTGTTGCGCATGAGCCGACGAAGGTTTCTAAGTTAGTATGACAAATTTCCAACAGATGGCGCCTTTGAAAATTAATTAAAATTAATTAAATCATATGCTGTGCATTTTACCATGCTATAATCTTAAGCAATGTAGTTGAGCATGAGTTGACGGAGGTTTCTAATTTGGTATGACCTATTTTCGACAGGTCACTAAAAATTACTGAAAGTGAATTAAATCCTAAACGGGCATTTGATGATATTATGATCGATGAAGCTTTCAAGTTGGTATGATCAATTTTCGACAGGTGGCGTCACTGAAAAGTGTTCAAAATGAATCGAATCATTAACTATGCATATGCATTTGATTATGTAATGATTTTTTGTACATAATTTTTTTTTACTGCAAAAAATTTGTATAAAATTTTTCAAAATATAACAAAATAGTCGGAATGTAAATATTTTTCAAAAAGAAAAGTTATTCGCACTTGATCCCAATCTATAACAATTTTTTACTGAAAAAAATGTATACAAAAATTTAAAAAAAAAATAAAAAATTGCCGGCATGTAAATATTATTCAAAAAGAAAAATTAATCGCACTTGATCCCAGTCTATAACAATTTTTTCCCATAAAAGCATTTCTACATAAATTTAAAGCTCTAAAAATTTATCCTACAAATTTTCCGATAGAAGTTTTTTCTTTTCTATAAAAAAATGTTGTTCTTAAAATATGTCTAAAGAAAATTTAACGTAAAAAAATTGTTTGCTCTACAAATTTTACATCAACAATTTTAGATATAAAAAATTTTTAACAAAAAATTTTTTGCTCTTAATACTTTTATATCAAAAAATTAGTTTGTTTTAAAAATTTTATATTGAAAATTTAAAAAATTGTTTGCTCTATAAATTTTTCTATAGAAAATGTTTGATCTTAAAATTTTTTTGTAGAAAATTTCTATACATAAAATGTGTCATTAATTAATTTTTGTTCTTAAAAATTTTCGAAATAAAAATTCTTCTATATAATTCTTTTCTATATGAAATTTTAACTCTCAATTATTTTTTTATAGCAAAAATGTTTTTTCTTTAAATATTTTTATAAAAAGTTTTGCTTTTGAAATTTTTCAATTAACATTTTTTGCTATAAATATTTTTCCATCAAAAATTAGTTCGTTCTAAAATTTTTTTGGATAAAAAATTTTTAATAGAAAGTTGTTTGTTCTATACTTTTTTTTTCTTGAAATTTTTCTTTAAAAAAAAATTTAATAATTTTAATAAAAGATTTCTAAAACAATTTTTTGCTCATAAAACTTATCAATAGTTTTTTTAGAAATCAAAATATTTCTATAGAATATTTTTTGCTCCGAAAAAGTTTTGTCATCTTAAGTTATCTTTTGAAAATTTTTGGTCCAAAAATGTTTCTACAGAAAGCGTTTTGCCATAGAAATGTCTTTTTATATACCACGCGTTTCGATGGTTGGTCAGGCCATCACCTTCAGGAGGAGTATCAATTCTTTTAGAAAGATCGAAAACCTCGCATTATTAACTATTTTACAAACACAATCATTACGAATTATGAAAAAAATTATGGTGATAAGTTCGTCTAACTAATTCGATGATGGTGAAAAAGTAAATGAGTTTTCAGTGTCAAAATAATTCTCGTTTTCAATTTTGCTTAAGTGTTCAGTTAAATATTTAGATGGTGTTAACTCCTAGCATTCAACAGTGGATGACAGGGTGTGTTGATGAAGTCCGTAGCGGGACAGAAAGTGCAGCACTCATCTTTTATTCATTATTCATCAAATTTAAAAATCATAAATTTGAAAAATAATTTACGACTTGAATTCACGTCCTTCAAAGATGTTTCTTTTCGAATTTTTTTTAATAAAGAATTTTCTCGAAAAAAAACAAAATTGTCGGGATAAAAATATTATTTGAATAGAAAAATTATACCCACTTGATCACTTTCTATTATATTTATTTATAAATGTAATGGACAATTTATTGATAAAAGTCAACAAATGTTTGTGGGAACTACCAATTCCTCGACGTGTTCCTATAGTTGATTTGGCCATCATCTTCAGGAGGAGTAGCCCAACTTTTAGACAGATCGAAAACCTCGCATTATTACTTATTTTACAAACACAATCATTACGAATTATGTTTGTAAAAGCTAAGATTATCGACTGAAATAAAGTAAACACAAAAATTTTTCAGTTTCATCTTCCTTCAAAATTTTCTATAGAAAAATACTTTTATAGAAATTGGTATAAAAATATTCTTGTGTAAAATTTTCTTATACAAAATTTTGCTATAATTTTTTTTTTATTTTTCTTTCATAGACAATTTTTTGTTTTAGAATTAACTAATTTCCCGCTATAAAAAATTCATTGCTCCAAAATAAATTTCATGGAAAATTTTTTGCGATAAATATCTTTTAGAAGAAAATTTCTTTTTTCTTTAATAAAATATCTAAACAATCTAAAGACCAGTCAGTCTAATATTTCACTCAACATGGGTCATACAAATTTGCATTTTTTTGCGTTTGGCAACAACTGGGCTGCTATAATTTCCTTGAGAATTAACTGAAAAACACATAAATTGAATAGTTCCCACATTAGGAACAAAGTAGATAAATAAATACTGACGGACTGAGTGACAACCCACTGTGTTTTCAATTAACTACAAATAACCATCCAACCATTAATCCATCCATCTCTTGTAAAATATAACAAATTTATTACAAACCAGCCCAAACAACATTTAACAAATAAACCAACATCGAATGGGTGAACCAACAAAAAAAAAACCTTAAAGAAATAGAAAAAAAAAATCTATAAAGAACCCGTCCAATTTAATGTTAAAACATGTTTAACATCATAAAAATAAATTAGACAAGAAAACAGTTTGTTAAGATTTATTAATAATTATGATGGTAACAACAAGACTTGAGCAACAGCAATAGCAACTACAGCCAGCAACAGCAGCAGCAACATTATCATCTTCGTCGTCGTCTTCAACTGACAACTACAACAATGACAGCATTAGCAACAGAAACCTACATTTTTATTTTCCAATTTTTTGTTGCTACTGATCCTAAATGTTCTTGTTTTTTGTTTCTGGTTCAGATGACTTCAAAAGACTTGTAATAAGAATTTGTAAGAGGATTTTTTGTGTAGCACAAATTTGTTGTTGTTTTTGAGTTATTTTTAGGACAAGTAAATATCTAGTTTCAATATGGGACAAATATTCTTGGTTTAACATAAGATTTGTTACAAGGAACTTAGAGGAAAACGCTAAACTTTTTCCTATTTTTATAGGAAATTTTTCAAAAATTTCCTATTTTTATAGGAAATTTTTCAAAAATTTCTATTTTTATAGGAAATTTTTCAAAAATTTCTATTTTTATAGGAAATTTTTCAAAAATTTCCTATTTTTATAGGAAATTTTTCAAAAATTTCTATTTTTATAGGAAATTTTTCAAAAATTTCTATTTTTATAGGAAATTTTTCAAAAATTTCCTATTTTTTTAGGAAATTTTTCAAAAATGTCCTAATTTTCAGAGGAAATTTTTCAAAAATTTCCTATTTTTATAGGAAATTTTTCAAAAATTTCCTATTTTTATAGGAAATTTTTCAAAAATTTCCTATTTTTATAGGAAATTTTTCAAAAATTTCCTATTTTTATAGGAAATTTTTCAAAAATTTCCTATTTTTATAGGAAATTTTTCAAAAATTTCCTATTTTTATAGGAAATTTTTCAAAAATTTCCTATTTTTATAGGAAATTTTTCAAAAATTTCCTATTTTTATAGGAAATTTTTCAAAAATTTCCTATTTTTATAGGAAATTTTTCAAAAATTTCCTATTTTTATAGGAAATTTTTCAAAAATTTCCTATTTTTATAGGAAATTTTTCAAAAATTTCCTATTTTTATAGGAAATTTTTCAAAAATTTCCTATTTTTATAGGAAATTTTTCAAAAATTTCCTATTTTTATAGGAAATTTTTCAAAAATTTCCTATTTTTATAGGAAATTTTTCAAAAATTTCCTATTTTTATAGGAAATTTTTCAAAAATTTCCTATTTTTATAGGAAATTTTTCAAAAATTTCCTATTTTTATAGGAAATTTTTCAAAAATTTCCTATTTTTATAGGAAATTTTTCAAAAATTTCCTATTTTTATAGGAAATTTTTCAAAAATTTCCTATTTTTATAGGAAATTTTTCAAAAATTTCCTATTTTTATAGGAAATTTTTCAAAAATTTCCTATTTTTATAGGAAATTTTTCAAAAATTTCCTATTTTTATAGGAAATTTTTCAAAAATTTCCTATTTTTATAGGAAATTTTTCAAAAATTTCCTATTTTTATAGGAAATTTTTCAAAAATTTCCTATTTTTATAGGAAATTTTTCAAAAATTTCCTATTTTTATAGGAAATTTTTCAAAAATTTCCTATTTTTATAGGAAATTTTTCAAAAATTTCCTATTTTTATAGGAAATTTTTCAAAAATTTCCTATTTTTATAGGAAATTTTTCAAAAATTTCCTATTTTTATAGGAAATTTTTCAAAAATTTCCTATTTTTATAGGAAATTTTTCAAAAATTTCCTATTTTTATAGCAAATTTTTCAAAAATTTCCTATTTTTATAGCAAATTTTTCAAAAATTTCCTATTTTTATAGCAAATTTTTCAAAAATTTCCTATTTTTATAGCAAATTTTTCAAAAATTTCCTATTTTTATAGCAAATTTTTCAAAAATTTCCTATTTTTATAGCAAATTTTTCAAAAATTTCCTATTTTTATAGGAAATTTTTCAAAAATTTCCTATTTTTATAGCAAATTTTTCAAAAATTTCCTATTTTTATAGAAAATTTTTCAAAAATTTCCTATTTTTATAGGAAATTTTTCAAAAATTTCCTGTTTTTATAGGAAATTTTTCAAAAATTTCCTGTTTTTATAGGAAATTTTTCAAAAATTTCCTATTTTTATAGGAAATTTTTCAAAAATTTCCTATTTTTATAGGAAATTTTTCAAAAATTTCCTATTTTTATAGGAAATTTTTCAAAAATTTCCTATTTTTATAGGAAATTTTTCAAAAATTTCCTATTTTTATAGGAAATTTTTCAAAAATTTCCTATTTTTATAGGAAATTTTTCAAAAATTTCCTATTTTTATAGGAAATTTTTCAAAAATTTCCTATTTTTATAGGAAATTTTTCAAAAATTTCCTGTTTTTATAGGAAATTTTTCAAAAATTTCCTGTTTTTATAGGAAATTTTTCAAAAATTTCCTATCTTTATAGGAAATTTTTCAAAAATTTCCTATTTTTATAGAAGATTTTTCAAAAATTTCCTATTTTTATAGGAAATTTTTCAAAAATTTCCTATTTTTATAGGAAATTTTTCAAAAATTTCCTATTTTTATAGGAAATTTTTCAAAAATTTCCTATTTTTATAGGAAATTTTTCAAAAATTTCCTATTTTTATAGGAAATTTTTCAAAAATTTCCTATTTTTATAGGAAAATTTTCAAAAATTTCCTATTTTTATAGGAAATTTTTCAAAAATTTCCTATTTTTATAGGAAATTTTTCAAAAATTTCCTATTTTTATAGGAAATTTTTCAAAAATTTCCTATTTTTATAGGAAATTTTTCAAAAATTTCCTATTTTTATAGGAAATTTTTCAAAAATTTCCTATTTTTATAGGAAATTTTTCAAAAATTTCCTATTTTTATAGGAAATTTTTCAAAAATTTCCTATTTTTATAGGAAATTTTTCAAAAATTTCCTATTTTTATAGGAAATTTTTCAAAAATTTCCTATTCTTATAGGAAATTTTTCAAAAATTTCCTATTTTTATAGGAAATTTTTCAAAAATTTCCTATTTTTATAGGAAATTTTTAAAAAAAATTTCTTAAAAAATTTTTTCATATAGAAACATTTTTCTAAATGACAAAATTTCTATAGAAATTTTTTCATACAGAAAAAATTTTTCATATAACAAAATTTTTTCATATAGAAAAATTTTCTATAGAACTTTTTTATATAGAAAAATTTTCTATAGAAATTTTTTCATATACAAAAATTATCTATAGAAATTTTTTTTCATATAGAAAAACTTTCTATAGAAATTTTTTTTCATATAGAAAAATTTTCTATAGAAATTTTTTCATATAGAAAAATTTTCTATAGAAATTTTTTCATATAGAAAAATTTTCTATAGAAATTTTTTCATATAGAAAAATTTTCTATAGAAATTTTTTCATATAGAAAAATTTTCTAAAGAAATTTTTTCATAGAGAAAAAATTTCTATAGAAATTTTTTCATATAGAAAAATTTTCTATAGAAATTTTATCATATAGAAAAATTTTCTATAGAAATTTTATCATATAGAAAAATTTTCTATAGAAATTTTTTCATATAGAAAAATTTTTTAAGAAATTTCTTGTTTTTATAGGAAATTTTTAAAAAATTTCCTATTTTAATGGGAAATTTTTGAAAAATTTCTTGTTTTTAGTCTGTGTCTTAGGATATCTAAAATTCTTTATTACCCTAAGAAATATATTTGTTTTATTTCAAATTTTGTTTAACAAGTTTTTTTTTTGTTGTTGTTATTTTTTGTAGCTGTTCTTATTATTTTTTCTATGCTAAATTTATAAAATGACAACAAATTGTGTCTAGGAGTATAAATATAAAAACTGGGTAAAGTGCCTTTCATATCATTTTATTCTATTTTAGTTTTTTTTTGCTTTTTTACGAAGAAAGCAAATAAATATGAAACGCACTTGACTGTTGGTTGCTCTAAAAAAACGTAAATTTAGGAACCTAATAATAGAAATTCTAAGCTACTTTCTTAGATAAGGCGTAAGATATTACTTTGAAGTTAAAATAAGAGGTGGGAGATGTATAAGAAATTTGGTAGATATAATCCTATAGTTATGGGTAAATCCATTGAAGCATGTTCTAATTAATTAATTCGTCTAAGAAAAGGGACTTAACAAGAAAGAAAAGTGGCTTATTTTAAGAGTTTAAATTAAATTTACAATTGAAAAAAAAAACAAATTTTTGTACAATAATTTATTACAATAATAAATAATTGTAATAAATTGGGATCTTAGTGCAATACACCACAGTAAAACTTTTTAATAATTATTTTAATTAACTCTTTAACTGTCTGTTAGAGTGGTTCGAAAAAAGCTGTGTCAGTCCCCCCCTAGGATTAAAGATAATGTCAAAACAATTCCAAAAAATATTTTTTTATTTTTTTACCACGCCTACAAATACCGCCCTTTTAGTATTTTGTTCACTGTGTCGCCATCTTTAGTCCGATTATAACACTTTATACATCGATGTTTAGGGCTCTGTACGGGCTTTCTTTCTTTTTGATAGTTTTTTCCAACCTCGTCAATTTCTAGTCATAACTTTTTAAAATTCGAGTCGTACCCTAATCAAATCAAGTAAAAATCTATATTTTAGAAGTTATGACTATAAATTGACGTGGTAGTAAAAAACTATCAAAGAGAGAAATGTAGCCCTTACAGAGCCGAGAACACCGATATATAAAATGATCATGATCGGACTTTAAATGACGATACAGTGAACAAAATACTAAAAGGGCGGTATTTGTAGGCGTGGTAAAAAAATAAAAAAATATTTTTTGGAATTGCTTAGACATTATCTTTAATCCTAGGGGGTGACTGACATAACTTTTTTTTGTATGGAAGGCGAACCGCTCTACTGTATCTTATAGCAAATTTCTCAAAACCACATTCTACACGAATTTCCTAATTTGTTATAAATCTGTTATTAATACCGTTTCTTATTTAATACCCGTTTTGTCAGTACTAGATCATTAAAACAATTGTTCAAAATTTAATTTGAAATTCAAATTATTTATATTTTTATTTAAATAAATAGCAATAAATATAACATTGATTGCATTAGCGGCCAACATTATTAGTTTATTACACTGTGGGAAAAATTCCTTAACACCAACTCTTCTGGGTCGACAGTAATCGGAAATTATTTAAGAATTAACATAAAAATTAATTTCAATTAAAATAATAAATAAACTAGACTTTGCTCTTTTAAAAAACCTACTCACGGGCTTTTATTATTATAAATTTTATTTAAATATAATTTATGTCTTAAATATGTAATAAGTTGTCTGTTTTAATGTTTTAAGGGGGATTAACAAGATTGTAGTGATTTCTTAAGACGTCGTTTAGCACTTGAATGAACTTTTTATCTGATATATAATTTAATTCTAATTAATTACATTTCTGTATTATTTAAGTCATACGAGTTAATATTTGTGCTATTAAGATTTTTTTTTAATTTTCTATAGAAACTTTTTCATATAGAAAAAATTTCTATAGAAATTTTTTCATATAGAAAAATTTTCTATAGAAAATTTTTCATACAAAAAAATTTTCCATAGAAATTTTTTCATATAGAAAGAATTTCTATATAAATTTTTTCATATAGAAAAATTTTCTATAGAAATTTTTTCATATAGAAAAATTTTCTAAAGAAATTTTTTCAGAAATTTTTTCATATAGAAAAAATTTCTATAGAAATTTTTTCATATAGAAAAAATTTCTATAGAAATTTTTTCATATAGAAAAAATTTCTATAGAAATTTTTTCATATAGAAAAAATTTCTATAGAAATTTTTTCATATAGAAAAAATTTCTATAGAAATTTTTTCATATAGAAAAAATTTCTATAGAAATTTTTTCATATAGAAAAAATTTCTATAGAAATTTTTTCATATAGAAAAAATTTCTATAGAAATTTTTTCATATAGAAAAAATTTTTATAGAAATTTTTTCATATAGAAAAAATTTCTATAGAAATTTTTTCATATAGAAAAAATTTCTATAGAAATTTTTTCATATAGAAAAAATTTCTATAGAAATTTTTTCATATAGAAAAAATTTCTATAGAAATTTTTTCATATAGAAAAAATTTCTATAGAAATTTTTTCATATAGAAAAAATTTCTATAGAAATTTTTTCATATAGAAAAAATTTCTATAGAAATTTTTTCATATAGAAAAAATTTCTATAGAAATTTTTTCATATAGAAAAAATTTCTATAGAAATTTTTTCATATAGAAAAATTTTCTATAGAAATTTTTTCATATAGAAAAATTTTCTATATAAATTTTTTCAGAAATTTTTTCATATAGAAAAATTTTCTATAGAAATTCTTTCATATAGAAAAAGTTTCTATAGAAATTTTTTCATATAGAAAAATTTTCTATAGAAATTTTTTCTTATATAAAAATTTTCTATAGAAATTTTTTCATATAGAAAAATTTTCTATAGAAATTTTTTCATACAGAAAAATTTTCTATAGAAATTTTTTCATGTAGAAAAATTTTCTATAGAAATTTTTTCATATAGAAAAATTTTCAATAGAAATTTTTTCATATAGAAAAATTTTCTATACAAATTTTTTCATATAGAAAAATTTTCTATACAAATTTTTTCATATAGAAAAATTTTCTATACAAATTTTTTCATATAGAAAAATTTTCTATACAAATTTTTTTATATAGAAAAATTTTCTATAGAAATTTTTTCATATAGAAAAATTTTCTATAGAAATTTTTTCATATAGAAAAATTTTCTATAGAAATTTTTTCATATAGAAAAATTTTTTATAGAAATTTTTTCATATAGAAAAATTTTCTATAGAAATTTTTTTATATAGAAAAATTTTCTATAGAAATTTTTTCATATAGAAAAATTTTCTATAGAATTTTTTTCATATAGAAAAATTTTCTATAGAATTTTTTTCATATAGAAAAATTTTCTATAGAATTTTTTTCATATAGAAAAATTTTCTATAGAAATTTTTTTCATATAGAAAAATTTTCTATAGAAATTTTTTCATATAGAAAAATTTTCCATAGAAATTTTTTCATATAGAAAAATTTTCTATAGAAATTTTTTCATATAGAAAAATTTTCTATAGAAATTTTTTCATATAGAAAAATTTTCTATAGAAATTTTTTCATATAGAAAAATTTTCTATAGAAATTTTTTCATATAGAAAAATTTTCTATAGAAATTTTTTCATATAGAAAAATTTTCTATAGAAATTTTTTCATATAGAAAAATTTTCCATAGAAATTTTTTCATATAGAAAAATTTTCTATAGAAATTTTTTCATATAGAAAAATTTTCTATAGAAATTTTTTCATATAGAAAAATTTTCTATAGAAATTTTTTCATACAGAAAAATTTTCTATAGAAATTTTTTCATGTAGAAAAATTTTCTATAGAAATTTTTTCATATAGAAAAATTTTCAATAGAAATTTTTTCATATAGAAAAATTTTCTATAGAAATTTTTTCATATAGAAAAATTTTCTATAGAAATTTTTTCATACAGAAAAATTTTCTATAGAAATTTTTTCATGTAGAAAAATTTTCTATAGAAATTTTTTCATATAGAAAAATTTTCCATAGAAATTTTTTCATATAGAAAAATTTTCTATAGAAATTTTTTCATATAGAAAAATTTTCTATAGAAATTTTTTCATATAGAAAAATTTTCTATAGAAATTTTTTCATATAGAAAAATTTTCTATAGAAATTTTTTCATATAGAAAAATTTTCTATAGAAATTTTTTCATATAGAAAAATTTTCTATAGAAATTTTTTCATATAGAAAAATTTTCTATAGAAATTTTTTCATATAGAAAAATTTTTTATAAAAATTTTTTCATATAGAAAAATTTTCTATAGAAATTTTTTCATATAGAAAAATTTTCTATAGAAATTTTTTCATATAGAAAAATTTTCTATAGAAATTTTTTCATATAGAAAAATTTTCTATAGAAATTTTTTCATATAGAAAAATTTTCTATAGAAATTTTTTCATATAGAAAAATTTTCTATAGAAATTTTTTCATATAGAAAAATTTTCTATAGAAATTTTTTCATATAGAAAAATTTTCTATAGAAATTTTTTCATATAAAAAAATTTTCTATAGTAATTTTTTCATATAGAAAAATTTTCTATAGAAATTTTTTCATATAGAAAAATTTTCTATAGAAATTTTTTCTTATATAAAAATTTTCTATAGAAATTTTTTCATATAGAAAAATTTTCTATAGAAATTTTTTCATATAGAAAAATTTTCTATAGAAATTTTTTCATATAGAAAAATTTTCTATAGAAATTTTTTCATATAGAAAAATTTTCTATAGAAATTTTTTCATATAGAAAAATTTTCTATAGGAATTTTTTCATATAGAAAAATTTTCTATAGAAATTTTTTCATATAGAAAAATTTTCTATAGAAATTTTTTCATATAGAAAAATTTTCTATAGAAATTTTTTCATATAGAAAAATTTTCTATAGAAATTTTTTCATATAGAAAAATTTTCTATAGAAATTTTTTCATATAGAAAAATTTTCTATAGAAATTTTTTCATATAGAAAACTTATCTATAGAAATTTGTTCATATAGAAAACTTATATATAGAAATTTTTTCATATAGAAAAATTTTCTATAGAAATTTTTTCATATAGAAAAATTTTCTATAGGAATTTTTTCATATAGAAAAAGTTTCTATAGAAATTTTTTAATATAGAAAAATTTTCTATAGAAATTTTTTCATATAGAAAAATTTTCTATAGAAATTTTTTCATATAGAAAAATTTTCTATAGAAATTTTTTCATATAGAAAAATTTTCTATAGAAATTTTTTCATATAGAAAAATTTTCTGTAGAAATTTTTTCATATAGAAAAATTTTCTATAGAAATTTTTTCATATAGAAAAATTTTCTATAGAAATTTTTTCATATAGAAAAATTTTCTATAAAAATTTCTATAGAAATTTTTTCATATAGAAAAATTTTCTATAGAAATTTTTTCATATAGAAAAATTTTCTATATGAATTTTTTCACGTAAATATTATTCAAAATAAAAAATTATTCGCACTTTATCCCAATCTATTACATTTATTTATTAATATAATACAAAATTTATTGATAAAAGCCAAAAAATGTTTGTGGGGACATCCAATTCCTCGACGTGTTTCGATGTTTGGTTAGGCCATTATTTTCAGGAGAAGTATGTCTACTGAAGACGCCGGACCACCAAAAAAACTGGGATTTTGAATAAATTTATTTTTGTTTTTCAAATATTATTCGGATTTTATTTTAAATAGTCTCAAGATTTTTTGGAAATCAAGATTTTTTTGGAAATCAAGATTTTTTTACCACAAAATCAAGTTTTTTTCTTAAATCGGAGCTGGCAAGCCTAGCTTTTATGATTTTTGATCAAAATTCTATTAAAAAAAAATTTCACAATTTAGAAATAGATTTAAGACTTTTGTCAAAAAAGTGCAATAACAATAAATTTACATAATTTTTTAACATTATTTCGTAGTTTTTTGCAAAAATCTCTTAAACTAAACAAGGTATTAGGAAGATTTTTGGACACAGTATAGAAAATATATTAGATATTCAGAAATATAAATTTCAGAAGGAGTTCTGAAATTTTAATGAACTTTTTCGAATAAAGAAAAGTACACTTTTTGCAATAAATTTGTGTAATTTTTTTACATTACTTTGTAATTTTTTCGCAAAAATCTCTTAAACTGAACGAAGTATTATGACAATTTTTGGGCACAGTAGACCAGTATCTTAGAAATTTAGAAATATAAATTTCAAAACGGTTTCTGAAATTTTAATGAACTTTTTTGAATGCCGAAAAGTACACTTTTTGCAATAAATTTATGTAATTTTTTTACATTACTTTGTAATTTTTTCGCAATAATCTCTAAAACTGAACAAGGTATTATAAACATTTTTGGACACAGTATATTCCAATATCTTAGAAATTTATAAAAATATTTTAGAAATTTATAAAAATAAATTTCAGAACGGGTTCTAAAACTTTAACTTTTTTGAATACGAAAGAATTCAATTTTTGAAAATACCTGAATTCGTTTATAATGTATAAATATTTTTTTAATGCAAATCTCTAAAACTGAACAAGGTATTATGACAATTTTTGGGCACAGTATACCCTAGTATCTTAGAAATATAAATTTCAAAACGGTTTCTGAAATTTTAACTTTTTTGAATACGGAAGAATTCGCTTTTCGAAAATACCTGAATTCGCTTTTAATTTGTAAACATTTTTTAAATGATAATCTCTAAAACTGAAGAAGGTATTATCACCATTTTTGGGCACAGTATACCCTAGTATCTCAGAATTATAAATTTCAAAACGGTTTCTGAAATTTTAACTTTTTTGAATACGAAAGAATTCGCTTTTCGAAAATAATTGAATTCACTTATAATTTTTAAATATTTTTTAATGAAAATCTCTAAAACTGAACAAGGTATTATGACCATTTGTGGACACAGTATAGACCAGTATCTTAGAAATTTGGAAATATAAATTTCAGAATGGGTTTTGAAATTTTAGTTAACTTTTTTGAATACGAAAGAATTCGATTTTTGAAAATACCAGAATTCGCTTATAATTTGTAAATATTTTTTTTAGTGGAAATCTCTTAAGCTGAACAAGATATTATAACCATTTTTGGGCACAGTATACCCTAGTATCTTAGAAATTTAAAAATATAGATTTCAGAACGGGTTCTGAAATTTTAATTAACATTTTTCAATACAGAACAGTTCGCTTTTTGAAAATACCTGAATTCTTTTAAAATTTTAAAATATTTTTATTGAAATTCAAATCAAAATTCTCTTACCTTTTAAAACGCCGTTGTCTTTTTCTTTTCTGATTTCTGTAGACAAAATCTGGATTCGTTTGTAGATAAAGAGATTTAAATGTTAACAAAGCAATGGACATGTAAATACCTAAATTCCCGGAATGTATTCGTTTGTTTTGGATTTTAGTTGCCTTATAAACTTTTCTTTTGAATTTCAAATATCTCAAGTAGTTATTGACTTTTCGTGGTAATCGGTTACTGGTTACTTTTTCTTCTTCTTAAAAACAAGAATTGCTGAGAAAAACACAAAGAAGGAAAAAACAAAATCAACAAAAGTTTACATTTTGTTGTAAATGTTTTTATTTTTGTTTATATTAAAATTTTCTGCTTTCGATTCTTTTGCTTGTCCTCGAGTTTAGTTTTCTCGGAGTTTTGAGTTGTTAAGTTTTCGTGTCTTTTTTTTTGTTGTATTTTTTTGTTATTTATTGTTCTTGTAAGTAGTTGTTTGTTGTCGTTGTAAATGTTGTTGATTTTGTTATTATTTTGTTGTTGTTATTGTTGTATTTTTTTACATAATTGTTATGTAAATACGAGTATTCTGGTGAATTGTGAAGAATTGCTGGTGCTGCTGCTTCTGTTGTTGTTGCTACGAGTAGAAAAGAATGAGTTACTGTGTCTGTTGTTGACTGTTTGGTTTAGTGACTTCTGTTGGTCGCCTGGTGGTTAACAACTGTTGTTTAGTTGATACCTTCTAGAAGTTATTGTTACAGTTGTTGCTGGTTTCTTTCTATTTATTGTAACTGAGACAATTTGTTTTTGTTTGCTGTTTCTCTTTTTCTTCAAGAGTTATTGTTGCTGTTGTTATTTTAGTTGTTTTTTTTTTCTTCTTATTACAACAATTCTAAAGTGTTGTAGTGTTTTGTCAGTTTTGTTGTACCCTAGTCGGTTGAAAAATGGGGAGTTTTGGGGTTAACACAACAGCACAAGTAACTTTAACCTCAAGAGCTATAACAACAGCAGCAACAACAACAACACCAGGAAAATAATGAAAATAATAATTATTATTCATTATAATGAGAGCAATAACAATAAAATACAATCAGCCAGACAAAGTTTTTTAACTTGACGGTTGCACTCTATTTTTGTTTTGTGGTTGTTGTTGCTGTTCTTGTTGTTACTGCTGCAGTTGAAGTTGTTTGCTTTAACCCTTTAGCGACCATAAGCTTTAAGGGGAACATTATTTGAACTTTTGCTTTCAAAGGTCTTTAACCCCTTGACGTATCAATTACCGCAACGAAGTTCGCTTCCAACTGTTCGCACACAACTTGCACTAAACAAACCAGTTTTGATGCTTAAGAACAGTCGCAAAACGAGTCAGACTCGTTATAATAATATCGGGTGGTTAAATTTCAAGGGCCGATGTTGATTTTGAATAAAACACAAACTATTTAGGAAATTATTGTAATTTTATTTTATTATGATATATTGGTATTACTCAATTATGTATGAAACAAAATATCGGCCAAAAGGGCGCCGCGACCACCGCTGCACACCTCCATCCGATGGTCCAAATTTTCGATGACCCTGAGGCATAATGGAGGTTCTATGCCGTTAATGTGCCGAATTATCTCATCCTTTAGCTCTTGAATTGTAGCTGGCTTATCGACGTATACTTTTTCTTTCAAATAACAATAAAGAAAAAAGTCCAACGGTGTCAAATCACATGATCTTGGCGGCCAATTGACATCGCCATTACGTGAGATAACACGGCCATTGAATTTGTTACGCAAAAGAGCCATTGTTTCGTTAGCTGTGTGGCAAGTGGCACCGTCGTGGTGAAACCACATATCGTCCACATCCATATCTTCCAATTCGGGCCATAAAAAGTTCGTTATCATCTCACGATAGCGAACACCATTAACAGCAACTTTGGAAAAAAATACGGCCCGATGATGCCGCCAGCCCATAAACCGCACCAAACAGTCACTCTTTGTGGGTGCATTGGTTTTTCGACAATCACTCTTGGATTCTCATTCGCCCAAATGCGGCAATTCTGTTTATTGACGAATCCACTGAGGTGAAAATGTGCCTGAGGTGAAAATGTGCCTCATCACTGAAGATGATTTTCTTCGAAAATTGATCATCCACTGTTGCCATTTCTTGCCACCATTCTGCCCTTTCACGACGTTTGGAATGGTCAAGAGGCTTTAGTTCTTGAGCCAATTGCACCTTGTAAGCGTGTAAATGCAAGTCTTTATGCATAATGTTCATCAACGATGAGTGTGAGAGGTGCAATTGTTGGGCACGACGACGAGTTAAAGTGGACGGCTCGCTCTTCAGCCACACTATCGCGAACAGCAGCAATATTTTCTGCAGTACGAGCTGTAGGAGCATGTACTGGTGTTCTCACATCTTCTACAGACCCGGTTTGCTCGAATTTTTCCACGATTTTTGCGATCGTACGCACATTTGGACGATCAAATTGACCAAAAAAAATCACGAAGTACACGATATGCATTTTGATTTGAACGCCCATTTTCATAATAAGTCTGGATAACTTTAACACGTTGTTGGATTGTTTATCTCTCCATGGTTCAAATTGAGTAAGTCTGAAATATAGAAATGACAAATAAAATTCGAAAAAAAAACTTGGCGTTTAGGTGTGGTTCACATTTAACATCGGCCCTTACAATTTAACCGCCCTTTATTAGGCACAGAAATTGTACCACGAGTCGGACTCGTGGAAATACGTCAAGGTGTTAAATATTTGAATTTTATCTCCTATCAAATGTAAGTCTCTTAAATTGGCTTCACACCATAGATCTCCAATTAGTACTGTTCTAGCTTCTTTCATATAAATGGTAGCCTTCAAAACTGTCTTCTTCTAAGAAGTAACTACCTAAACGAATTTATTCTTCAGTTTTAATCAAATCTTTAATTTCGGTTAAGGATCTCTTATTCCTCGAGTCATGGATCTTTTAATAGTCCATATAATAAACATATCATAAGATATAATCAAAAGAAAAAATATTCGCACTAAATCCCAATCTGTTACATTTATTTATAAATGTTTACCGGAAAAACCGCGTAAAGCGAATTCGACTATAAATAAGCTTCTTAAAATAGTTTTTGAACACAAGATATAGCTTTACAATCTCAATAAGATATACAAGTATTATTTAGGTAATAAAAACAAGAAAGAAAGTGCTATAGTCGGTCAAGCCCGATCATGCGATACCCTTCACCACTAAGGTCTAAGGTGTTCTCTTCCTGTACATTTTTGCTAAATTTTGCCATCATACAAACATTTTCTCAAAACCTTATAAATTTAAGCTGTTTCCGTCGTTTGGACTTATATGAGAGCTAGGGTCAAATGTGGACTGATTACATCGATTTTTTTTTTTTTTTTCTTGATTACAGTTTTTACCAATGCCAAAAATACACTCAAGTTTCTCATTATCTTCAGATTAACGACCGTTTTTGTGATTTTTGTCTCATTTAATGCGTTTTGATAGAAGAATTTGTATGGGAGCTATCGTCAAATGTGGACCGATTTCAACGAAATTTAGTACAGTGATTTTGGTTTACATAAACAGTATTTGTTTTAAATTTCATTAAAAAAAATATAAATATTTGTGGCCAAAATATCAATTTCGGGAAGTGGGACCTATCGGAGGTACCATACATAATGAACAGATTTTGACGAATTTCAATAGCCATGGCCCCACTATCAAAAAAATTGAATCAAATTATCTTTAGAATTGAGACCTGTACTTTGATTACATGTTTTATTTAAGGGGTCCAACCAGACAGTCAGTCCGTCCGTCCTGACATCGCTAAATCGATTCAGAAAGTGATTTTAAGTCTATTGTTATACTAAAAGGTGGGTCTAAGACAAATATTTCTATGCGTTACATACATCAGCAAAAACTTATGATACCCTTTCCACCTATGCACAGTGGGAGAATACGGCCAAAACTCAATAACTTGGTCATTTCTTGACTTTTGCTCTTGAAATTTTTAGTGTACATAAATAATATATCTTTAGTTAAACAGAAATAGTTTTTTAAGAAAATATAAAGTCTGTGGTCACATAAAAATGGACTACTAAACACACTGAAAAAATCTTTGCTGGTGATTATAAAAATTATTTACTTAAATAGGATAATATATGAAAAGAATAGCTATCCTACGATATATGACTTGACAAAATCGGACATGTCCTTTCAGAGATATTGGGCTCATACTATGAGCTTAAAACCAGATTTTGTATGCTTCTAACAAACCTACAGAAAAACTCTAAACATTGAATATTTTTATAAAAAAGATTACGAGTTCTTGAATAATATAAAATTTGCAGCTTCTACAATTTTTATTGCGTCCACAATTATGTGGCCACTACCTATATACTTAAATAAATTATGCAAAGGTGACTCAAAATTTAAATTTTTGTTGCTTTTTTTATCTATATATATAAATTTTGCATAGAATTAGAAAGGAAACTAAAGAAAGTGGCATAAAAATATTGCATCCCGCCTATATTTCACTTCAAGTAGTGATTTTTTCGCCATAAATTGCAAAAAATTGTGAAAAAGGGGTGTTACTAAAAACGCTATAATTCTTAAAATGGGATGCAAATGGATATGAAATTCATAGAGCTTATTAATGATTCAATTCAGCTATTAGACAGTGTTGTGCTTCAACCTCTAAAAATCTCTAAAAAAAATTCGCGGTCTATCAAACTTTGTATTTAAAATTTTTTCTTAAATTTTTTTATGGTTGTTTTAACTGCTCGAATTCTAAATGAAGCATAGGTCAAAAAATATGGAAATTGGCGCGGTTGATTAGTAAAAGGTATCTACTTTTTAATCCAAAAAAGAAGAAGTTAAAATTTTATACATATTCCAAAATTAAGCGAATTTTATATATGGGTTCAAATATACAAATAATTTTATTAAAAACATAAAAAACAAATATTCAAACTTTGATTAATTATTATAGCCTTAGTAGGCAATGCAGTATGGTAAAAATTTTGGATTACATGTTTTGAAGTGTCAGCTCTTATCTGAGACTAAAATTTCCTAAAAAAAATTAAAAACATTTATGGGGGTTTTGGCCGGAATTTCCTACTAACCAACTTGACTCTCTCTGCTCAAATAATTTTTTAACATAAGAACATTTTTTCCATTTTCTTTTTGCAGTGGCAATAAATCCGCAAATTTTTGATCTGATTGCATCTTTTTTAAAAATTTTGTTTGATTTCTCCTCGATATTTTGAATAATAATTCTTATCAATTGATCAAAATTTTTTCTCTGATGCAACTTCCATACATTAAATAATTCTAAATTCGTTATAACAGGAGTCACTAAAAAGGTTATAACTTTAAAGATTGGTCGAAGTTGGTCATGAAATTTATGGTACTTACTCATGAATCTTTGTACTGTTTAACAGTAATACGTTTTTACCTCTAATATCCCCTAGAAAAAATCTGCAGCTTACCAAACTTTGTCTTTTTTTTTCAATAGGGTTAATTTTTTATAAAAGTTTAATTGCAAGAATATTATACAAAGCGCACCACAGAAATATCAAAACTAATATGGTTGGTTAGAAAAATATGTCGGTTTTCCAACAAAAATAAAAAAAATATCAATACTATGGTTATTAAAAAAATAGCCTACTTCAAATTTGCATTTCAAAAGTACAAGTTATTTTAGAAAAAACTTTTGAATAAATATTCAAACTTTAAGGCGTTAAAACAGTAATAGTAGGCAATGCATTGGAATAAAAATCTGCAGTTCCATGTTTTGAAGTGTCGGCTTTCATTTGATACCAACATTTAAAAAAAAAAATTAAATTTATTTTTTTTAGTTTTGACCACATTGTGCCATCGTGCTATGGTGGTGAAGGGTATAATAATATAATTATATAAAAGTAGGTAAAGCAAACAAATTTATACCAAAAAATTTGTATACCGAAAATTTTCAATAAAAAATTTGTATACCTAAATTTTCTATAAAAAATTTTTATACCAAAATTTTTCTATAGAAAAAATTTATACCCAAAATTGTCTATAAAAATTTTTTCATACGAAAAATTTTCTACAAAAAAATTTTCTATAAAAAAATTTATACCGAAAATTTTCTATAAAAAATTTGTATACCGAAAATTTCGTATAAAAAATTTTTATACCGAAAATTTTCTATAAAAAAAAATTTATACCGAAAATTTTCTATAAAAAAATTTTATACCAAAAATTTTCTATAAAAAAAATTTTATACCGAAAATTTTCTATAAAAAAATGTTATACCGAAAATTTTCTATAAAAAATTTTTATACCGAAAATTTTCTATAAAAAAATGTTATACCGAAAATTTTCTATAAAAAATTTGTATAGCGAAAATTTTCTATAAAAAAATTTTAGTACAGAAAATTTTTTATAAAAAAATTTTTATAACTAAAAAAAAATTTATACCGAAAATTTTCTATAAAAAAATTTTATACCAAAAATTTTCTATAAAAAAAATTTTATACCGAAAATTTTCTATAAAAAAATGTTATACCGAAAATTTTCTATAAAAAATTTTTATACCGAAAATTTTCTATAAAAAAATGTTATACCGAAAATTTTCTATAAAAAATTTTTATAGCGAAAATTTTCTATAAAAAAATTTTAGTACAGAAAATTTTTTATAAAAAAATTTTTATAACTAAAATTTTCTATGAAAAATGTTTGTTTATAGGGAAAATTTTCGATAAAAAATTTGTATACTGATAATTTTCTAAAGAAAAATTTTATACCCATAATTTTCTGTAGAAAAATTTTATACCAAAATTTTTATATAGAAAAAATACCCAAAATTTTCTATAAAAAAATTTTTATACGAAAAATATTCTACAAAAAATTTTTCTACCCAAAATTTTCTAAAAAAAATTTTATACCGAAAATTTCCTTTAAAAAAATTTATACCGAAAATTTCCTTTAAAAAAGTTTATACCGAAAATTTCATTTAAAAAATTTTTACACCGAAAATTTTTTTTATAAAAAACCTTTATACCGAAAA
Organism: Stomorhina lunata; assembly: GCA_933228675.1. Taxonomy (NCBI): domain Eukaryota; kingdom Metazoa; phylum Arthropoda; class Insecta; order Diptera; family Rhiniidae; genus Stomorhina; species Stomorhina lunata. The sequence continues at coordinate 48,586,571 of OW121742.1, read as the reverse complement.
TTTTCTATAACAAATTTTTGTACCAACAATTTTCTATAAAAAAATTTTATACCGTAAATTTTCTATAAAAAATTTTTCATACGGAAAATTTTCTAAATAAAATTTATACCATAAATTTTCTATAAAAGATTTTTTACCGAAAATTTTCTAATAAAAAAACTAGTTTATAACGAAAATTTAGTTTAAAAAAATTTGTTTATATCGAAAATTTTTTACCGAAAATTTTCTTAAAAAAAAAAAACTTGTTTATATCGAAAATTTAGTTTAAAAAAATTTGTTTATATCGAAAATTTTTTTTAAAAAATGTTTAAGCCAAAAATTTTCTATAAAATTTTTATACCCAAAATTTTCTATAAAAATTGTTATACCGAAAGTTGTCTATAAAAATTGTTATGCCAAAAATTTTCTATAAAAAATGTTTATACCGAAAATTGTCTATAAAAATGTTTAAACCGAAAATTGTCTATAAAATTTTGAATGCCGAAAATTTTATCAAAATTGGAGATGGATGTACGTGTTCGAACATTTTTGATTTGACTTAAATATCAATATTTTTTATTTCGAAAACCACGTAAATTCGAATTCGCGTAAGCCGAGGTACAGGTGTAATGGACAATTTATTGATAAAAGCAAAAAAATGTTCGTGGGGACCAATTCTTCTACGCATTTCGATCATCTTCAAAAGAAGCATTCTGCAAATAGTAGCCGAAGTGAAGGAAGATGAAACTGAAAAATGTGTGTGTTTGCCTTCAGTCGATAATCTGAGCTTTTACCTTTGATTTACAAACATAATTCGTAGTGATTGTGTTTGTAAAACAGGTAATAATGCGAGATTTTCGATCTGTCTAAAAGTAGGAATACTCCTCCTGAAGATGATGGCTTAACCTACCATCGAAATTCGTCGAGGAATTGGTTGTCCCCACAAACATTTTCTGTTTTAAAGCAAAATTCTGCTATCAGACCAATAGAGCTTTCAAGACCCGAATTCTAACTTCAATCATTGATCTCTAAACTTTTGTCACGTTTCATCCAAATATGGCTTCAATCATCACACTTTTGACAGCATAATTCTATTTTTAATCGCTCCAGGAAAAGATACCTATATCCCCATGGGCTGATTGATTTCTTAGAGGTAAGCTATAAGTTTAGTCATACTAAAACATTACTTTATCTTGTTTTTTTTTAGAGGTTCAATTGTGTCCAGAGTGACGAAAGTCTAATTATGGTTTTAGTCGCTCAATTTCCGAAGGGTCCCAGGGTGGTTTTTTTTCTCAAATTTTCGAATTTTCAGGAGCTTCGTAGGATTGTTCTGACAATTTGTGATTTCTTTTTAAAAAATTTGAGCCAATTAGTACAAATATTATTAAAGGTGTGCGATTAGGGTTAACTCTTCAAAACATATAGCAGCCGACACAATTGTTCCGAAATCACTTCAATTTAGATCACATAAAGAGTGTTCTAAAAAAAATATGCATTTACTATTTTCGACAAAATTTATCCATAATGCAAGAAATAATTTATTTTTTGATCAAGTTAGTTTCTATAGATATGTCAGATACTATTATTTTAGAAATTATTAATTTTCAATAGTTATTTCAATCAAAATGGACTGCGAAAAAAAGTTCGTGAAAATATAATTAAAACTTTTCAAAAAAATCCGTCATGGACTTTTAAAAAAATAGCTGAAAATTTGAAAGTTGACGCTCGAACGATTTCTAATGCCATCAGACGGTATAAGGAAAACCTGAGCATTGAAAGAAAACCTGGGTCAGGGAGGAAAAAAGGTCCTACAGATATTGGTAAGGCAAAAGAAGTCGAGCGACTCTTTCGAAGAGCGCCTAACACTTCTTTAAGAAAAGCTGCGCGTACGGTGAAATGTTCTACGAATTTTGCACATAGAGTCAAAGCTTATGCTGGACTGAAGACATACAAAGTCCAAAAGGTTCCAGATCGCAATGCTATAAAGAACTTAGAAGCAAAAAAACGAGCGAAAAAATTGAAGTCTGATTTTATAAAAAAATACTCCTGTTGTGTGATGGATGATGAAACATACGTACTGGCAGACTTTTCTCAACTTCCTGGTCAAGATTTTTATGTTGCTGATAAACGGGGCAATGTTCGGCAAGAGTTTCGCACAAAAAAACAAACAAAATTCCCTAAGAAGTTTCTCGTGTGGCAAGCTATTTGCAGTTGTGGCAAAAGAAGTAAAGTATTTGTGGCATCTGGCACAATAAACACAGAAATTTATATAAAGGAGTACCTACAAAAACGGTTGTTACCCTTTTTAAGAGAGCACAGAGTGACTACATTTTTTTGGCCCGATTTGGCATCATGCCATTATGGAAAAAAGGCACTTGAGTGGTACTCAAAGAATAATGTCATTTTTGTACCACGAGAGGCAAATCCACCTAACTGTCCAGAACTTCGGCCTGTGGAAAGGTATTGGGCTCTGGTAAAAAAGGAATTGAAGAACACAGAAAAGATTTCCAAGAACATGTCCGATTTTAAGCGCAGGTGGAACACATGCTCCAAAAAGTTATCAGAAGCAACTGTAAAATCTTTAATGGGAGGGTTTCCGAAAAAAGTCGATAATTTTGCAAAACCCGAGTACTAAGTAAACATTTTAATGCTAAATGATTTTGTATAATATGTCATTATATTTGCGTATTCTGTAGAGTTTTTATATTAGAAGGTTTGATTTTTATTTAAGAAAATCCAACTACAAATTTTATTTAGAGCACTCTTTAGTTTGTCGCTAAGAATGTAAATAAGAAGGATCGGAGTAAGGGAAGTTTTACCCCAAACAAAGATAATAAAGTATATCTTTATATCAAGGTATAGTTCTTAAACATTCTGCAACCGATATTTCGTTCAATGGTGGTAGTTTGGTCAAAATGTGGTAGGATCAGGGGAACTTTCTCCTCCACACAAATGAAATATTGTATATTCAAAACTTTAAATAGTAAGGTCTTCAAATTTTGCTCAAAAATCGCTTTTATTAACGGTAGGTCATATAAATATAAGCTGGATCGTAGTAGGGCAGTTGTACTCTAGAGCGGTTCGCCTTCCATACAAAAAAAAAAAACAAGTTGTGTCAGTCACCGCCTAGGATTAAAGATAATGGTTAAACAATTCTAAAAAAAAATTCATTTTTTTACCACGCCTACAAATACCGCCTTTATAGTATTTTGTTCACTGTGTCGCCATTTCGATCATAACATTTTATATATCGGTGTTCGCGGCTCTGTCAGGGTTACATTTTTCTCTTTGATAGTTGTTTGCTACCACGTCAATTTATAGTCCTAAGGTTGGGTTAAGTAGGTGGCTGACGACATTGTCACTTGGGTCCTAGAAGGTGGTTTATGGTGTTACCTTTTTGGGGTAGAGAAAAATAAATTCTTGACTGCCAAAGCAGCAAAGGCTCAGTTATAGCCAGCCAGATGATACAATGAATGAGCCTATTTTACGAATATTAATATTCGGGACCTCAGATCGTGCAGAAACGTGAAACCCAAATGATTAGCCCTAAGATCTGCAAGGGCTGGACAGTGACAGAGGAGGTGAGTGAAAACTTGTACAGTAGTCAATGCTTTAAGTTTGAGTCTCCTAGCGTGTATTTTATAATATAGTGTCCTGTGAGAAAAGGCCTCACCCACTTCCTTTTTCGATTTAGACCCATTCGTGTACATGTAGAATCGATTGAAGTTCCAGACATGGCCACAGTAAAGGAACGGTCAAAGAGTGGAGTGTGAATGCAGTTGTCAATGTTGTTGGGTATGATAATAAGTTTATTCTGAATAATGGAGTTAAACGGTCGTTAAAGGGTTAATACAAACATGTGTTTTGTATTAACAAAAATGTTTTTGTTGTAATTATTTTTTTTTCCTTTATTAATGTTGATTTTTTCTTTCAATATTTTTCTTGCTGCTGTTGGATTTTTTTTCTTCTGAAAAACTTTTAATGCAGCTGTGCACTCAAGCAATGGTTTTTTTCTTTTCTGAACTTTTATTTTTTTTTTGTATTAAAATAGCAGTAACAAAAACCAGCAACAACTAAAACAACAAATCTACAAAATGTTAACAGATGAATATGCAAATTGCAATTATTTCTTTCAATCCATTCATCCGTCTGTAAGTCTGTCCCTCCGTCTGTCGCTAGGTCTGTTTTTCATTTTCGTTTAGTTTTCGAAGCATTTTCTTAAAATTTTTTCTTTATATTCAGAAAATGTGGTGATTTGTGTTTTATATGTTTCCAATATGTTTCAAGTGTTCAAATCTGCAAAGAAACCAAAAACAAACAAAAAAAATGATGAGTTATTTGACTTTATTTCTTTTTTAAAAAATTATTGATATGAAAAGAAAATGCTACATAAATCTTAAGATTTCGAAAAGATATCGAATTTTATGAAGGGGAACGTTTATAAAAGAGTTTTCTTACTTTTCAAAACAATGGAGAAAATCTGGTTTCCATTAAACGGATATGAGTGTTTTTATTTTTATTGAAGATCTAAAGTAAATCATTTTGATATTTATACAATTTTAAAATTTTTTATAAAAATATCAAATTCGGAATTTAAATTTAATTCCTTAAAATTTTTTAAGCAAATTAATTTTTGGTATTGTCCACTTTTACATTTTTATACATAACTTTCGTAAAACTGCTTTAATTTTTTTTCTAAATATATCTCAAGATTTCCAATTATTTACTTAACATTAATTTAAAAGTTCTGTGTTGTTATCTCCAGTCGTTTAGAAGCAAAAAAAGGTCAAAATTTTAAAATTGCTAAAAAATAATTACTGATTGTTCTTTAACCCATTCTCGCCGGACGGAACTTCCTACATAAGACCAAATAGTACTTTTGAGTAAAAGGGATATAGCCCTTCAATCAAATCTTTAAAAAAATTTAAACAACTTAATTTTTGGTCTGGTCCAATTTTACATTTTTATACATAACTTTCGTAAAACTGCTCTAATTTTTTTCTCATTATATCTCAAGATTCCCAATTATTTGCTTAACAATAATTTGAAAGATCTGTGTTATTATCTCCACTCGTTTTGACGCAAAAAATGGTCAAAGTCAAAATTTTAAAAATTGCTGAAAAATAATCACTTATTGTTCTTTAACTCTTTTCGCCGGATGGTACTTCCTACATAAGACCAAATAGTACTTTTGAGTAAAAGGGATATTACCCTACAATCAAATCTTTAAAAAAAATGTAAACAACATAATTTTTGGTCTGGTCCAATTTTACATTTTTATATATAACTTTCGTAAAACGGCTTTAAATTTTTTTCTAATTATATATCAAGATTTCCAATTATTTACTTAACAACAATTTGAAAGATCTGTATTATTATCTCAGCTCGTTTTGACGCAAAAAATTCTCAAAGACAAAATTTTAAAATTACTAAAAATTTATTACTAATTGTTCTTTAACCCTTTCTTTGTTACATATTTTTTGGTTTCCGGGAGGTTTTTTATATGAAAGCTATAGCCAAATATGGACCGTTTCCTATACAATTTGATATACTGACCATCAGTTGCATAAAACTTCTCTATTCTAAATTTAGTCTTCATAGCTATAACAATTGTATTTAATTTATCAGCATTAATGTGTTTCCCGGATCGGGGTTATATGGGATCTCTAACTAAACAACACAACTTTCTCTAGATATTCTTTGTAAAATTTCTTGTAAAATTTTGTCCTTCTAGCTCTTTTCGTTAAGGAGCTATTGCGCTTTTATCTGACGGACAGACGGTTATAAACCCCCTTTTCTTTTTGTATTTTTGTGTTTCCTTAAGTTTTTATATGGGAGATATGGTCAAATGGTGACCGATTGTGCACACCGGCTGGCATTGACATAAGACTTCTTTGTGCTAAATTAAGTGGCCACAGCTATCACAGTTTATCACAGCTATCACAGTTTAGCATTTAAGTGTCTTTTAGGTGAAATTTAGGCTGTTTCCGTAAGTTTTTTGTATGGGAGCCATGGTTAAATGTGAACCGATTTCGATGAAATTTTATATGCTGCCTAGTACTTACGTAAAGCTTATATATACCAAACTTTATCATTACAGCTGTTATAATTTGTTATTTATTAGAAAATAAGGGATTAACCTAGACGAGGTTATACGGGAGCTATGGTGAAATGTGAACCGATTTTGACCGATTTCAATACCAAAATTTTCAAAGAAATGAAGAATATTTATGCCAAATTTCAGTGACCTATATCATTTCGTTAAGGTTTTATAGTGCCGACAAGACAGACGGACAGACAGACAGATAGACAGACAGACAGACAGACAGGCAGACAGATAGACAGACAGACAGAGAGATAGACAGACATTTTATATGCTACCTAGTACTTATGCAAAACTTATATATACCAAACTTTATCATCATAGCTGTCATAATTTGTCATTTATTGGCAAACAAGCGATTAGCCTAGACGAACTTATACGGGAGCTATGGTCAAAGGTAAACCGATTTTGCCCGATTTCAATACCAACATTTTTAAAGAAATGAAGAATATTTATGTCAAATTTCAGTGACCTATATCCTTTCGTTAAGGTTTTATAGTGCCGACAACGGACAGACAGACAGATAGACAGACAGACAGACAGACGGAAAGACAAACCGGCAGAGAGACAGACAGACAGACAGACAGACAGACAGACAGACAGACAGACAGACAGACAGACAGACAGACAGACAGACAGACAGACAGACGGACAGACAGACAGACAGACAGACAGACAGACAGACAGACAGACAGACAGACGGAAAGACAGACGGAAAGACAGACCGGCAGACAGACAGACAATCACACAGACAGACACACGGTCATCGTTCATCATAAAGATTCAGAACATACTTCTTTTTGATGGTGGGTAAAAAAGGTACTAAATGTGAGGAGCGAACATATGCAATCGAGGAACTAACAGATGAAATTTTGTAAAGAAAAGCTTTCCCGAGTTCAACGGGGAGAGCCAGTGATACTTATGTCTTCTTCTAGCTTCCAAAGTAACACAATGAAGTCCACACTTAAAGCGATTCTGATTAGTAGAACAAAATGTGGTTATATAAATTGTATCAATCATATAAACCAGCCACCGATTTAATGCTTCTTTAAATCCTATAAAACTACCAATAACTTTCAAAACAAAATAAAATTCTCATTAAAAATCATTTTCAAATCTAAATCATAAATTAAGAGTCAAGTGCCTGTAATGGCATCAATCATGATAAAAACTATTACAACACAATTTTTGTATTACGAAAGTACTTTTCACTGCTTTTGGAGTAGATACTTGGAATAAGTAGATATTAAGAATAACATTTCAGTATTTGCTTGTATTCAAACTCTTAAGCCCTTAGAAAAAAAAAACACATGACTTTGGGTGGAGACCTATTTGCAAGTAGAATCATAGATTCATAAGCTGATACCTGAGTTATAGTTGAGTCTATCCGTATGTCTGTCTGTCTGTCTGTCTGTCTGTCTGAATGTTTGCATGCTTTTGGATCATTTTCTCATACTAAAAAACTCTCGCCCAGGTGATTTACATTCATTTCTTTATGCTTGAATACGTGATTGTATTGATGATAAGTTGGCATTTTATTTTATTTAAATTTTACTACTGAATTTAATTTCATTTTTATTACATTCTTTTACCTAAAGAGTTATTTTTAAAAATTGCCTTTTTGTGGGTAAGATTAAGTATTTGCCGGTATGTATTTATTTCATTAATGAATGGGCCAACCAACCAACCATTCTATTATGCGATGGATCAGGGTTTTGTGGAATGTTTAAGTTATAACAAACAAATATCGTAAAACTAGCCTCTGCACATTGGGTTACAAAATTAAAATAGTGAGAAAAAATCGGTTATTTAAAAAAATGTCATATATAAAAAATTACTATCTCTTGCCTAAATTTACTAAATTTCCATAACTTTGGTAAAAATATAGTAAAAACTATTCTTAGAATATCCTCACGTTCCCAATAATTTAAAAAATTGAAAGTTCCGTTATATTAAATAAATTCTTTGTATAGAAAAATTATTTCTATAGAAAAATATTTCTATTGAAAATGTTTCTATAGAAAAATATTTCTATTGAAAATGTTTCTATAGAAAAATATTTCTATTGAAAATTTTTCTATAGAAAAATATTTCTATTGAAAATTTTTTTATAGAAAAATATTTCTATTGAAAATTTTTCTATAAAAAATTATTTCTATTGAAAATTTTTCTATAGAAAAATATTTCTATCTCTAATTTTTCTATAAAAAATTTTTCTATCGAAATATTTTCTATAGAAAAATATTTCTATCGAAATATTTTCTATAGAATAATATTTCTATCGAAATATTTTCTATAGAAAAATATTTCTATCGAAATATTTTCTATAGAAAAATATTTCTATCGAAATATTTTCTATAGAAAAATATTTCGATCGAAATATTTTCTATAGAAAAATATTTCTATCGAAATATTTTTTATAGAAAAATATTTCTATCGAAATATTTTTTATAGAAAAATATTTCTATCAAAATAATTTCTATCGAAATATTTTGCATAGAAAAATATTTCTATCGAAATATTTTCTATAGAAAAATATTTCTATCGAAATATTTTCTATAGAAAAATATTTCTATCGAAATATTTTCTATAGAAAAATATTTCTATCGAAATATTTTCTATAGAAAAATATTTCTATCGAAATATTTTCTATAGAAAAATATTTCTATCGAAATATTTTCTATAGAAAAATATTTCTATCGAAATATTTTCTATAGAAAAATATTTCTATCGAAATATTTTGTATAGAAAAATATTTCTATCGAAATATTTTGTATAGAAAAATATTTCTATCGAAATATTTTCTATAGAAAAATATTTCTATCGAAATATTTTCTATAGAAAAATATTTTTATCGAAATATTTTCTATAGAAAAATATTTCTATCGAAATATTTTCTATAGAAAAATATTTCTATCGAAATATTTTCTATAGAAAAATATTTCTATCGAAATATTTTCTATAGAAAAATATTTCTATCGAAATATTTTCTATAGAAAAATATTTCTATCGAAATATTTTCTATAGAAAAATATTTCTATCGAAATATTTTCTATCGAAAAATATTTCTATCGAAATATTTTCTATAGAAAAATATTTCTATCGAAATATTTTCTATAGAAAAATATTTCTATCGAAATATTTTCTATAGAAAAATATTTCTATCGAAATATTTTCTATAGAAAAATATTTTTATCGAAATATTTTCTATAGAAAAATATTTCTATCGAAATATTTTCTATAGAAAAATATTTCTATCGAAATATTTTCTATAGAAAAATATTTCTATCGAAATATTTTCTATAGAAAAATATTTCTATCGAAATATTTTCTATAGAAAAATATTTCTATCGAAATATTTTCTATAGAAATATTTTCTATAGAAAAATATTTCTATCGAAATATTTTCTATAGAAAAATATTTCTATCGAAATATTTTCTATAGAAAAATATTTCTATCAAAATATTTTCTATAGAAAAATATTTCTATCGAAATATTTTCTATAGAAAAATATTTCTATCGAAATATTTTCTATAGAAAAATATTTCTATCGAAATATTTTCTATAGAAAAATATTTCTATCGAAATATTTTCCATATTCCGAAATTGGACCCAGCGTATAAACCAGGTGGGCTTTAAATATTGAATTATATATGATGATCATTCTATCGACAATCCACGAGTAGAACTGATATTTTTTATATATTTCTTTTCATCTTTTTGGTGCCATTTAATTTCTGCCCCATTGTTTTTTTTTTTTGTTGTCGGTTTGAGCTCGTTGGGATTGCAAGTTTTCACCAGCAGCAGTTAATACCTATTTGTTGTGGTATTTATTTATTATACCCCAAGTAGTTATTTTGGGTTGGGTCTTAATATTTGTTATAGTTAAATGCTGTTTGCAACACTCGTGTTTTGTCTTCCTGCAACTTCCCCACCCAAAAGTGCTTCTGGGTTCTCTGAAACCCAGCAAAAAGTTGCAAAGATATGCAATCAATTTAAATGTAATCTGATTCCTTAAATAATTCCTAATGTTATACTATAACTGGGATTCTTTGCATTTAAGAGCAGCTCCAACTATCGCACAAAGAAAACTTTATTTTTTTTCGCGATTTTGTTATTTCGCTAATATTTTTGATACTTTTAGCTATTAGTTTTCTATTTATATGCTTCAATTTTTATTTTTAACTGGGTTTTCTTCTGCTCGACTTCTGTCTTATAGGTTCATTTATTGGCTTTAATTTCAAGCAAAATTTATTCTATAATTCTGTCTCTGTTTCTCTCTCGTTAACATGGTTTTTAACCCGGCTAAAATTGTTTTGCAAAGAATTCGTTCTATATTCATAGAATACAAATAATTTGATATTTGGCCAATATATTGGCAATAAATAAAATTGAACAAACAAAAAATAATAATAATAAGAATCGCAAAAATAATGTGTGAACTAGAATGTTGCTATCATTAAGAGTCAAGTGGCATGGAAACAAATCGTAATACGGTTAGACAGAACAACAATGTTGCATAAAAGTCACTATAAAGTTAAAAGTTTAACGAGTTATATATAATTTAATTCTTATTTTAAATCTGGTTTTATGAAAACCAATTTAAAAATTATAAGCAAATAAAGTTTATAGAGTTTTAATAACGAAATCGTGTTGATTTTTTATAAGTATTAAACTTTTTTCTATAATCCAAACAACTTTTACTATTTGAAAAATAATTGCAATTATTAAAAAAAAAACATTTAAATTTGTTAAAGAAAATTGAATGTACAATTTTATCCAACTAGATATCAAACAATCTAATAAACACCCTTCACTTTTAATTAATTTTCTTCAAAAACATTTTTTTTGATCCTGACAAAATTTACCTTTTTCTCTACAACTTTAGTAATAATGCAGTAATAATTTTTTCAAAAATATCTCACGATTCCCAATCATTTGAAAAACAATAAATTGAGAACTTTGTTAAAATATTTACATACGTTTAGACGCAAAAAATTGTCAAAGACAAAATTTAATATATAAAATATTCTAAAATAATGATTTTACATATTTCAAAGTTTCCCCAAATCTAATTAAATTGAAAAGCTTTTCCGTTTGCTCATCCCATTTAAACCTATTTTAAAAACTTTCCTGCACTTAATTCAATTTATTGCATTTAAAAACTTAACACATTTTAAATTAATTATTTAAAATTCCCAGAGCAATTTACTGGTTATTTATTTCTTATTCTTAAAAAGAAATTATTTATGTATGCAAACAATTTTTTTTTTAAATTTCAATAAAAATGTTAATTTTATTAATAAAGGAAATCATTATTGATTGACATTAAATCAGCAAAAGTTTTATCAAAACTTCTATTAGCAATTCTTTATCGTTCTTAACGGTTTATTTTCGACCATAAATGTTAAAAAAATAACAAATAAATAAATAAATAAATAAAGTAGCAGCAAAAAATAAATTAAATCAAAATATACAAGAAAAAGTAATAAAATAGTCATTGGCAGCAAAACAAGAAATTGGTGACAGACTGAGAGACTGACAGACGCTCGTACAGCTCATGCCATAATTAACCAGTCTTGTATGAACGACAACGATGTCGAAGAGTTGAATGATGAATTAAATACGATTTTCGTTTGATATGTTTGAAACACTAAGGACTCGTTAAACGGTATTTAAGACTAAAGCCAGGTTATAAAGACTCTAATCGCAGTATCAGACTATACTCGCAGTAGAAGACTATAGTCACAGTATAAGACTATAGTCGCAGTGTAGGACTATAGACTCAGTAGAAGACTTAAGTTTCAGTAGAAGACTATAGTCACAGTATAAGACTAAAGTCGTAGTATAAGACTATAGTCGCAGTATAAGACAATAGTCGCAGTATAAGACTGTAGTCGCAGTATAAGACTGTAGTCGCAGTATAAGACTATAGTCGCAGTATTAGACTTTAGTCGCAGTATAAGACTTTAGTTGTAGTATAAGACTTTAGTCGCAGTATAAGACTATAGTCGCAGTATTAGACTTTAGTCGCAGTATAAGACCATAGTAGCAATATAAGATTATAGTCGCAGTATAAGACTATAGTCGCAGTATAAGGCTATAGTAGCAGTATAAGACTATAGTCGTAGTTTAAGACTATAGTCGCAGTATAAGACTATAGTAGCAATATTAAATTAAAGTCGCAGTATAAGACTATAGTCGTAGTATAAGACTATAGTCGTAGTATAAGACTATAGTCGCATTATAAGACTATAGTCGTTCAGACTATAGTAGTCAAGAGTAAGGACGTTTAGACTATAATCGTCCGAACCATAGACGTCGTACTATACTCGTTCAGACCTTAGTCGTTAAGACTTTAGTCGATCAGACTATAGTCGTTCAGACTATAGTCGTTAAGATTATAGTCGTTCAGGTTATAGTCGTTCAGACTATAGTCGTTTAAACTTTAGTCGTTCAGACTATAATCGTTCAGACTATAGTCATTCAGACTATAGTCGTTCAGAATATAGTCGTTCAGACTATAATCGTTCAGTATATAGTCGTTCAGATTATAATCATTCAGAACAAAGTCGTTCAGACTATAGTCGTTTAGACTATAGTCTTTCAGACTATAGTCGTTCAGACTACAGTGGTCCAGACTATAGTCGTTCAGACTATAGTCGTTCAGACTATAGTCGTTCAAACTATAGTCGTTCAGACTATAGTCGTTCAGACTATAGACGTTCAGACTATAGTCGTTCAGACTATAGACGTTCAGACTATAGTCGTTTATACTATAGCCGTTCAGACTATAGTCGTTCAGACTATAGTCGTTTAGACTATAGTCGTTTAGACTATAGTCGTTCAGACTATAGTCATTCAGGCTATAGTCGTTCAGACCATAGTCGTTCAGGCTATAGTCGTTCAGACTACAGTTGTTCAATAGTCGTTCAGACTATAGTCATTCAGACTATAGTCGTTCAAACTATAGTCGTCCAGACTATAGTCGTTCAGACTATAGTCGTCCAGACTATAGTCGTCCAAAATATAGTTGTCCAGAATATAGTCATTTAGACAATAGTCTTTAAGACTATAGTCGTTCAGACTAAAGTCGTTTAGACTTTAGTCGTTCAGACTATAGTTATTCGGACTATAGTTGTTCAGACTTTAGTCGTTCAGACTTTAGACATTCAAAAATCCGTTCTTCAAGGCCTAAGTGTCATCACCCCATACAAAACCTATGCACACTTACAAATCAGCATACAAGGCCGTTCAGACTTAACCAAAGTCTAACTACAGCTTGTTTTGTTTAGTCACCAAATATAGGCGAATGACTATATGACGGACTGACTGTGTTAGTACTCTCTGTTTGCTTTCATATCTGGAGTTTAATATTTCTGGTTATTTTGTTTTGGTTTTAATACGTTTTAGTCTTGATTTCTTGATAATATTTTTTTCTTTTGCAAGTCATAAAAAAAGTATTTGACTATTTTGGTTTCATATCCACATTTGGCATTTCATATTTGAGTTAATGGAGTTGAGCGACAAAGTGTGACTTCATATTGAGTTTCTTTATTCGTTCGTACTTTGTGGGTTAATATGTAAAATCAAAGGTAATGAAGATGGGGTTTTACACACGATTTTTTTTTCGACTTTGTTAGTTAAATCGAGTTGATTTTATGTTTTAGTTTTTATATTAAATGTAGACTAACTGGAGGAGAAGAAATTGGGTGAGTGGGTCTGAGTTTGTAAGTGGTAATTGAAGGAAACAGGCCCGAGAGAAGGCCTTGCTTAGGAATGTAAAGGAGAATGTAATAGGATATACAAGATACTTTTAAGATGAAAATATTTGGTTATTGACTCAAAATTAAAGGTAAAAAATATTTGAGTGAAAATTTAAGATTGACTTTATTAAAGGAAGCAGATTATCCGTTCCATTAAAGACTAACAAGATAATATAAGACCTGAAATGTAAGGGCTTTTAAAGAATTTGATAGGCATCATTAGTAAAGGCCTGTTTCTTTTTGACTCAAGTGAAATCATAATTATTCAGAAAAAAATTATCTCTGAAGCCGGATTAAATAAAAATATTGTGGTTTGAAAAGTGTTACTTTAAAGTTTCTTTTTCATTTTGTGATTTACTTAATGAAGTATTTATTTCTTAAAATGGTTTAATACTTTATTACTGTTTAGGGAGCTTGACATTGATACATACATGAATGATCAGCAAATATGAGTTAATACGGTTCTCTATAACTTATAAATAATTAACAAGAAATAAGACTAAGTTGGGCAAAGCCGTATAAAACTTTAGCTGCAGTACAAGACTATAGTCGCAGTATGAGACTATAGTCGCAGTATAAGACTATAGTCGCAGTATAAGACTATAGTAGAAGTATAAGACTTTAATCGCAGTATAAGACTATAGTCGCAGTATAAAACTATAGTCGCAGTATAAAACTATAGTCGCAGTATAAGACTATAGTCGCAGTATAAGACTATAGTCGTATTATAAGACTATAGTCGCAGTATAAGACTATAGTCGCAGTATAATACTATAGTCGCAGTATAAGACTATAGACGCAGTATAAGACTATAGTCGCAGTATAAGACTATAGTCGCAGTATAAGACCATAGTCGCAGTATAAGACCATAGTCGCAGTATAAGACTATAGTCTTAGTATAAGACTATAGTCGCAGTATAAGACTATAGCCGCAGTATAAGACTATAGTCGCAGTATAAGACTATAGCCGCAGTATAAGGCCATAGTCGCAGTATAAGACTATAGTCGCAGTATAAGACTATAGCCGCAGTATAAGACTATAGTCGCAGTATAAGACTATAGTCGCTGTATAAGACTTAAATCGCAGTATAAGACTATGGTCGCAGTATAAGAATATAGTCGCTGTATAAGACTATAGTCGCAGTATAAGAATATAGTCGCAGTATAAGACTATAGTCGCAGTACAAGACTATAGTCGCAGTATAAGACTATAGTCGCAGTATAAGACTATAGCCGCAATATAAGACTATAGTCGCAGTATAAGACTATAGCCGCAGTGTAAGACTATAGTCGCAGTATAAGAATATAGTCGCATTATAAGACTATAGTCGCAGTATAACACCATAGTCGCAGTATAAGACTTAACGAAATATAATCTAATCATCTACAGTTTGAACGACTCTAGTCAGTAGAACTATATGTTGAAGGCCTTTAGTCCAAAACACTCTAGCCCGAACCTATCTGGTGTAAACGACTACAGCTTAAACGTTTGTAGTCTGAACGATTTAAATCTCTATGAGCATTTATAAGACTAGTATGATCTAACACTAAATATTTACATCCCTGAGACTTTAAATAACATTTTAGTTACATTTTCCACTTTAAAATTCCATTAGTCTGTTGTAAAACTTTTATGGAAAATTGATTTTCCATATTCTAGTTAACTTAATTATGGACCTTAAATTAAATAGAAAATGTTAATGGAACAAACATCAGAGCATCTACAATATGTAGGTATAAAAGAACTAAAGAAACCCATAAAATAACCACATCACAGAGAAATTGTGAACTACTTCCTTTTAATGTAGAATTGTAGATTACACGTAAAAACATCATGTAAAAGTGACAGAGATACATACATTTGGTATGACAGTTGGCTTAAAGAACTACAAAACTAACTAAAAAGGAAGACATGACCAAAATCAGACCACACAAGTAGTAAAATGCATATTTTGAAAATCTAGAGCCAGCCACCGACTCTTGTTGGAAAATTCTCACATTTTCATGAATGAATGAATAAATGAATGAATGAATAAAAATTTATGAGTAAAATTTCATTTGACCATGTCTAATTAAAATTCATCTAACATCAAAAACTTTATCTTTTTTAAATTTTTTTTTAGCTTTTTCGTAATAAAAACATAATTTTTAATTTATATAATTACAATTATGTTGTTTACATTATTTTAGCGTGTTATGAAGTGTTAATTTTATCTCCAAGATGATGTTCAGATTCCATGAAATTATCAAAGTTGCAGTTGATACAAGTAAAGTCGTCAGACTATAGTCGTTTAGACTGTACACGCTCAGATTATAGTTGTTTAGACTATATTCATTAAAACTATAGTCGTTCAGACTATAGTCGTCCAGACTATAGTCGTCCAGACTATAGTCGTTCAGACTATAGTCGTTCAGACTATAGTCGTTCAGTTTATAGTCGTTCAGTTTATAGTCGTGCTGACTTTAGTCGTTCAGACAATAGTCGTTCGGACTAAAGTCGTTCAGACTAAAGTCGTTCAGACTATAGTCGTTCAGACTATAGTCGTTTAGACTAAAGTCGTTCAGACTATAGTCGTTCAGACTATAGTCGTTCAGACTATAGTCGTTCAGACTATAGTCGTTCAGACTATAGTCGTTTAGACTATAGTCGTTCAGACTATAGTCGTTCAGACTATTGTCGTTCAGACTATAGTCGTTCAGACTATAGTCGTTCAGACTATAGTCTTTCAGACTATAGTCGTCCAGACTATAGTAGTTCAGACTATAGTCGTTCAGACTAAAGACGTTCAGACTATAGTCGTTCAGACTATAGTCGTTCAGACTATAGTCGTTCAGACTATAATCGTCCAGACTATAGTCGTTCAGACTATAGTCGTTTAGACTAAAGTCGTTCAGACTATAGTCGTTCAGACTATTGTCGTTCAGACCATATTCATTAAGACTATAGTCGTTCAGACTATAGTCGTTCAGACTATAGTCGTTCAGATAATAGTCGTTCAGACTAAAGTCGTTCAGACAATAGTCGTTCAGACTAAAGTCGTTCAGACTATAGTCGTTCAGACTATAGTCGTTTAGACTAAAGTCGTTCAGAGTATAGTCGTTCAGACTATAGTCGTTCAGACTATAGTCTTTCAGACTATAGTCATTTAGACTATAGTCGTTCAGACTATAGTCTTTCAGACTATAGTCGTTCAGACTAAAGTCGTTCAGACTATAGTCGTTTAGGCTATAGTCGTTCAGACTAAAGTTTTTTAGAATATAATCGTTCAGACTATAGTTGTTCAGTCTATAGTCGTTCAGACTAAAGTTTTTCAGGCTATAGTCGTTCAGACTATAGTCGTTCAGACTATATTCGTTCAGACTATAGTCTTTCAGACTATAGTCGTTCAGGCTATAGTCGTTCAGACTATAGTCGTTCAGACTATAGTCGTTCGGACTATAGTCGTTCAGACTATAGTCGTTCAGACTATAGTCGTTCAGACTATAGTCGTTCAGACTATAGTCGTTCAGACTATAGTCGTTAAGGCTATAGTCGTTCAGACTAAAGTTTTTTAGAATATAATCGTTCAGACTATAGTTGTTCAGTCTATAGTCGTTCAGACTAAAGTTTTTCAGGCTATAATCGTTCAGACTATAGTCGCTCAGACTATAGTCGTTCAGACTATATTCGTTCAGACTATAGTCGTTCAGACTATAGTTGTTCAGGCTATAGTCGTTCAGACTATATTCATTCAGACTATAGTCGTTCAGACTATAGTTGTTCAGGCTATAGTCGTTCAGACTATAGTCGTTCAGACTATAGTCGTTTAGACTATAGTCGTTCAGACTATAGTCGTTCAGACTATAGTCGTTCAGATTATATTCGTTCAGACTATAGTCGTTCAGACTATAGTCGTTCATACTACATTCGTTCAGACTATAATCATTCACACTATAGTCGGTCAGTCTAAAGTCGTTTAGACTAAAGTTTTTCGGACTATAGTGATTCAGACTATAGTCGTTCAGACTATAGTCGTTCAGACTATAGTCGTTCAGACTATAGTCGTTCAGACTATAGTCGTTCAGACTATAGTCGTTCAGACTATAGTCGTTCAGACTATAGTCGTTCAGACTATAGTCGTTCAGACTACAGTCGTTCAGACTATAGTCGTTCAGACTATAGTCGTTCAGATTATATTCGTTCAGACTATAGTCGTTCAGACTATAGTCGTTCATACTACATTCGTTCAGACTATAATCATTCACACTATAGTCGGTCAGTCTAAAGTCGTTTAGACTAAAGTTTTTCGGACTATAGTGATTCAGACTATAGTCGTTCAGACTATAGTCGTTCAGACTAAAGTCGTTCAGACTATAGTCGTTCTGACTATAGTCGTTTAGTCTATAGTCGTTCAGACTTTAGTTGTTCCGTCTACAGTCATTCAGATTATGGTCGTTCAGACTATAAGCGTTCAGACTATAGTCGTTTAGACTATATGCGTTCAGACTATATTCGTTCAGACTATAGTCGTTCAGACTTTAGTTGTTCAGTCAATAGTCATTCAGATTATGGTCGTTTAGACTATAAGAGTTAAGACTATAGTCGATCAGACTATATGCGTTCAGACTATATTCGTTCAGACTATAATCGTTCAGACTATAGTTGTTCAGACTTTCGCTGTTCAGTCAATAGTCATTCAGATTATGGTCGTTCAGACTATAGTCGTTCAGACTTTAATTGTTCAGTCTATAGTCATTCAGACTATGGTCGTTCAGTCAACAGTCATTCAGATTATGACCGTTCAGACTATAGGCGCTCAGACTATAGTCGTTCAGTCCATAGTCGTTCAGACCCTAGTCGTTCAGACTATAGTCGTTCAGGCTATAGTCGTTCAGACTATAGTTGTTCAGACTATAGTCATTCAGACTATAGTCGTTCAGACTATAGTCGTTCAGACTATAGTCGTTCAGACTATACTCGTTCAGACTATAGTCGTTCAGACTATAGTCGTTCAGACTATAGTCGTTCAGACTATAGTCGTTCAGACTATAGTCGTTCAGACTATAGTCGTTCAGACTATACTCGTTCAGACTATAGTCGTTCAGACTATAGTCGTTCAGACTATAGTCGTTCAGACTATAGTCGTTCAGAATATAGTCTTTCAGACTAAAGTCGTTTAGACTATAGACGTTCAGTTTATAGTCGTGCTGACTATAGTCGTTGAGTCTATAGTCGTTCAAAGTATAATAGTTCAGACTATATTGTTTCAGACTATATATTCGTTCATATTATAGTGGTTCAAACTATAGTCGTTCAGACTATAATCGTTTAGGCTATAGTCATTCTCAATTAGGTCTTTTAGACTATAGTGGTTCAAATTATATTCCTTTAGAGTATACGAGTAGATTGTATTATAATGGTAACTGGTGAATTTTTGCCTAAATCAATTAATTTAACTCTTGCAGATTATGAATATTAAATTTGATTAGGGTTTCAAAAAGAGCTCATGTTTATAATTGGAATGATTACAGTCATTATTAAAATATATCTTTCAAATTTATAATATTTTTACATCATTTCCTTTCTTTTTACATTAAAAACTTTTATTTATGTTAACAAAACTTGGTCATCTGCAATAAATCATTAAGAAATTTATTTAATAACTTAATTTAAAGCTATTTATCATATTTAATTATTACTAACGAAAATGTTAACAAATAAAATTTTAACAAAAAAATCAGTGGAGCATGTAATCATATAAATACGCATGAAAATAAATTAAACTTGAACTGTGAAAATGAAACTGAATATCTATTATAATTTTTAAATATTTAACAAATGGTCAAAGTTAGACAATAAATTAACGAAAACATTAAATAAATTTAAATAAAAATATTATTATACAATAACATTTTGCTACTATAATTAACAGTTATTTTTTCTTCCAACTGTTAATTATTTATACAATCTGTAATAAATCCATTTATATATTTATTTTAAACAAAACTTGTTGAAAAAAATAGTTATAAATAAAATTAATGGAAAATATATAAAATTAACAACATAGGGCCATTCGTAACTAACTATTAAGTAGATTTATTTGTATGTTCATTTGTTTTGCAAAACTATGGAAGCGTGAATGTAGCTATAGCCAGTGTTTGGATCGGGTGAAAATTTTTTGTAGCGAAATGGAAACAATAAATTTTGTTTTAATGTTAGTTTTGACGTTATGAATCAGTTGTTTAGGAGGGAGTAGAATTGTGAGTGAAGAGTGTAAAATTTAATTTGGCGTAAAAACGTTTACAATTAGATTACATTGGGAAATGGCAATTGTAATATAAATCTTTAGGTGAGAAAAAATATATGAAAATAGTAGGGGTAATCAGGAGAAGCAGCAAAAGGGTAAATATATCGCACATTAGATTTATACTCGACTATAAAGTGAACAACATAAACGATAAATATTAACCCTTTCGAGACCAATAGGGACTAACATGACTCCAAAATTTAATAGTTTTTAATTTTTTAGTTCTATTTAATGTACAAAAATAAACATTAAAAAACTAAAAGAATTCTTTAATTTTTTTTTTGGGTCATTTTGGTCCCTTTTGGTCACGAAGAGGTTAATATTTGCCGTTTAAGTGATCTTTGTAATTAATTAAATAGTTTTTTTATAGGGCTTAGCAAAATATATAGTCGTTTAGATTATAGTCGTTCAGACTATAGTCGTTCAGACCACAGTCGTTCAAACTATAGTCCTTCAGACTCTAGTCGTTCAGACTATAGTCGTTCAGACTATAGTCGTTTAGACTATAGTCGTTTAGACTATAGTCGTTCAGACTATAGTCGTTCAGACTATAGTCGTTCAGACTATAGTCGTTCAGACTATAGTCGTTCAGACTATAGTCGCTCAGACTATAGTCGTTTAGACTATAGTCGTTCAGACTATAGTCGTTCAGACTATAGTCGTTCAGACTATAGTCGTTCAGACTATAGTCGCTCAGACTATAGTCGTCCAGACTATCGTCGTTCAGACTATAGTCGTTCAGACTATAGTCGTTCAAACTATAGTCGTTTAAGCTATAGTCGTTCACTCTAAAGTCATTCATTCTAAAGTCGTTCAGTCTAAAGTCATTCATACTAAAGTCGTTCAGACTATGGTCGTTCAAACAAGATTAGTTCAGACTATAGCCGCACATTTTAAAGTCGTTCATATTATAGTTCTTTAGCCCATAGTCGTTCAGACTATAGTCTTTCAGACTATGGTCGTTCAGACTATAGTCGTTCAGACTATAGTCGTTCAAACTATAGTCGTTCAGACTATAGTCGTTCAGACTATAGTCGTTCAGACTATAGTCGTTCAGACTATAGTCGTTCAGACTATAGTCGTTCAGACTATAGTCGTTCAGACTATAGTCGTTCAGACTATAGTCGCTCAGACTATAGTCGTCCAGACTATCGTCGTTCAGACTATAGTCGTTCAGACTATAGTCGTTCAAACTATAGTCGTTTAAGCTATAGTCGTTCACTCTAAAGTCATTCATTCTAAAGTCGTTCAGTCTAAAGTCATTCATACTAAAGTCGTTCAGACTATGGTCGTTCAAACTAGATTAGTTCAGACTATAGCCGCACAGTTTAAAGTCGTTCATATTATAGTTCTTTAGCCCATAGTCGTTCAGACTATAGTCTTTCAGACTATGGTCGTTCAGACTATAGTCGTTCAGACTATAGTCGTTCAGACTATAGTCGTTCAGACTATAGTCGTCCAGAATATAGTCGTTCAGACTATAGTCGTTCAGACTATAGTCGTTCAGACTATATTCGTTCAGACTATAGTCGTTCAGACTATAGTCGTTCAGACTATAGTCCTTTAGACTATAGTCGTTCAGACTATAGTCGTTCAGACTATAGTCGTTTAGACTATAGTCGTTCAGACTATAGTCGTTCAGACTATAGTCCTTTAGACTATAGTCGTTCAGACTATAGTCGTTCAGACTATAGTCGTTCAGACTATAGTCGTTCAGACTATAGTCGTTCAGACTATAGTAGTTCAGACTATAGTCGTCCAGAATATAGTCGTTCAGACTATAGTCGTTCAGACTATAGTCGTTCAGACTATAGTCGTTCAGACTATAGTCGTTCAGACTATAGTCGTTCAGACTATAGTCGTTCAGACTATAGTCGTTCAGACTACAGTCCTTTAGACTATAGTCGTTTAGACTATTGTCCTTTAGACTATAGTCGTTCAGACTATAGTCGTTCAGACTATAGTCGTTCAGACTATAGTCGTTCAGACTATAGTCGTTCAGACTATAGGCGTTCAGACTATAGTCGTTCAGACTATAGTCGTTCAGACTATAGTCGTTCAGACTATAGTCGTTCAGACTATAGTCGTTCAGACTATAGTCGTTCAGACTATAGTCGTACAGTCTAAAGTCGTTCATATTATAGTCCTTCAGTCTATAGCCGTTTAGACTTTAGTCGTTTAGTCTATAGTAGTTCATACTATAGTCGTTTAGACTATAGTCGTTTAGACTATAGTCGTTTAGACTATAGTCGTTTAGACTATAGTCGTTCAGTCTAAATTCATTCAAGTCTTAATTTTTTAACATTAGGGCCTGGGCGCCTCTTTAATGTTAACGTTGTCCGATTTGGCTCAAATTTTCAGGGTTAATGTTTCTCACCAAAATGACACAATAATCCGAGCGGAACTCCTCAAAATTCAAAAAAAACCGTAAGATACATATGTGTGGATATATAATTCAATAAATTACTCTTTACTACACCTTGTATTATCTAAATAGGCATTTTGATTACCCCTATTGATCTAAATATAATTACCGCTTACTATTTGAAATGTGTTAAATCATTAAAATATTACATGCTTCAGAGGAAAAGATAACAAATAATTAAAAAAAATATGTATATGAAGAATATATTACCAGATTTATCGCTCTAACTAGTATTTAACAAAATATTGCAAAATTTTTTAATGCAAAAAAAACTGAAGAAAAAAAACGCAATAAAATTTAAATAGATTATACTCTTAGTACATGATATAATACCCGGCATTTATGGAGTTCAAATGAAAAAACGTTACAATGTATATTAATAATTCAAGTTTTTCTGTTAATTCTAAAGTTTGTTTTTTTTGCAAAGATTTCCTTTTGAATATAAGCAGTTAATTCGTATGAG
This sequence comes from Stomorhina lunata, assembly GCA_933228675.1. Taxonomy (NCBI): domain Eukaryota; kingdom Metazoa; phylum Arthropoda; class Insecta; order Diptera; family Rhiniidae; genus Stomorhina; species Stomorhina lunata. The sequence goes on along the minus strand of OW121742.1, from coordinate 48,563,547 downwards.
TATTTTTTTAATAAGAAACTTTTTGTATGTCATGTGAATTGTATGCATTAGATAAAGAATATTATTAAAATAATCGCATTTATTAATAGGTACACTGAGAGAAATTAAATGGTGGACAAAATGAAAAATTATAAAAAACAATAATTACATAAAATTTCAAGCTTAGAAGCAATAATTCCAATAACTTTTAGTTAGTAATTTGAAATCTCATAAAAAGTCAACATATTTTCATTAAATATTTTAAAATTTTCAAAAATTTGTTGGTAAGGTCAAAGGTATTATTTCACTTCACATTCGAAATCTGCAAGTATTTTTTAATAAATTTCAGTAAATTTTATTGAAAAGTTTCAAAACTCAAAGTAGGTCATCATATTTTCATAAAATATTTCCAAATTTTAAAAATTTTATTCTTAAGGTAAAAGGTCAATTAGGTTAAATTCACTAAATAATCGAAATTTTGAAAAGTTTTGTGTGAATCTGAATGAACAGATTCAAAACTCACATTACATTTTCATTAAAAATTTTCAAATTCTCAAAATTTTGTTCTTAAGGTCAAAAGTCAATTTGAATTATTTCTCTAAATCATCAAAATTTTCAAGTGTTTTGAAGAATTTGTGTTTATATTAATGAATAGTTTCAAAACTCAAAGTAAGTCATCAGATTTTCATAAAATATTTCCGAATTCTCAAAATATTGTTCTTAAGGTCAAAAGTCCATTTTAGTTATTTCTGTAAATCATCAAAATTTGTAAGTATTTTGAACATTTTAGTCATCACATTTTTATAAAAAAATTTCCAATTTCTCAATATTTTGTTCTGAAGGTCAAAGGTCAATTTGAATTATTTCTCTAAATCATCAAAATTTTCAAGAATTTTCAGCAATTTGTCTTAATCTTAATGAATAGTTTCGAAACTCAGAGCAACTCATCACATTTTCATAAAAAATTTCCAAATTATTAAAATTTTGTTCTTAGGGTCAAAGGTCAACTTGAAATATTTCTCTTAACCAACAAAATTTTTGAGTATCTTAAAGAATTTTGTCTAGATCTTAATGAATAGTTTCAAAACTCAGTGTAACCCATCACATTTTTATAAAATATTTGCAATTTTTTAAAACTTTCTCGTTAAGGTTAAAGATCAATTTAAATTTTTCACTCCAATAATCAAAATTTTCAAGTATTTTGAACAATTTTGTGTAAATCTTAGCGAATAGTTTCAAAACTCAGAGTTACACATAACATTCTCATAGTTTTTTCGAAATTCTCAAAATTTAGTTTTTTGGGTCAAAGGTCAATTACAATTATTTTCCCAAAATAATCGAAATTTTAAACTGTTTTTGACATTATGTGCAATATTTAAATGATAAGTTTCATAATTCGCATTTTGATAATCCAAATTCTTAAAACTTTGTGGTTAAGGTCAGAGGTCAATTGCAATATTTTCTTAAAATAATCAGAATTGGCAAGTATTTTAAACAATTTTGTGTTAATTTCAATCGCAGTTTTATAATTCAGAGTAAATTATGATATTTTCATAATATATTTGCAAATTCTCAAAACTTGTAGTTAAGGTCAAAAGTAAATTGCAATGATTTCCCCAAATAATCGAATTTTTTTATTGTTTCTAGCAATTTTCTTGAAATATTAATGATAAATTTCATAATTCTGAGTATGTAATCATTTTTATAAATGCATTTTTATAAAAATATTTGCAAATTCCCAAAAGTTTGTAGTAAAGGTCAAAGGTCAATTGCAATTTTTACTCCAAATATTCGAAATTTTAAATTGTTTTTAACAATTTTGTTCAGATTTGAATGATAAGTATCCTAATTCTAAGTAAGTAATCGCATTTTCATAAAAAATATTCCAAACTCTCAAAAATTTGTCGTTTAAGTCAAAGGTCATTTACAATTTTACTCCAAATATTGGGAATTGTTTAATTGTTTTTAACAATTTTGTTCAAATTTGAATGATAAGTATCCTAATTCTAAGAAAGTAATCGCATTTTCATAAAAAATATTCCAAACTCTCAAAACTTTGTCGTTAAAGTCAAAGGTTAATTATAGTTATTTCCACAAATAATCGGAATTTGCCATAATTTTGAACAGTTTTCTGTAAATTTTTCTAGTGACTTTTATAGTGAAGAGAAAATTATCGCGTTTTCAAAAAAAAAATCTACATTCTCGATACTTTGTTGTTAAGGTCAAAGGCCAAATTAATTTATTTCTTAAAATAATCAGAATTTGCAAGTATTTTTAAAAATTTTGTGTAAATTTTAATGATAATGATAATGATCATAATTCCCATAAAAAAACATTTTAATTGTCAAAACTTTGTAGTTAAGGTCAAAGGTCAATTGTAATTATTTCTTAAAATAATCACAATTCGCTAATTGTTAAGTGAAAATTGTTAAAGAATAGTTCAAAGCTCATCACATTTTTATTAAATATATCAAAACTTTAGAAATTCTGATCCTCAGGTCAAAGGTAAGTTTTAATTATTTACTTTTAAGGTCAGAGGTCAATTGTGATTATATCTTCAAATAATCACAATTTGCCAATTGTTAAGAGAAAATTGATAAGGAATAGTTCAAAACTCATCACATTTTTTATTAAATATATCAACATTTTTTAAATTCTGATCCTTCGGTCAGTTTAAATTATTTACTTTTAAAAATCACATTTTGCAAGTATTTTGAAAAATTTTGAGTAGTTCCCAATGAATAACTTCAAAACATAAAGTTACTCATCAGATTTTTTTTTAACATCCATGTTCTTAAAATGTTGTTGTTAAGCTCAAGGGTCAACTGAAATTATTTTTCTAAATAATAACAAAATTTAACCATTTTAATTAATTTTATATAAATTTTAATGAATAGTATCAAAACATCAAATAATTTATCATATTTTTATTAAATAAATCAATATTTTCAAAAATTTTAACCTAAGGTCAAAGGTCAATTTTCATTATTGGCTTTTAACAAAACATTTTGCAAGTAATTTAAAAAAATGTGTGTTAATCTCAATGAATAACTTTAAAACATAGAGTGAGTCATCAGATTTTTAAAACAAATGTTCACTTTTCTTAGAAATTTTCTGTTAAGGTCAAAGTTCAAGTCATAATATCTTCCTAAATAATAACAAAATTTAAATATTTCAAACAGTTTTATATAAATTTTAATGAATTATATTAAAAATTGGTATAATATATCATATTTTTATTTAATATATCAAAATATATCAATATTTGTAAAATTCTGATCCCTAGGTCAAAGGTCAATGTCCATTATTTTCCTCAAATTACGGCCATTTACCAATTTTTAGAACATTTTAAGGCAAATTGACCATTTGTCATTATTAAATACTTTAATATTGAATTTTTTTGTTTATATCTTGATCTAAACTTTTTCAGTTTTTTCTCTATCTAACTCCGGCCCGATCATAATTAATCTTTATTATTTCTGTTTAAGTACGAATTGTAATTGTATTTAAATATTTAAACTTTAAGAAAAAGAAACAGCAAGAAAAACGAATGCAACTTAAGCTCAATGTCATTTGCAATAAAAAAAAACAATTCAACTTTTTTGTCGGTTTTCTGTCAGTTAATTTATTAGTGAGAAGGTTGTCAGTTATACAATCTCTGCAACCGGAGCCAAAGTGATTTAAACTCCTCTATGTTAAAACTTCAATTGCAAAACATTTTGTTAAACATACGAAAAGAGACAATGATTAACCCTCGAGAAGATGAGTTGCGTTTTCTGGTACTAAATAAGAGTTTAGAAAGATTTTGGGACCCTGGGACTTGATCTTTGAAAATTTTGAAATGGCTGCTAAGTTCGAAATACTACAACGAAATGTTTAAGAATCTAAATGTTGGCAATTCCAATACTGAGGAGATGCTGGGAATCGCGATAGATTATATGAAAGGTTTGATGTGAAAATTGAGACAAGTTGGAAAAAGATCAATTCTGTAAACCAACGTTGGCCAAATGGAGAGCGTCTTTAAATGAGAGTTTCAACCTTAAAATAAAAATTTTTACTGAGATTGTATTTGATATATTACATTTTTGTTTGTGTATTTTTGAGTACGAGTAAAGAAAAACTTTTCTTGTTTAATGTTATTCCCCGGGTACGCAAAAAATGGCCAACCTTGCTCTAAACCAGAAGATCTGAATTTGGAATTGCGATACATTATATAAAGAGTTTCATCGGAAATATTGAGAGTATGGAAAGCATGTAATCTCTAATCCAGATTAGATGACTGATGATCCCTGAGATCATTCCCTATTCACAGTGGGATAGCTCAATCATAAAAGTGAACCTGTTAAATAATTTTTAAATTGACAACTCCCTAAAAGGGTTAATTTATTAAAATTTTCGTACTATTCCACTGCAGCAATTGCGTGTTAATTATATATTTTCGTTTGCATTTGTGTTTCGTTTTTCTTCAATTTTTTTTTTTTCGTATATATTTTTTTGTATGCAATTTTTGCTGTAATTCAATTCTGAGGTGCAAATGTAGGTTAAGATTAACACAAATACTTATTAATTCATACAAACTGAATGAACGACAGATAGTTAGACAGACAGACAGACAGACAGACAAACAGATATATTCATACAGTTATCAAATGAATATAAAATTATTGCTTTTAATTAAAACACGGGGTAAATGGAATTCATTAAAACTATTTTTCATTAAATCATTAATATTTCTTTCAAATAAACCAAAACGCAAGTGGTGAAAATTAAGAATTCTTAGTTCCTCATGGGGGTTTCAAGGTCTGAAATGTGAGTGTTTTGTGAATGAAAATTAATTGCTGTAACTTCAAAAGAATTTATGAATTTTTGGAGTTAAAAGAGGTTTTGAAGCCCATATTTAGCTTCAATACGAAAATTTCGAAAATTTACAATTTAAATGAAATTTTTTGAAAATTGACTATTTTTACAAAATTTTTGGAAAATTGACTGTTTAGAGGAAATTTTAATATTTAGAGGAAATTTTTCGAAAATTGACTATTTATAGGAAATTTTTCAAAAATTGGCTATTTATAGAAAATTTTTCGAAAATTGACTTTTTTAGGAAATTTTTCGAAAATTGAGTTTTTATAGGAAATTTTTCGAAAATTGAGTTTTTATAGGAAATTTTTCGAAAATTGAGTTTTAGTAGGAAATTTTTCGAAAATTGAGTTTTTGTAGGAAATTTTTCGAAAATTGAGTTTTTATAGAAAATTTTCCGAAAATTGACTTTTTATAAGAAATTTTTCGAAAATTTACTTTTTAGCGGAAATTTTTCGAAAATTGACTATTTATAGGAAATTTTTCAAAAATTTACTATTTATAGAAAATTTTTCGAAAATTGACTTTTTTAGGAAATTTTTCGAAAATTGAGTTTTTATAGGAAATTTTTCGAAAATTGAGTTTTTATAGGAAATTTTTCGAAAATTGAGTTTTTATAAGAAATTTTTCGAAAATTGACTATTTATAGGAAATATTTCGAAAATTGAGTATTTATAGGAAATTTTTCGAAAATTGAGTTTTTGTAGCAAATTTTTCGAAAATTGAGTTTTTATAGGAAATTTTTCGAAAATTGAGTTTTTATAGAAAATTTTCCGAAAATTGACTTTTTATAAGAAATTTTTCGAAAATTTACTTTTTAGAGGAAATTTTTCGAAAATTGACTTTTAAGAGGAAATTTTTCGAAAATTTAATATTTATAGAAATTTTTCGAAAATTGACTATTTAAAGGAAATTTTTCGAAAATTGACTTTTTAAAGGAAATTTTTCGAAAATTGACTATTTAAAGGAAATTTTTCAAAAATTGACTAATTAAAGGAAAATTTTCGAAAATTGACTATTAGAGGAAATTTTTCAAAAAATTGACAATTTATAGGAAATTTTTCGCAAACTCACTATTTCTAGGAAATTTTTCAAAATTTGACTTTTTAAAGTAAATTTTTCAAAAATTGGCTTTTTAAGGAAATTTTTCTAAAATTGGCTATTTAAAGGAAATTTCAAGAAAATTAGTTATTTATAGGAAATTTTTCGAAAATTGATTATTTCTAAGAAAATTTTTCGAAAATTTACTTTTTATAGGAAATTTTTCGAAAACTGATTATTTAAAAGAAATTTTTCGAAATTTGACTATTTAGAAGAAATTTTTACAAAATTGACTATTTATAGGAAATATTTCGAAAATTGACTATTTATAGGAAATTTTTTGAATATTTATAGGAAATTTCAAGAAAATTAAGTATTTATAGAAAATTTTTCGGAAATTTAATATTTATTAGTAAATTTTTCGAAAACTGACAATAGGAAATTTTTCGAAAATTAACTATTTATACGAAATTTTTCGAAAATTGACTATTTATAGGAAATTTTTCGAAAATTAACTATTTATAGGAAATTTTTCGAAAATTTACTATTTATAGGAAATTTTTCGAAAAGTGACTATAAATAGGATTTTTTTCGAAAATTGACTATTTATAGGAAATTTTTCGAAAATTGACTATTTATAGGAAATTTTTCGCAAATTGACTATTTATAGGAAATTTTTTTTGAAAATTGACTATTTATAGGAAATTTTTCGCAAATTGGCTATTTATAGGAAATTTTTTTCGAAAATTGACTATTTAAATGAAATTTTTCGAAAATTGATTATTTATAGGAAATTTTTCGAAAATTGACTATTTATAGGAAATTTTTTGAAAATTGACTATTTATAGGAAATTTTTTGAAAATTGACTATTTATAGGAAATTTTTCGAAAATTGACTATTTATAGGAAATTTTTCGAAAATTGACTATTTATAGGAAATTTTTCGCAAATTGACTATTTATAGGAAATTTTTTTTGAAAATTGACTATTTATAGGAAATTTTTCGCAAATTGGCTATTTATAGGAAATTTTTTTCGAAAATTGACTATTTAAATGAAATTTTTCGAAAATTGATTATTTATAGGAAATTTTTCGAAAATTGATTATTTATAGGAAATTTTTCGAAAATTGACTATTTATAGGAAATTTTTTGAAAATTGACTATTTATAGGAAATTTTTTGAAAATTGACTATTTATAGGAAATTTTTCGAAAATTGACTATTTATAGGAAATTTTTCGAAAATTGACTATTTATAGGAAATTTTTCAAAAATTGACTATTTATAGGAAATTTTTAGAAAATTGACTATTTATAGGAAATTTTTCGAAAATTGACTATTTATAGGAAATTTTTCGAAAATTGACTATTTATAGGAAATTTTTAGAAAATTGACTATTTATAGGAAATTTTTTGAAAATTGACTATTTATAGGAAATTTTTCGAAAATTGACTATTTATAGGAAATTTTTAGAAAATTGACTATTTATAGGAAATTTTTCGAAAATTGACTATTTATAGGAAATTTTTCGAAAATTGACTATTTATAGGAAATTTTTCAAAAATTGACTATTTATAGGAAATTTTTCGAAAATTGACTATTTATAGGAAATTTTTCGAAAATTGACTATTTATAGGAAATTTTTCGAAAATTGACTATTTATAGGAAATTTTTCGAAAATTGTCTATTTATAGCAAATTTTTCAAAAATTGACTATTTTAATAGCAAATTTTTCAAAAATTGACTATTTATAGGAAATTTTTTGAAAATTGACTATTTATAGGAAATTTTTCGAAAATTGACTATTTATAGGAAATTTTTCGAAAATTGACTATTTATAGGAAATTTTTCGAAAATTGTCTATTTATAGCAAATTTTTCAAAAATTGACTATTTTAATAGGAAATTTTTCGAAAATTGAAATTTTTTGAAAATTGACTATTTATAGGAAATTTTTCGAAAATTTACTATTCATAAGAAATTTTTCAACAATCAACAAAATGTTTCCCAATTTAATTTTAAGCATTTAAGTAGTTAAATGTTCAGGAATTTATCCCAGACCATTGGCTAGTCAGTCGCCTCCATGCTGCCATAACCCAACAGTCGGTGAGCTTTAAGTCATAAAATACTTTGTAAATTATGATAAACATTTAGGAGGAAAAAAAAAACTAAAATATGTTTGAGCCTAATTTAACATCCTTAGCAATGAACTAACAATGGGCAATTGGGCAATTCATAGATGTTTAGGAGGAGATAGTCCAACAATCTGTTTGGCATTTGTAAGGTTCTATATGTAGATGTAGACCCCAGAGATCCTAAAGTTTTAATGTTAAAATATGTGAGTTGGTATTTAATGTGATGTTGTTCTTTTCAGAAGCCATCTCAAATTCGTATCATTCACATTTCACATCTCATCTTAAATCTATTTTTGTAAAAGTTAACATCATTATCATCAGCAGCAGCAAAGTCAGTCGTAGTCAGCGTCAGTCGTCGTCGCCATCCGCCTCATCAGCGCGTATAATATTAGGTGGGGCATTAATGTTCAACTTAATGGACCTCATAAAATAACTAAAGGGAAAACATAAACATGAACATCAAATGTTCACGAATCTCAAAAGACAAAAAACGAAAGAAAAAAGAGTTTGAAGGCATGTAGAAATGGATGATGGATTATGCCAATGAACTTGACATTAATAGGGCTTCTTTATCTTTATATGAATAATTTTTATATTTATATGTTTTTCTTTCTATTTCCTTTCTATTATATTTTTTATTGCCGATGAAGTTCTTGTGATTTTTATTTTAATGATTTTATTATGGCTTTCAGTTTGAATTTGCTTAAATGGCAACTGAAGATTTCATTAACTTTTTTGAAATGCAAATTTCTGTTAACAGAAATAAGTCTATGAAATTGTTGGTGTTATGAAATCCTTGGATGTTAAATGCTTTAAAAGTAGTAATAGTAGTTGAAGTAGTAGTAGGAGTAGTAGTAATAGTAGTAGTAATAATAGTAGTAGTAATAATGGTAGTAGTAATAATAGTAGTAGTAATAGTGGTAGTAATAGTTGTATTGTTAGTAGTTGTAGTAGTAGTGGTAGTAGCACTAGTAATAGTGGTAGTAGTGGTAGTAGCACTAGTAATAGTGGTAGAAGTAGTAGTAATAGTAATAGTGGTAGTAGTAGTAGTAGTAGTAGTAGTAGTAGTAGTAGTAGTAGTAGTAGTAGTAGCAGTAGTAGTAGTAGTAGTAGTAGTAGTAGTAGCAGTAGTAGCAGTAGTAGTAGTAGTAGTAGTAGTAGTAGTAGAAGTAGTAGTAGTAGTAGTAGTAGTAGTAGTAGTAGTAGTAGTAGTAGTAGTAGTAGAAGTAGTAGTAGTAGTAGTAGTAGTAGTAGTAGTAGTAGTAGTAGTAGTAGTAGTAGTAGTAGTAGTAGTAGTAGTAGTAGTAGTAGTAGTAGTAGTAGTAGTAGTAGTAGTAGTAGTAGTAGTAGTAGTAGTAGTAGTAGTAGTAGTAGTAGTAGTAGTAGTAGTAGTAGTAGTAGTAGTAGTAGTAGTAGTAGTAGTAGTAGTAGTAGTAGTAGTAGCAGTAGTAGTAGTAGTAGTAGTAGCAGTAGTAGCAGTAGTAGTAGTAGTAGTAGTAGAAGTAGTAGTAGTAGTAGTAGTAGTAGTAGTAGTAGTAGTAGTAGTAGTAGTAGTGGTAGTAGTAGTAGTAGTAGTAGTAGTAGTGGTAGTAGTAGTAGTAGTAGTAGTAGTAGTAGTAGTAGTAGTAGTAGTAGTAGTAGTAGTAGTAGTAGTAGTAGTAGTAGTAGTAGTAGTAGTAGTAGTAGTAGTAGTAGTAGTAGTAGTAGTAGTATTAGTAGTAGTAGTAGTAGTAGTAGTAGTAGTAGTAGTAGTTGAAGTTGCAGTAGTAGAAGTTGAAGTTGAAGTTGAAGTAGCAGTAGAAGTTGAAGTAGTAGAAGTAGAAGTTGAAGTAGTAGTAATAGTAGTAGTAGTAGTAGTAGTTGAAGTTGCAGTAGTAGAAGTTGAAGTTGAAGTAGCAGTAGAAGTTGAAGTAGTAGAAGTAGAAGTTGAAGTAGTAGTAGTAGAAGTTAAAGTAGTAGAAGTTGAAGTAATAGTAGTAGAAGTTAAGTAGTAGTAGTAGAAGTTGAAGTAGAAGTTTAAATAGAAGTAGTAAAAGTAGTAGTGGTGTTGATTACGATCAGTCGTACTTTATGTACCCAAAAATTTTTATCCGAATCATCGGTATAGGAGTCATCCTATCATCTATCATCCTATTAGGATGACTCAATAAGTCTGACTTTCAGAGTTAATTTGAATTTAATATAACGACTGGATTCTTGACAGTTTAGCTTCCTTTGAACTCTTCCATTTTCTTTGAAATCTCATTGTGTTTCGACTTAAAAACTTAACAAATTTAGTTCTTGGATACTTTTAGATACTTTTACCTCTGTTTCTCTCTGCTGTCATACATTCAATGCTTCTTTCCGACTGCCTTAAAAAATATCCCACTAAGTGAAAAATAGCCTAGTTACACGATACATTCCATGCCTTTAGTTTGTAGAAGATTTAGGAAACGAAACAGAACAAGAAAAACGAAACTAAACTAAACAAATTTAAAATGTTCAACAAAACAACTGTTACTAGGAAAATAGTGTAAAGCCACTTCATACATAAAACCGGCGGCAAAATGCCAAAAATAGTTGAGGCAGTAATTCCAGGTACCACAATCATCAGCAGACGACAACACCAAGTAAACCATCATCATCATTCAAGCTCATATAAGCCACATTCCAACTACTGTTGTCCGTTTATACCCCGTATACCATAACATTTTACACATGTCTATAGCTCTGCATATTTCCTAGTTAGGAGTAAATAGGAGCGGCTTTAAAAAGACTGAAGTTATGATGGGTATTAAGAGTCTATTTTGGCATCATACCAAACGAGCAAGAACAGCTACAACTGCAACTTTGTGCCACTGGAGGAACCTAGTGGACACTCTTAAGAGTGACATACGGATGGTATTAAACTAAAAATATGTTATAGAGTTAATGGTTTTAAAATAAATATAATTTTGGGTTTAAGTATCATTAAGGGAATTGACAGAAGACCTAAAACTAGAAGTCACTAACGAAAAATTTCTAAATAGTCAAGTTTTGAAAAATTTCCTAAAAATAAAACATTTTTGAAAATTTTCTATAAATAGTAAATTTTTTAAAAATTTCCAATAAATAGTTCATTTTTGAAAAATTTCCTATAAATAGGCCAATTTAAAAAAAAATCCTATAAATAAGCAATTTTCGAAAAATTTCTTATAAATAGTCAATTTTCGAAAATTTTCCTACAAATATTCAATTTGCGAAAAATTTCCTATAAATAATCAATTTTCGAAAAATTTCCTATAAATAGTCAATTTTTGAAAAATTTCCCGTAAATAATCAATTTTGAAAAATTTCCTATAAATAGTCAATTTTCGAAAAATTTCCTATAGTCAATTTTCGAAAAATTTGCTATAAATAGTCAATTTTCGAAAAATTTGCTGTAAATAGTCAATTTTCGAAAAATTTCCTATAAATATTCAATTTTCGAAAAATTTCCTATAAATATTCAATTTTCGAAAAATTTCCTATAAATATTCAATTTTCGAAAAATTTCCTATAAATAGTCAATTTTCGAAAAATTTCCTATAAATAGTCAATTTTCGAAAAAATTTCCTATAAATAGTCAATTTTCGAAAAATTTCGTATAAATAGTCAATTTTCGAAAAATTTCCTATAAATAGTCAATTTTCGAAAAATTTCCTATAAATAGTCAATTTTCGAAAAATTTCCTATAAATAGTCAATTTTCGAAAAATTTCCTATAAATAGTCAATTTTCGAAAAATTTCCTATTAAAATAGTCAATTTTCGAAAAATTTCCTATAAATAGTCAATTTTCGAAAAATTTGCTATAAATAGTCAATTTTCGAAAAATTTCCTATTAATAGTCAATTTTTGAAAAATTTGCTATAAATAGTCAATTTTCGAAAAATTTCCTATAAATAGTCAATTTTCGAAAAATTTCCTATTAAAATAGTCAATTTTCGAAAAATTTCCTATAAATAGTCAATTTTCGAAAAATTTGCTATAAATAGTCAATTTTCGAAAAATTTGCTATAAATAGTCAATTTTCGAAAAATTTCCTATAAATAGTCAATTTTCGAAAAATTTCCTATAAATAGTCAATTTTCGAAAAATTTCCTATAAATAGTCAATTTTCGAAAAATTTCCTATAAATAGTCAATTTTAGAAAAATTTCCTTAAATAGTCAATTTTTGAAAAATTTCCTATAAATAGTCAATTTTCGAAAAATTTCCTATAAATAGTCAATTTTCGAAAAATTTGCTATAAATAGTCAATTTTCGAAAAATTTCCTATAAATAGTCAATTTTCGAAAAATTTCCTATAAATAGTCAATTTTCGAAAAATTTGCTATAAATAGTCAATTTTCGAAAAATTTCCTATAAATAGTCAATTTTCGAAAAATTTCCTATAAATAGTCAATTTTCGAAAAATTTGCTATAAATAGTCAATTTTCGAAAAATTTGCTATAAATAGTCAATTTTCGAAAAATTTCCTATAAATAGTCAATTTTCGAAAAATTTCCTATAAATAGTCAATTTTCGAAAAATTTGCTATAAATAGTCAATTTTCGAAAAATTTCCTATTAAAATAGTCAATTTTCGAAAAATTTCCTATAAATAGTCAATTTTCGAAAAATTTCCTATAAATAGTCAATTTTCGAAAAATTTCCTATAAATAGTCAATTTTCGAAAAATTTCCTATAAATAGTCAATTTTCGAAAAATTTCCTATAAAAAGTCAATTTTCGAAAAATTTGCTATAAATAGTCAATTTTCGAAAAATTTCCTATAAATATTCAATTTTCGAAAAATTTCCTATAAATAGTCAATTTTCGAAAAATTTCCTATAAATAGTCAATTTTTGAAAAATTTTCTATATATGGACAATTTTTGAAAAATTAGTCAATTTTCGAAAAAAAAAATCAAGCAAGTGTTATATCTCGAAAACTTCCAGTTTCGGAAGGTCCATTGCAAACATCCATGTTTAAAATTATTGACTAGTTCTCTACCCTTCCTTTCCTTTAAGTTTTCTTTCTTTCTTCTTATGTCTTCTCCAACATTCACCATGAAAGTCATACATTCCATCACTTTATTGATGCTTGACATGTCATCTTTTCTTCATGCTTCATTATTCACTCAATCATAACAGTCAGAGATATAAGAAAAATAAATACTATTTATATAAAAATATAAAATGAAACAAAATAAAATCAAACTATAAAACATAAAATGTATGTAAATTTTTAAGACCAAACTCTTAAAATGACATCGTTCCCGTCACCAGCAGCAACAGCAGCAACATCGTCATCATTATCGTCGTAAAAATAAAAATCATATGCATTGTTTTACGAGCATTGTATGGACCAAGTGTCCTTACAAAGTCTGGGCTTCTCTTCTGAATGGGTGTTTAATGCAAACAACCGCCATCAAAAGATACTGAGACAAAGGGCCAAGTGTTTAAGGATGGTTGGATGCTTGAATGCTTGCAATAATACTAAAGTTTCATATTCTTAGTCATCGTCCCCTTACCATTATCTTCATCATCTTATTATTTATATAAAATAATCTCCAATATTTAATAGGAGAAGGAAATGAAAACTAGAGAAATCCATAAAGAGTAGACTTTATTGTTCTTCCTAAAAAAAGTTATTAAAATTTATACATTTTTATTTCTTAGTAATTTTGCATTTTTGTCCTGATTTCCTTTAAAACACTTTATTTCTTTGACGATTTTAATAACGATATTTTTTTAGGGTGTTTTAAAATCTGTTGCTATTGACACAGAAAAGGATATTAAAAGGATTTTGGTTTAATTGAAATTTAATAACATTCTTCCGTTTTATTGATTCATTGATTGATTAACATTTTGAGACTATGAATTGATTGAGATTTGAAACAAAGGAAATTTACGAATATGTAGACAATGAAAAGTGTCGGATATGAACTATTAAGGCACGAGGTTTTATTCAAAAGTCAAAAAAAAGACAATTTTCGAAAAATTTCCTATAAATAGTTAATTTTAGAAAAAATTCCTATAAATAAACAATTTTCGAAAATTTTCCTATAAATAAACAACTTTCGAAAAATTTCCTGAAAATAAACTTTCTTCGAAAAATTTTCTAAAAAAAAAAAAAAAATCGAAAAATTTTCTTATAAATAAATAATTTTCGAAAAATTTCCTATAAATAGTCTATATTCCAAAAATTTCCTATAAATAAACAATTTTCATAAAATTTTCTATAAACAAACAATTTTCGAAAAATATCCTAAAAATAGTCAATTTTCGAAAAATCTCCTATAATTAAAAATTTTCATAAAATTTCCTAAAAAAAAACAAAAACCAAAAAATTTGCTATAAATAATAAATTTTCGAACATATCCTATAAATCATCAATTTTCGAAAAAATTTGCTATTATTTAATAGACAATTTTCGAAAATTTTCGTATAAATAAACAATTTTCGAAATATTTCCCATAAATAGTCGATTTTCAAAAAAATCCTAAAAACAGTAAATTTTCGAAAAATTTCCTATAAATAGGCAATTTTCGAAAAATTTCCTATAAATAGACAATTTTCGAAAAATTTCCTATAAATAGTAAATTTTTGAAAAATTTCCTATAAAAAGTCAATTTTCGAAAAATTTCCTATAAATAGTCAATTTTCGAAAAATTTCCTATAAATAGTCAATTTTCAAAAAATTTCCTATAAATAGTCAATTTTCGAAAAATTTCCTATAAATAGTCAATTTTCGAAAAATTTCCTATAAATAGTCAATTTTCAAAAAATTTCCTATAAATAGTCAATTTTCGAAAAATTTCCTATAAATAGTCAATTTTCAAAAAATTTCCTATAAATAGTCAATTTTCAAAAAATTTCCTATAAATAGTCAATTTTCGAAAAATTTCCTATAAATAGTCAATTTTCGAAAAATTTCCTATAAATAGTCAATTTTCGAAAAATTTCCTATAAAAAGTCAATTTTCGAAAAATTTCCTATAAATAGTCAATTTTCGAAAAATTTCCTATAAATAGTCAATTTTCAAAAAATTTCCTATAAATAGTCAATTTTCAAAAAATTTCCTATAAATAGTCAATTTTCGAAAAATTTCCTATAAATAGTAAATTTTCGAAAAATTTCCTATAAATAGTCAATTTTCGAAAAATTTCCTATAAATAGTCAATTTTCAAAAAATTTCCTATAAATAGTCAATTTTCGAAAAATTTCCTATAAATAGTAAATTTTCGAAAAATTTCCTATAAATAGTCAATTTTCGAAAAATTTCCTATAAATAGTCAATTTTCAAAAAATTTCCTATAAATAGTCAATTTTCGAAAAATTTCCTATAAATAGTCAATTTTCGGAAAATTTCCTATAAATAGTCAATTTTCGAAAAAATTTCTATAATTAGTCAATTTTTAAAAAAATTTCCTAAAAATAGTCAATTTTCGAAAAAATTTCCTATAAATAAACAATTTTCGAAAAATTTTATTCTAAATTTTCTCAAAATGCCTTTTTGACTTACCTTTACATTTACGTGCTGAAAGTATAGAAAAATAGAAAACTATTATTATCAAATTATACAAAGTAAAGATTAAATAACAGTACAATAAAAACTATTATAATTTAGTTTAAAAATCTCATCTTTCAGGTAAATAGTATAATTTCACATCAAATAAAAATCTTCTTTAGCCTAAAACGTTTCCAACTGTCTCAACAATGACTTAATAAATTTGTATCTCCAATTTGTGAACAAGCTCTTGAATAATTTTCAGAAGAAAAAAACACGTAAAAAGCACTACAATTAAAAATTTAGCGCGACCTTTATATTTTTTGCTAAATGACCGACCTACAACAATATTTTTGAGTTTAGGAAGGCACAAAAGTCGACAGCATCGAACGAACGGCATAAAACGTGAAACAAGTCCAATACTTGACATAAATATTGAGTGTCTGTTGATAGTAAACCATCAAAAAGGCAGGCATTTCTATATGAAATAAAATGTATAAATATACAAATTTATCAAAAAAAAAGCTCACACAAAAAAAAAGCTATCAAACAGTCACGATTGTCGGTCATTAAACCTTTTAAACTAAAAAGAAAAAAATATTTTAAAAATAACACAAAAATATATAAAACCTAAAACTGCAATATCATGTCAAGTGATGTGTTTTTCGTTGATGTTTTCACTTGAGTTGTGTGAGCCACAACTAAACGAAGGGACTGACATTTGATTGGACGGACGTGGTTTTTGTCTGTCTTCACTTCCACGGAAAAAGCGAATTAAACGGCAGCTAAAAAAAAATACCAATATTTACACCATAACGCGTCATAAATTAAGGTGACAATTGTGGGGCAAGCAGAAGTAGAGAAATTGGAGAAATTGAAATTTTTGAAAAAAAATTTAGTAAATTAGTCATATTGAAGAAATTCGTTAAATTAACGAAAATTCGAAAATTGATTTTTTGTAGGAAAATTTTCGAATATGGACTTTTTGTAGAAAATTTTTTGAAAAGTGAATATAGGAAATTTTTCGAAAATTGACTTTTTATAGGAAATTTTTCAAAAATTTACTATTTTTAGGAAATTTTTCGAAAATTTACTATTTATAGGAAATTTTTCGAAAATTTACTATTTATGGGAATTTTTTTGAAAATTGCCTATTTATAGGAAATTTTTCGAAAATTGACTATTTATAGGAAATTTTTCGAAAATTTAATATTTAAAGAATATTTTTCGAAAATTGACTGATTAAAGGAAATTTTTCGAAAATTGACTATTTAAAAACAAATTTTCGAAAATTTACATTTTAAAGGAAATCCTCAAAAAATGACATATTTATAGGAAATGTTAAGAAAATTGACTATTTATAGGAAATTTTTTAAAAATTGTCTATTAATAGGAAATTTTTCGAAAATTGACTATTTATAGGAAATTTTTCGAAAATTGACTATTTATAGGAATTTTTTCGAAAATTGACTATTTATAGGAAATTTTTCGAAAATTGACTATTTATAGGAAATTTTTTGAAAATTGACTATTTATAGGAAATTTTTTAAAAATTTACTATTTTTAGGAAATTTTTCGAAAATTTACTATTTATAGGAAATTTTTCGAAAATTTACTATTTATGGGAATTTTTTTGAAAATTGCCTATTTATAGGAAATTTTTTGACAATTGACTATTTATAGAAAATTTTTCGAAAATTGACTATTTATAGAAATTTTTTCGAAAATTGACTATTTATGGAAATTTTTCAAAAATTGACTATTTAAAGGAAATTTGTCGAAAATTGACCACTTATGGGAAATTTTTCGAAAATTGACTATTTAAAAACAAATTTTCGAAAATTTACATTTTAAAGGAAATCCTCAAAAAATGACATATTTATAGGAAATGTTAAGAAAATTGACTATTTAGAGGAAATTTTTTAAAAATTGTCTATTAATAGGAAATTTTTTGAAAATTGACTATTTATAGGAAATTTTTTGAAAATCAACTATTTATAGGAAATTTTTCGAAAGTTGACTATTTATAGGAAATTTTTCGAAAATTGACTATTTATAGGAAATTTTTCGAAAATTGACTATTTAAGGGAATTTTTTCGAAAATTGACTATTTATAGGAAATTTTTCGAAAATTTACTATTTATATTAATTTTTTCGAAAATAGACAATTTATAGAAAATTTTTCGAAAATTGACTATTTATAGGAAATTTTCCAAAAGTTGACTATTTACAGGAAATTTTTTGAAATTTGACTGTTTATAGGAAATTTTTCGAAAATTGGCAATTTTTATAGGAAATTTTTTGAAAATTTACTATTTTTATAAGAAAATTGTTCGAAAATTGACTATTTATAGGAAATTTTTCGAAAATTGACTATTTATAGGAAATTTTTCGAAAATTGACTATTTATAGGAAATTTTTCGAAAATTGACTATTTATAGGAAATTTTTCGAAAATTGACTATTATAGGAAATTTTTCGAAAATTTACTATTTATGGCAAATTTTTCAAAATTTTACTTTTTATAGGAAATTTTTCGAAAATATACTATTTATAGGAAATTTTTCGAAAATTTACTATTTATAGGAAATTTTTCGAAAATTTACTATTTATAGGAAATTTTTCGAAAATTTACTATTTATAGGAAATTTTTCGAAAATTTACTATTTATAGGAAATTTTTCGAAAATTTACTATTTATAGGAAATTTTTCGAAAATTTACTATTTATAGGAAATTTTTCGAAAATTTACTATTTATAGGAAATTTTTCGAAAATTGACTATTTATAGGAAATTTTTCGAAAATTGACTATTTATACGAAATTTTTCGAAAATTGACTATTATAGGAAATTTTTCGAAAATTGACTATTATAGGAAATTTTTCGAAAATTGACTATTTATGGCAAATTTTTCAAAATTTTACTTTTTATAGGAAATTTTTCGAAAATATACTATTTATAGGAAATTTTTCGAAAATTTACTATTTATAGGAAATTTTTCGAAAATTTACTATTTATAGGAAATTTTTCGAAAATTTACTATTTATAGGAAATTTTTCGAAAATTTACTATTTATAGGAAATTTTTCGAAAATTTACTATTTATAGGAAATTTTTCGAAAATTTACTATTTATATTAATTTTTTCGAAAATAGACAATTTATAGAAAATTTTTCGAAAATTGACTATTTATAGGAAATTTTCCAAAAGTTGACTATTTACAGGAAATTTTTTGAAATTTGACTGTTTATAGGAAATTTTTCGAAAATTGGCAATTTTTATAGGAAATTTTTTGAAAATTTACTATTTTTATAAGAAAATTGTTCGAAAATTGACTATTTATAGGAAATTTTTCGAAAATTGACTATTTATAGGAAATTTTTCGAAAATTGACTATTTATAGGAAATTTTTCGAAAATTGACTATTTATAGGAAATTTTTCGAAAATTGACTATTATAGGAAATTTTTCGAAAATTTACTATTTATGGCAAATTTTTCAAAATTTTACTTTTTATAGGAAATTTTTCGAAAATATACTATTTATAGGAAATTTTTCGAAAATTTACTATTTATAGGAAATTTTTCGAAAATATACTATTTATAGGAAATTTTTCGAAAATTTACTATTTATAGGAAATTTTTCGAAAATTTACTATTTATAGGAAATTTTTCGAAAATTTACTATTTATAGGAAATTTTTCGAAAATTTACTATTTATAGGAAATTTTTCGAAAATTTACTATTTATAGGAAATTTTTCGAAAATTTACTATTTATATTAATTTTTTCGAAAATAGACAATTTATAGAAAATTTTTCGAAAATTGACTATTTATAGGAAATTTTCCAAAAGTTGACTATTTTTAGGAAATTTTTTGAAATTTGACTGTTTATATGAAATTTTTCGAAAATTGACTACTTTTATAGGAAATTTTTTGAAAATATACTATTTTTATAAGAAAATTTTTCGAAAATTGACTATTTATAGGAAATTTTTCTAAAATTGACTATTTATAGGAAATTTTCCAAAAGTTGACTATTTACAGGAAATTTTTTGAAATTTGACTGTTTATAGGAAATTTTTCGAAAATTGACTATTTTTATAGGAAATTTTTTGAAAATTTACTATTTTTATAAGAAAATTTTTCGAAAATTGACTATTTATAGGAAATTTTTCGAAAATTTGCTATTTATAGAAAATTTTTCGAAGATTGACTATTTATAGGAAATTTTTCAAAATTTTACTTTTTATAGGAAATTTTTCGAAATTTTTTTAAATCTTTACTATTATTTTACCCTCTACTGTTTATGTAACTACTCAAATACCCACAAATTCACACCAACTTCTGCGAACAATATAAAGATAATTTATTTTTAGTGACTAGATGAAAATATGTGTAAATAATGGAAAGTGTCTAAATCACATAAATTAAGGCGTAACGCAATACGAATCACAATTATTAGTTTTGAATGCAAAATTATCACCGTTTTTGTGATGTCTTAGGCGAAGGTGAAATTTATGATAGACACAAGTTAAAAGGGTTTGATTTGTTCAAAGAAATCGTAAGAAATGCTGAAGAATTTTAATTAATGAAATGAAAAACTAAACGAAAATGCTTTCTATCAGACTATGATTGAGGGGAATCAGTGTTTTGGTGACTAAGTTTGATTATGAGGCATTGTAATTTACTAAACAAGAACTCAATCATACTATGATGACTGTAACAATATATAGTTTCTTAATAATTAAGAATAGAGGCATTTTGCTTTTCCGCTATCATATTATGATGAGATTGTTATCAGACTATGATTATGAAAACCATATTTCAGTGAGAAACCGTCCCAAAAGTGTGATTATAAGAAATGTGAAGTCAACGACTCGTATCTTATTTCAATATTAATGAATCTAAACATACCTTATTTTATTTCAAAATTAAAACCAATTATATTATACAGTAATTCACTAAATATAAATATGATTGGATTCAATATTTTGAGACCATAAAATAAAAAAAACTTATGTTTAATTGAAGAATTAACGAATAAAAATCTACATTTTCATTTAGAAGCATTTTTGTGGCGCCCTCTGGTATCTATTTTTTTTTAAGTTACGAGGATTTTAGTGCATTCTATGCAATTATTGTATGAAAAAATTTCTGTCACTCTGTAATTTTCATAATAAACATGTTTATATCTGACAAATGTAGCTTTCCCTCATACCCCTTGATTGTTAATAGCAAAAGCGTCAAAAGTCGTGCGAAAAATTCTAATATCTATGGACTTAAAATGCAGCAACATGGATTAGAGACGGACAACAGTGAAGATTGCAGATATAAAGAAAGTTCTACAAGACAAAATGAGACTATCAAGTAAAAACCTGGAAAACAAAGTTTTCAAGAGGAAAAATCCCAAGAAATACAAAACTTTGGCTATTGTTTAAGAAAAAAAAAGGGAATAAAGAAAAATGAAATGTCTAATTTAAAAGCAAAAAATTTAAAGGTAAATAAACTATGAAAACGTTAGACAATGAATAAATGAATGAAGACGACTAAACGACTAAACATTGAGTCAGTCAGCCAATGAAGAAAAATGAGTGAGAATGAAAAAAAGAAAAAGCCCTTTAACACTAAAAGGCATAAACGTGTCCAAGAAGTTCTTAGATGTTTTAAGCCAAAAAAAAAACACAACTTTAAAGCCACTCTAATAAAATGTATAGGCTTAAGTTAAAGTCCGTCTGTAGCACAGTTGGTTGGTTAGATGGTTTGAATGTTTTGAAAACATTTCAAAAGGCCAAATATTGTAATAAAAAATGTTAAATAAATTTTCTGAATGTTGACAGCTAGAATGGATTCTCAAACTCGTAATAAGTTGGTAAAAAAAGAACGTAATATGTTGCAATAATATGTTGTAAAATGATACCCCTTTTTATGCATAAAGAAGAACAACATCATCATCATCAACAACAACATCGTCAACGTCGTCACCATCAACATCATACACAACATTTTGTCTGATGTTCTTTCAGTATTACATGCATGTTGTTATGTGTGGACAAGATTACTTACGACTTAGAAATTGAATACATAATAATTCTGTTTGAGGCCTATAGGACAAAAATACAGGTCAGAAGTTATAACGAATATGATATGCTCTACACCATTTTCGAAAATCGACTATTTATAGGAAATTTTTTGAAAATCGACTAAATATAGCAAATTTTTCAAAAAATGACAATTTATAGAACATTTTCCAAAAATTGACTTTTAATAAAAAATTTTTCGAAAATTGCCTATTTTGGGAAATTTTTCGAAAATTGACTATTTTAGGAAATTTTTCGAAAATTGACTATTTATAGGACATTTTTCGAAAATTGATTATTTATAGAAAATTGATTATTTATAGGAAATTTTTCGAAAATTGACTATTTATAAGAAATTTTTCGAAAATTGACTATTTATAGAAAATTTTTCGAAAATTTACTGTTTAAAGGAAATTTTTCGAAAATTGACATTTTTAAAGGAAATTTTTCGAAAATTGACATTTTTAAAGGAAATTTTTCGAAAATTGACATTTTTAAATGAAATTTTTCGAAAATTGACATTTTTAAAGGAAATTTTTCGAAAATTGACATTTTTAAAGGAAATTTTTCGAAAATTGACATTTTTAAAGGAAATTTTTCGAAAATTGACATTTTTAAAGGAAATTTTTCGAAAATTGACATTTTTAAAGGAAATTTTTCGAAAATTGACATTTTTAAAGGAAATTTTTCGAAAATTGTCTATTTATAGGAAATTTGACAAAAATTGATTATTTATAGGAAATTTTTCGAAAATTGACTATAGGAAATTTTTCCAAAATTGACTATTTATAGGAAATTTTTCGAAAATTGACTCTTTATAGGAAATTTTTCGAAAATTGACTATTTCTAGGAAATTTTTCGAAAATTGACTATTTATAGGAAATTTTTTGAAAAATGACTGATTAAAGGAAATTTTTCGAAAATTGACAGTTTAAAGGAAATTTTTCGAAAATTGACTGTTTAAAAGAAATTTTTCGAAAATTGACTCTTTATAGGAAATTTTTCCAAAATTGACTTCTTAAAAAAAAATTTCGAAAATTGACAATTTATAGGAAATTTTTCGAAAATTGACTATTTATAGGAAATTTTTCGAAAATTGACTATTTATAGGAAATTTTTCTAAAATTGACTATTTATAGGAAATTTTTCGAAAATTGACTATTTATAGGAAATTTTTCGAAAATTGACTATTTATAGGAAATTTTTCGAAAATTTACTATTTATAGGAAATTTTTCGAAAATTGATTTTTAAATGAAATTTTTCGAAAATTTACTATTTTATAAGAAAATTTTTCGAAAATTTACTATTTATAGGAAATTTTTCGAAAATTGACTATTGATAGAAAATTTTTCAAAAATTGACTATTTATAGGAAATTTTTCGAAAATTGACTATTTATAGGAAATTTTTCGAAAATTGACTATTTATAGGAAATTTTTCGAAAATTGACTATTTATAGGAAATTTTTCGAAAATTGACTATTTATAGGAAATTTTTCGAAAATTGACTATTTATAGGAAATTTTTCGAAAATTGACTATTTATAGGAAATTTTTGGAAAATTGACTATTTATAGGAAATTTTTCGAAAATTGACTATTTATAGGAAATTTTTCGAAAATTGACTATTTATAGGAAATTTTTCGAAAATTGACTTTTTATACGAAAATTTTTCAAAAATTTACTAGAAGTCTTAGGTATGTTCTAATCTATGCCTTAATATATTTCTTAGTCCATGTCTTAGTAAACTTTCGATTTAAAAATGTTATTAGACCAAACGTAAGGTAAACCCCATCTAACGTAATGTAGAGTATAAAAAGTTAACAATCAGAAACTAAGAAAAAGATTATGTTATTAAGAAGAAGAAACAAAAAAGATTTAAATTTCAGAATTGATAATGTAATAAATATGAATGGAATATAAAATTGCAGGTAGTTATTACTCGAGAACATATAAAGTAAAGAAATGTGTGTATATTTCATATGATTGTGGAAGTGTGTGAGTATATTTTTATAATATTCTTACCACAAACTTCCGTTACATTACACCTGTGTAATATTAAAAAAAAGTAAAATTTAGGCAATGAACGACTATAATGATAAACTAAAGACGGTCGAGGTAAGGGAAATATTGAATATTATGATTAATCATTAACGTATTATTGAAAAAACAGAGGCGATCATCGGCGATTTGTCTTATTTCCAAAAATGTCTAATCATTTATTTGAATTTGTTGGTATTCCCACACACTAATAATTTCTGTAGGGTACCACAACCACAACTAAGAGAAAAAAATTAAATTCCCAACACGTTCATTCAGTCAGGTCATTAACATGTGGTGGTTTTTTCCATATTAAACTTCTTCTTTCACTACCATCTTCAATTTCGGCACAATCAGTTATAGAAAAAAAAAGAAAATATTTAATAAAATAGCAAATGTCATGCTAAAGACATTGACAACATGTTTCTGTCTTGTGAATTCTTGCACAAGTGTCACAGAAAAGATTGCAAGTGTCATTTTGAAAGAATGAACAAAAAAAAAAACAGATATGCTTGAAACTGAAATGTGTATACGATCAAGGTCGACAGTGTGAGACCTCTCATTAATCCAGGTAAATGGAAATGATTTAAGTCTTAGATGAAAGTTGACAGATTATGGCAATAAATTTTTCAAAACATATTACAAATAAACCAATGAACATTGCTAAGTGATATTACTAATAATGGTTGGTAAATGTCTTAGTCTATGTCCTAGTCTATGTCTTAGTCTATGTCTTAGTCTATGTCTTAGTCTATGTCTTAGTCTATGTCTTAGTCTATGTCTTAGTCTATGTCTTAGTGTATGTCTTAGTCTATGTCTTAGTCTATGTCTTAGTCTATGTCTTAGTCTATGTCTTAGTGTATGTCTTAGTCTATGTCTTAGTCTATGTCTTAGTCTATGTCTTAGTCTATGTCTTAGTCTATGTCTTAGTCTATGTCTTAGTCTATGTCTTAGTCTATGTCTTAGTCTATGTCTTAGTCTATGTCTTAGTCTATGTCTTAGTCTATGTCTTAGTCTATGTCTTAGTCTATGTCTTAGTCTATGTCTTAGTCTATGTCTTAGTCTATGTCTTAGTCTATGTCTTAGTCTATGTCTTAGTCTATGTCTTAGTCTATGTCTTAGTATATGTCTTAGTCTATGTCTTAGTCTATGTCTTAGTCTATGTCTTAGTCTATGTCTTAGTCTATGTCTTAGTCTATGTCTTAGTCTATGTCTTAGTCTATGTCTTAGTCTATGTCTTAGTCTATGTCTTAGTCTATGTCTTAGTCTATGTCTTAGTCTATGTCTTAGTCTATGTCTTAGTCTATGTCTTAGTCTATGTCTTAGTCTATATCTTAGTCTATGTCTTAGTCTATGTCTTAGTCTATGTCTTAGTCTATGTCTTAGTCTATGTCTTAGTCTATGTCTTAGTCTATGTCTTAGTCTATGTCTTAGTCTATGTCTTAATATATGTCTATGTCTTAGTCTATGTCTTAGTATATGTCTTAGTCTATGTCTTATTCTATGTCTTAGTCTATGTCTTAGTCTATGTCTTAGACTATGTCTTAGTCTATGTCTTAGTCTATGTCTTAGTCTATGTCTTAGTCTATGTCTTAGTCTATGTCTTAGTCTATGTCTTAGTCTATGTCTTAGTCTATGTCTTAGTCTATGTCTTAGTCTATGTCTTAGTCTATGTCTTAGTCTATGTCTTAGTCTATGTCTTAGTCTATGTCTTAGTCTATGTCTTAGTCTATGTCTTAGTCTATGTCTTAGTCTATGTCTTAGTCTATGTCTTAGTCTATGTCTTAGTCTATGTCTTAGTCTATGTCTTAGTCTATGTCTTAGTCTATGTCTTAGTCTATGTCTTAGTCTATGTCTTAGTCTATGTCTTAGTCTATGTCTTAGTCTATGTCTTAGTCTATGTCTTAGTCTATGTCTTAGTCTATGTCTTAGTCTATGTCTTAGTCTATGTCTTAGTCTATGTCTTAGTCTATGTCTTAGTCTATGTCTTAGTCTATGTCTTAGTCTATGTCTTAGTCTATGTCTTAGTCTATGTCTTAGTCTATGTCTTAGTCTATGTCTTAGTCTATGTCTTAGTCTATGTCTTAGTCTATGTCTTAGTCTATGTCTTAGTCTATGTCTTAGTCTATGTCTTAGTCTATGTCTTAGTCTATGTCTTAGTCTATGTCTTAGTCTATGTCTTAGTCTATGTCTTAGTCTATGTCTTAGTCTATGTCTTTGTCTATGTCTTAGTCTATGTCTTAGTCTATGTCTTAGTCTATGTCTATGTCTATGTCTTAGTCTATGTCTTAGTCTATGTCTTAGTCTATGTCTTAGTCTATGTCTTAGTCTATGTCTTAGTCTATGTCTTAGTCTATGTCTTAGTCTATGTCTTAGTCTATGTCTTAGTCTATGTCTTAGTCTATGTCTTAGTCTATGTCTTAGTCTATGTCTTAGTCTATGTCTTAGTCTATGTCTTAGTCTATGTCTTAGTCTATGTCTTAGTCTATGTCTTAGTCTATGTCTTAGTCTATGTCTTAGTCTATGTCTTAGTCTATGTCTTAGTCTATGTCTTAGTCTATGTCTCAGTCTATGTCTCAGTCTATGTCTTAGTCTATGTCTTAGTCTATGTCTTAGTCTATGTCTTAGTCTATGTCTTAGTCTATGTCTTAGTCTATGTCTTAGTCTATGTCTTAGTCTATGTCTTAGTCTATGTCTTAGTCTATGTCTTAGTCTATGTCTTAGTCTATGTCTTAGTCTATGTCTTAGTCTATGTCTTAGTCTATGTCTTAGTCTATGTCTTAGTCTATGTCTTAGTCTATGTCTTAGTCTATGTCTTAGTCTATGTCTTAGTCTATGTCTTAGTCTATGTCTTAGTCTATGTCTTAGTCTATGTCTTAGTCTATGTCTTAGTCTATGTCTTAGTCTATGTCTTAGTCTATGTCTTTGTATATGTCTTTGTCTATGTCTTAGTCTATGTCTTATTCTTTATTTTAGTCTTAGTTTACGTTAAGTCTAAACTTATTAGCTTTTTTACTTTCTTAAGTGGGCGTGGTACCTCCTATTTAAATTAATTTTATGAAAATATAGACCGTCTGACGAGAATTTGGCTTTGGACTATACAAAGTGCACAAATGTGGACCATGGAGGGGTTTAGAGACCAGAAAAGTAGAAATTACCTTATTTTTCGTCATATTGATGTACTTAAGCAGTTAGGGACAGTTACTGACTGACTTATATGGCCTGTATTTACAACCTAATAAGGCCAAAGGCATATTCTTCAATTTCGTAGATTTTCCTAAACTTGGTCTTGCCATCGAAGTTTTGGACATCCTCTACTTTTTATGCAACTACTGGCAAGTGGGGAGTTCCGCCCTTAAAATTTAGAAAATTTTAATAGTGGCGTACCTCAAGTCCAGTTGAAGATAAAGGGTCTTTAAATTGTGTACAATTTTCGTCTTAAGTTATTTTTAGAATTTACAATTCAAATCCATTTTA
The DNA here is from genome assembly GCA_933228675.1 of Stomorhina lunata. NCBI lineage: Eukaryota > Metazoa > Arthropoda > Insecta > Diptera > Rhiniidae > Stomorhina > Stomorhina lunata. The sequence goes on along the minus strand of OW121742.1, from coordinate 48,536,458 downwards.
TAAAATTTTTATAATTTTTAAATTTTTGAATTTTTTAGATGTTTATCAAAAAAAAAACGGATATCATCTACTTCCTTTGAAAATCCTGATATACTTCCTTTAAAGACACACAAAGAACTATTAAATTTTTGTTAAACATTAAAGCTCAAACTTGTATGTACCTTAATACAATCTACTTTTAGGAGAATCAACTTTTGTGTTAAACAAGCTTTAACATGGTTTCTGACTTTTTTTTTTTCTATCCGTTTACCCATTTTAAAAGTCATTATCATAGTTTCCTTTTAGTTTAACATCCTGTCCTAACTGTCAAATCGTTTGAATAGCAAGAAAAAATTATAATCGGTATAAAGAAGGTAAAACGCCCACATTTTATCCCCATGTTTACAAGAAAAAAAGTGCATTTTCGTATTTACCTTCGAAACTTATGTATGAACATGCGTTTGCCATGAAGTATTTATTTGTATAAATATAATCTCTAATAGTTTTTTTTTCATTTAACATGAAATCCTTGAAGTGTAAATATTTAAAGTTTAATATCCTGTAACCATAAGACTACAAATATTTGAGTTTAAAAAGGGAAAAAAGGGTTTAAAGCAAATCAATGCCTTTTGGTAATACAATATGATATTGATAAAGTTAAGGAAAATCTGACATGTTTGCACATTCTTATAGAATATGGAATGACAAAATATTTTAATTAAAAGATAAATATAAAAAAAATTAAAATATTAAAAGATATTTTGAAAAATACTATATGTTTACTAAAATTGAAGAGGGTAAATATTTGAATTTTCATACTAAATAGTATGAATGCACAATGGGATAACAAAAACAAAAATAAGTAAATGGACATAGTTCTTTTGGATCGAGTACGAGTACACACATGTCTATAGTAGTAATGTGAAATTATTAAATCGCAAAAATACCAACCTACTTTTTCCCCTACCCAATAATAATTTTTAGTTTACCTTGAGTTGAATAGTTATTGACTTAATTCTGGCTGGTAACAAACATAAATAAATCTTAATATAAAAGTTAAACTATATTTTTCTGGCAATTTCTACAATTGCAAAGTTCTAATTGCAGCAGTTAGTATTTATAAAGTTAATATTTATGACCTTTGGGATAATAAAAGTATAATACAATAATGAAATATTGGATACAGTTAGGGCTGCCAATAAAATGTAGGTTGTTAAAGGAAATTATGCATTTTTTGTACGTTTATGTATGTGACAATATGGAAGAGTAGCTTAAGTCGACTTAAGAGAGAAACTGAGTTGAGGTTTATTGCATCACAGAAGCAAAGGCGCTTAAATGTATTTCGTCCGTTTTAAAAAATTGGGTTTTTTGTCAAAGTTATGTACGTTTACTTGTTAGCTTAAGTTCTTTGAAACAATAATAAATTGATCAAAAAACTTATGTACACATATTTTTGTATACATATTAATATTTTTCTTTCATATAAAGATTTCGCTTTAGTTCACCTAAGCTATATAAATTATTATTATTTTCAAACAACTTATGTTTACATAAAACTACACAATATATACTTTTTATTTAAGCAGAACCGCTTAAAGTTACTTAAGGTAAAGTTCAACGCAAATTTCAGTTTCGAAAAAGAGCTTAAGTAGAACAAGTAAGAAAGTGCTATAGTAGGTCAAGCCCGACCAAACGATACCTTTCACCACTAAGGTCAAAGGTGTTATTTTTCCTTTATATAGACAAATATTTGCTAAATTTTGCCTTCATACAAACATTTTCTTAAAACTTATATATTTAAGCTGTTTCCGTCATTTGAACTTATATGAGAGCTAGGATCGAATGTGGACTCATTATTTTGAAATTTGGCAAATTGATAACAGTTGTTACAAAAATTATGTATGCAAAAAATAAACTTGAAATTCTCATCTTTAGATTTGCGAGCGTTTTAGTGATTTTTGTCTCATTTAGTTCGTTTTTAAAGAAGAGTTTGTATGGGAGATATGGTCAAATGTGGACCGATTTCAACGAAATTTGGTACGGTGATTTTAGATTACATAAGCAGTATTTGTTTTAAATTTCATGAAAAAATATTAATATTTGTGACCAATATATCAATTCCGGAAAGTGGGACCTATGGGAGGTACCATAAATAATGGACCGATTTTGACGAATTTCAATAGCCATGGTCCCATTATCAAAAAAAAATGATCTGTGCCAAATAACATCAAGTTATCTTTAGAATTGCGACCTGTAGTTTGATTACAAGGTTTACATGGGGGTCCTGTCAGCCAGCAAGACGGATGGACGGACATCGCTAAATCGACTCAGAAAGTGATTCTAAGCCTATTGGTATACTAAAAAGTGGGTCTAAGACAAATATTTCTATGCGTTACATACATAAGCACAAACTTATAATACCCTTTCCACCTATGTTGGTTAAGGGTATAAAAAACGTAAAATCTTCTGAATTTAACAATATATTTTTTTTAATATTCATCCTACTTCTCTAATAAATAGGTTCTGTTATCCTTGACTCCCAGTGGAGCATAAATAGGTTACCAATATCTTAGTTCATAAATTATTCGCATAAATCAAGCAGAAGAAAAATTACACAAAATTGATATCTCAAAACTTCAATTTTCGACTTAAGCTTGTGATACAATATTTTCTGTTTTCTAAACATGCCACATTTTGTCCAAAGTACCCTCAAAAACGTTATTTGTACTCTATTGAAAAGTTAAAAATTCTTTAATTAAAAGTTTTGAATATGCAGGGCAATAAGTACTTAACATATATGAGGACAGAAGTTACCCTAAACTTATTCCTGTTCCTTAAGAAGAAATGTCCGAAAATGATAAATATATATCTACTTTTTAAAGACCATGAACTTTTCTTTAGAAAACTTTTAACACCGTGAACTTTTCTTTAGAAAACTTTTTCCACCTTGAACTATTCTATAGAAAACTTTTCCCACCGTGAACTTTTCCAAAAAAAAACTTTTCCCACCATGCACTTTTCTCTAGAAAACTTTTCCCACCGTGAACTTTTCTAAACAAAACTTTTCCCACCATGCACTTTTCTATTGAAAACTGTTCCCATCGTGAACTTTTCTATAGAGAACTTTTCCCACCTTGAACTTTTCTATAGAAAACTTTTCCCACCGTGAACTTTTCTATAGAAAACTTTTCTCACCGTGAACTTTTCTATAGAAAACTTTTCCCACCGTGAACTTTTCTATAGAAAACTTTTCCCACCGTGAACTTTTCTATAGAAAACTTTTCCCACCGTGAACTTTTCTATAGAAAACTTTTCCCACCGTGAACTTTTCTATAGAAAACTTTTCCCACCGTGAACTTTTCTATAGAAAACTTTTCCCACCGTGAACTTTTCTATAGAAAACTTTTCCCACCGTGAACTTTTCTATAGAAAACTTTTCCCACCGTGAACTTTTCTATAGAAAACTTTTCCCACCGTGAACTTTTCTATAGAAAACTTTTCCCACCGTGAACTTTTCTATAGAAAACTTTTCCCACCGTGAACTTTTCTATAGAAAACTTTTCCCACCGTGAACTTTTCTATAGAAAACTTTTCCCACCTTGAACTTTTCTATAGAAAACTTTTCCCAAAGTGAACTTTCCTATAGAAAACTTTTCCCACCGCGAACTTTTTTATAGAAAACTTTTCCCACCGTGAACTTTTCTATAGAAAACTTTTCCCACCGTGAACTTTTCTATAGAAAACTTTTCCCACCGTGAACTTTTCTATAGAAAGCTTTTTCCAGCGTCAACATTTCTATAGAAAACGTTTTCCACCGTGAACTTTTCTATTGAAAACTTTTCCCACCGGTAACTTTTCTATAGAAAACTTTTCCCACCGTGAACTTTTCTATAAAAAAAACTTTTCCCACCGTGAACTTTTCTATATAAAACTTTTCCCACCGTGAATCTTTCTATAGAAAACTTTCCCACCGTAAACTTTTCTATAGAAAACTTTTCCCATCGTTATCTTTTATATAGAAAACTTTTCCCACCGTGAACTTTTCTATAGAAAACTTTTCCCACCGTAAACTTTTCTATAGAAAACTTGTGCCATCGTGAACTTTTCTATACAAAACTTTTTCCATCGTGAACTTTTTTTATAGAAAACTTTTCTCAAAATAACTGGGATTGAAAACTTTATAGTGTCAAATCGACAAAAAAAAAACGCACAAAAAGAAATAGTACCTTATTATGTTGTACTGAACTTACGCACACGACAAAAGTTATTTATTTTAAAGTACCTAACTAAGTCGGAAACAAATTTAAGTACACAAAGGCACAATAACAAAAGAACAGTACCTTATAATAACGTACCGTTCTCTAGGATTTTAGTTTATATTTTAGTTAACTTTAGAGTACTATAAAGTACTAAGTTACGAATTTTCAGATAACTTACGTGTGGCTTCGTTCGTAATATTTTGACGAAGTATTGTTGTTGTACATTCATAATTAACTCGTATATTTTCATAAAAACAGTTGAAGAACCATTTTCAATACTGACAAAATGAGCAGGGATTTGAACATGTACCTACTTTTTGGCAAGTAAATTACTTGGGGATATCAAAGTGCTGGTTAATCGCTGAGGTAAAAGCGAATATCAATGTACCCGAATCAGAAGTACATGTTAAAATCTTCAGGCATTGTTGTCAGTTTCATAAGAGTTCGTTAAAGTACTCAACAAAGTATGTTATAATACTCAACGAAGTACGTTATTTTTAGAGTACTTCGTGAAAGTTCGTTATGATAAAGATTGTGTATTTGAATAGGTACTCTAAACTTTGAAGATACCTATACTTAAATTGAACACTTTGTTGCGTATGTGACTATGTACCGAACTTGCCTAAGTACTGTACGATACCTTAAAATACAGTATTTTAGAGAATTTTTTCGAAGCTTGTTAAAAATACATCTGTTGTGTGATAGATGACGAAATATAAGTACTGGCAGACTTTTCTCAGTTGTGACAAAGAAAGGCAAGCATTTATGGCATCAGGTACGACAAACACAGAAATTTACGTAATGGAGTGCCTACAAAAACGGATTTTACCTTTTTTTGGGACAACAGCGAGTGGCTAACTGTTCAGAACATTGGCCTGTGGTAAGCTCTTGTTAAAAAAATTGAAGAGCATAGAAAAGGTGTCCGAGAACGCTCCGAAAAATGTGACAGAAGCAACTGTAAAATCTTTAATAGAAGGATAATTTTATAAATACCGAATAATAAATTTAATGTTAAATCATTTTGTATAATATGCCAAAAAATTTGCTTATTTTAAATAGTTTTTATATTGTACGGTTTGACGACTACAATCTAATGCAAGTACAAATTTCATTCGGAACACTCTTTATATTTTTGCTATTTCTTTTAAACTTTGACCGTTAAATATAAATACATCAATAACTATCCGGCTTGAATGACCAAACACTTAGACGAATTCCACTGAACAAAATCAATCAAAACAAGTAAGAAAGTGCTATAGTCGGTCAAGCCCGACCATACGATACCCTTCACCAGTAGGTCAAAAGTGTTATTTTTCCTGTATAAAGACAAATATTTGCTAAATTTTGCCATCATACAAACATTTTTTTAAAACTTATATATTTAAGCTGCTTCCGACATTTGGACTTATATGAGAACTAGGGTCAAATGTGGACCGATTATCTCGAAATTTTTCAAATTTATTACAGTTGTTACAAAAATTATGTATGTAGAAAATAAACTTAAGATTCCCATAATCTTCAGATTTACGAGCATTTTAGTGATTTTTGTCTCATTTAGTGCGTTTTTAAAAAAAAGTTTGTACGGGAGCTATGGTCAAATGTGGACCGATTTTAACGAAATTTGGTGCAGTGATTTTAGTTTACATAAGCAGTATTTGATTTAAATTTCGTGAAAAAATATTGATATTTGTGGCCAATATATCAATTCCGGGAAATGGGACCTATGGGAGGTACCATAAATAATGGACCGATTTTGACGAATTTCAATAGCCATTGTCCCATTATGAAAAAAATGATCTGTGTCAAATTTCATCAAAATATCTTTAGAATTGCGACCTGTAGTTTGATTACAAGGTTTACATGGGGGTCCATCCAGCCAGCCAGCCAGACGGACGGACGGACGGACGGACGGACATCGCTAAATCGACTCAGAAAGTGATTCTAAGCCTATTGGTATACTAAAAGGTGGATCTAAGACAAATATTTCCATCCGTTATATACATCAGCATAAACTTATAATACCCTTTCCACCTACGGTGGTGAAGTGTATAATAAAATGAAAAGTACTTTTTGTTCTTTAGTCATTAAGTAAATTCGATTTGTACATATTTTGATTTTTGCACTTTTCTATTCTATAGTCTTTCATTATTGTACCGACAACAGACAGAAAATAGACCTGTCAAACAGGAAATATGGAGCAATTAGTGTATTAAACGTGAATTAACAGGGGGATTGATTTTGCTATTTTAAGAATATTATGGTCTAGGAAAACATTAAAACTTTTAATTTAATTGAAATTTTACAATAAAACCTTTCAATATATTATTGTATAACTAAATCACTAGCCATTATAGAATCAAAAATTAATTAAAATTAATGTTTGTGCCAAAGGTATTGTATATATTAAACAATTTCCAAAAGTCACCACACATTTATGGCGAACTTTAATAACAAAGAACCAGATGCCAGCGAACGCCTCCAAACCAGTTTTTGACATTAGGCCGGAATTATGAATAAAAACAATACGTGTACGAAAAAAAATCGGAACAAAGAACACACCATGGTCATAAACAGAGAAAATATGTAAAAATGGCATCAACAAAAAATTTATAATTTGGATAAACAAAGAAATTATAATTAAAAACTTTGCACAAAAACAGAATATGTTTTGTGCGAGGGTTGGGTAAAAAGACAAGACTAAATATGATTTGTAAATGAGGTTAAAAAACGTCAATTACAATCCGGCTCGAAGGACCATTTAGAAAATTTATATCAGTTTTGTAATGAAAATAGAGTCTACATTTGGACTTGATTTTAAAATCTATTATAGACCAGCCAAAGCAAAACTTGAAGTAACAAATGTTTTTCTTTTACAGATGTTTAGCTTTTTGAATCCTACAGTAAAACTTTTGGTTCAAAAAATTGTTTCCCTAGTTCTTCAAACATGTTAAAAGAATAATATCAAAAAATAAAGATACTAAGATTCCACTTTAAAAAGAGCTTTTCTCACGGACTTCAAAAAACACTCAAGAATATAAAAATCAAAAGATTAAAGCAATGATGCTGATAATGTTGATAAAAAGAGAATGATGGAATGGATGATGGGTTGGATGATGGGCTGGTATTATTAACACCATGTGCATTTAATAGAAGAAACATTAAATGTAAAGAAAAAGGAAATAAATTTAATATTACATATACAATAAGTATGTATTCACGCTGGGTTTTAAACTGGACTGTAGAATTGTTCGATTATTCATTTAGATGAGAAAAAACCCTTCGAAGTCTTCGAAGAAGAAGTTGAACGAACATGCACGCTGGGAAGGGAAGCCATACAAAAGGGAGTTCTGTTAGCTCTGTTTAAGAAGGAAGGAATAATCAGAGAAACCAGAAATAGGCAATTAAAGTTTAAAGAAGTGCCATAGTCTAGTTTATGTCTCAATCCACTCAATCCAATGTCTTAGTCTATGTCTTAGTTAATGTCTTAGTCGATGTCTTAGTCTATGTCTTAGTCTATGTCTTAGTCTATGTTTTAGTCTATGTCTTAGTCTATGTCTTAGTCTACGTCTTAGTCTATGTCTTAGTCTATGTCTTTGTCTATGTCTTAGTCTATGTCTTAGTCTATGTCTTAGTCTATGTCTTAGTCTATGTCTTAGTCTATGTCTAAGTCTATGTCTTAGTCTATGTCTTAGTCTATGTCTAAGTCTATGTCTTAGTCTATGTCTTAGTCTATGTCTTAATATATGTCTATGTCTTAGTCTATGTCTTAGTCTATGTCTTAGTCTATGTCTTAGTCTATGTCTTAGTCTATGTCTTAGTCTATGTCTTAGTCTATGTCTTAGTCTATGTCTTAGTCTATGTCTTAGTCTATGTCTAAGTCTATGTCTTAGTCTATGTCTTAGTCTATGTCTTAGTCTATGTCTTAGCCTATGACTTATTTCACTTCATTGTCTTAGTCTTTATTTTTGTCTGTTTGATGTCTTCCTTGCAATAACTACAAAGAAAGTACATTATGTTTTCTTCTTAAATACTGACTTCATTTCTTCAAAATTTTACCAGAAATTTTTGCAGGTTTCCATTTACTTATGGGAACACAAATATTTTAAACTAATTCTTTAATTAGAGGGGAATGAATATATGTATTTCATTCATCTAAAGATAACTGCATTTAAAGCTTTAAAATCATTTTTAACTTAAAACAAGAAATCCAGCATAAGTTTATTTTGAACTTGTTTTAATTCTCAGCCTCCTCCAGCTGTTTTAGGCCAAACAAAAAAAGAACCCGGTTTATAAAAACGACAACAAGAACAACAAAAGAACAGACCCCAAAACCAGCCCACATACTTAACGCTAACCTACCTCACTCACTTTTGGTTGTGTTTGAATGAATCAACGTCGTCGACGGTGAAACCTCAAGCTAAACCAGCTTCAAAAGTTGTTTCTCTGCGTAAATAAAATAAAACACCAACGAAAACCTCAACCAAGTAATTCCTAATAAATCCAAACCATTGAACCAGACAGTCAAACGAAAACAGCAATAGCAAATAATTCCAATTCCTCTATAACTGGTATCACCACTAGCGGAGACTCCATATCCAAACTGCAACCTAAGAAAAAAACACTCACAATGTTTAACTGCTTTATGATTTTTTTGGAGTCTGCCTTAAATGTTTAACTTATTTTCTGTTATCAAAGATCAATTTCAATGGTACACATTTTTCAGATATTTTTTTCGAATTTTTGCATTAAGAAAAAACTCCGAATCTGAAATACCAAAGCAGGTTTTTTGGCGACTGGCTGGACGGTAAACAAGTTGGGTTTACAAATATTAACTGTAAACCAAATTTTTGAGTTTGATGCTTAAAATGAGTTAAATTACTTTTTTTATGTTAAAGCCTTACCTCCTTATTCATAATAATAATACTGTTATGACAAACTTATAAAAGTACCACTAAATCAATGTCCATGGCTTAGTCTATTTATTAGTCTATGTCTTAGTCTATGTCTTAGTCTATGTCTAAGTCTATGTCTTAGTCTATGTCTTAGTCTATGTCTTAGTCTATGTCTTAGTCTATGTCTTAGTCTATGTCTTAGTCTATGTCTTAGTCTATGTCTTAGTCTATGTCTTAGTCTATGTCTTAGTCTATGTCTTAGTCTATGTCTTAGTCTATGTCTTAGTCTATGTCTTAGTCTTAGTCTATGTCTAAGTCTATGTCTTAGTCTATGTCTTAGTCTATGTCTTAGTCTATGTCTTAGTCTATGTCTTAGTCCATGTCTTATTCTATGTCTTAGTCTATGTCTTAGTCTATGTCTTAGTCTATGTCTTAGTCTATGTCTTAGTCTTTGTCTTAGTCTATGTCTTAGTCTATGTCTTAGTCTATGTCTTAGTCTATGTCTTAGACTATGTCTTAGTCTATGTCTTAGTCTATGTCTTAGTCTATGTCTTAGTCTATGTCTTAGTCTATGTCTTAGTCTATGTCTTAGTCTATGTCTTAGTCTATGTCTTAGTCTATGTCTTAGTCTATGTCTTAGTCTATGTCTTAGTCTATGTCTTAGTCTATGTCTTAGTCTATGTCTTAGTCTATGTCTTAGTCTATGTCTTAGTCTATGTCTTAGTCTATGTCTTAGTCTATGTCTTAGTCTATGTCTAAGTCTATGTCTTAGTCTATGTCTTAGTCTATGTCTTAGTCTATGTCTTAGTCTATGTCTTAGTCCATGTCTTATTCTATGTCTTAGTCTATGTCTTAGTCTATGTCTTAGTCTATGTCTTAGTCTTTGTCTTAGTCTATGTCTTAGTCTATGTCTTAGTCTATGTCTTAGTCTATGTCTTAGACTATGTCTTAGTCTATGTCTTAGTCTATGTCTTAGTCTATGTCTTAGTCTATGTCTTAGTCTATGTCTTAGTCTATGTCTTAGTCTATGTCTTAGTCTATGTCTTAGTCTATGTCTTAGTCTATGTCTTAGTCTATGTCTTAGTCTATGTCTTAGTCTATGTCTTAGTCCATGTCTTAGTCTATGTCTTAGTCTATGTCTTAGTCTATGTCTTAGTCTATGTCTTAGTCTATGTCTTAGTCTATGTCTTAGTCTATGTCTTAGTCTATGTCTTAGTCTATGTCTTAGTCTATGTCTTAGTCTATGTCTTAGTCTATGTCTTAGTCTATGTCTTAGTCTATGTCTTAGTCTATGTCTTAGTCTATGTCTTAGTCTATGTCTTAGTCTATGTCTTAGTCTATGTCTTAGTCTATGTCTTATCTATGTCTTAGCCTATTTCTTAGTCTACATCCACGGGGTATGTCTATATAATTTTAAGTTTTTTAAAAACAAATAAACTTATTAGAATAACAATCTTACAATAAAACTCCAACTTCATAACATCCTTTCGAAAGCCTTAAAATGTATCCACTTTCTTAACACTTCTTTTCTTTAAAGACGTTTTGTAAATATTCTCACATTTTCATATTTAGTTAGAATCTCATTTTAATACTTTTATATCCTTAAAAAATTATGTAAATTCTGTAATAACAAATGTAAAGATTGTAGAAAATATTTTTGGCTTCCTGTTTATTTGCGGCGCAAAATGCGCAAACTCAAAATATAGCTAAAGCTTGTTATTCACTTATTCCTGTCTGCAAGGAAAAGCGGTAGTACGAGCAGTATGAAACAACAACAAAAAACAGGATGAACTAGAAAAATAAAGGAAAAGAAGACAGGATTTTGTTGTTGGAAAAAAAATGCCGATAGTAAAAAGGAGACTACTAGAAATAAATAGAATAAAAGAAAATTTATGTATATGTATTTGAAAGTTCCTAATGCAAAGATTGCATTTAAGCCGAGAAGAAAATTTTATTTTGAATAATGTACTTATAAGTTTTAATGTAATTTTAAAGGATTGCATGTGTGTAATTATATGTTTTAGTTATACATACAAACATTACATTAGCAAATTGTGTTAGCCAGAAATTGTCTGGGCAATAAACTTTTAGATGTTTCGGAAATTTTGAAAAAGTTTTTTTTTATAATATACACATAAGACAGTTTCGATCTAGTATAAGGTTTTTATTTTCCACTTTTAAATAGGTACGAGTCAATATTTTGAATCGATGTAACGATTACCTTTTTTTATAATATACACATAAGACAGTTTCGATCTAGTATAAGGTTTTTATTTTCCACTTTTAAATAGGTACGAGTCAATATTTTGAATCGATGTAACGATTACCTTCTGACCGTTTTTGTGATCTTAAAAAACAATTTTTTTTAGCAGAGGTTTACAAATTTTTCTAAGTTTGCAAAGATATTCTGTATCATATAAGAAATTACTACACCAAATTATGTTAAAATCGGTACACATTGAAATTTAGGGACCTAGCCTTTTGTCCCATATTAAAAATTTCTAAGACCCCATAACATTTATAGCGATTGCCTCATAATCGATCATTCTCATGTTTCTAGAGCTCCTGGAGGAGAATATTAAATGAATGAAAGGTTATATTCTAGAAAATCATCACTACATTATATTACTTCAAAATCGTTCTATAAACACCTGAGATATCGCCAAATTCCTAAATTTTATATACGAATTTTAAAAATTTAGTTTGAAGAATTTTTTAAAGCTTTCTGACCTGACGTAAGTGTATTGGACTACAGTCCCAATTTATTACAATTATTTATTATTGTAATAAATAGTTTATTTATAAAACCAAAATATGATAGTAAAGCTCATGTCATAATTCTAGATAGCTCGAAAAATCCCGCTTTATATCTAAGTTTTAAGACAGAATAAATACAAATTATGTTTTGCAAAATATTAAAACAAGATAAGTGTTTTTATGTGTACACAGTCGCAACATTATTGAGTATAACCTTGATAAATCTTGTGATCTCCATAGTCAGGAGGATTTTATCCTCTATATAGCTTTACCTCTGTGCGTTTAGTTACAAAAACCACAAGTAAGGTTTCAAAACAAAGTCAATTTCTCAACTTGTAGGTCTACTCAGAAATATGGACCATATGAACCACAGAAATCACATGTTTAGTTTTAAAACAAACATGGTATGTTGTTGTTACTGCCGTATTATTGTTCTTGTAGTTACCAGGTATGTTGTTGCGATCGGGTACCCAGAAAAGCTCAATATTGCTGTGTCTCGTCACCTCTTTAAGAGATGCCCGGCATTCGAGAGTAAGAACAGAGAACATATAATCTGTGATTGCTTGTTACTTTTGATGTCGGTAATACCTTCTCTCGATTTATATCGAGCTTCCTCAGGTATCGCACTATAAGAGTTGCTGTAGATCGTATCTTATACCGCAAAACTCTCTTCTTCCTGCTCTATTTATTATATTCATTAATGACCTTTTATGTCGTCTTTTGCTGATAACAGTAACATTTGCCATTCGTATTCATTAAATCATAGACCGGATCTTCTAGAGATTGTGGCTATGAGGCAAAACATGAATCATTAAATCGCGATCTCGAAACCGTTTAAAAATGGGGTCGTTTGTGTAGAGTCGACTTTAATGCACGCAAGACTGAGTGCTGTACCTAACGCATAAACGCACGACAGAACATGTTACTTCATCTGTATCCTTGAATGGTGTAAATATTCAGAAATCAGATGCACTTGATGTTCTGGACATGACAATTCAATGTAATGTCTGTTGTACTAATCAAATCTTTCAATTGTCGAAAGAAGCATTTAAGTACCTAGGTTTTCTAAAACTGATCTACATAAAATTTGCACCACCTATATCCGACCAAAAATGGTATACAACTCTCTTGTATGGAACGGTGCTTCAAAGTCTATTTTGGATATCAGGGACCTCCTTTCCGAAACCCCAAGATTCGTAGGCAAAACACGTCAATCTATTAGATCAAGTTCTTTAGCCGTACAATACGTATTTGGAACTCACTTTCCGCAAAAGTTTTATCTGCCAGTTGCAATATACGACTACTCCCTCTATCCGTATTCCCACAACTCATTTTTATAGTTTCAAAACAATGCTTATCATAAGTTAAGGTCAGAGTGCTGGTGCAAAATAAAAAAATAAAAAAATCAAATTTGTGACTGAATGTCTTATGTGGGGTTTATATAACTCAAGCGGCTGACGATTGAGTGAAATTTACATGTATTTTTTTTTGTTACAATAACATATAAATTTCACTCAATCGTCAGACACTTGAGTTATATAAACCCCACATTTGCCGACGATGTAAGACATTTGACGGTTTATACTCTTCGCCAGCACATGCCATTACAGAACTAGTGGAAATGATAAAGAAACCCTTCGGCCTATAAAGCAATTGGTGGTTCTGTCGAAAACTACGCTGCTCCCGAGTGGTCACCAAGATCCTACCACTTTAGATACCCCTTCACGACATGTTAGGAAGGACCCTCGCTTCTATGAGAATGATATTAGACAACATACTACCCAGCCACTCAATATCACCACATACAAAGTAGCTCTGGAAGACAAAAGCATGGTAAAATCAACATTAGCTAGTTACCAATTGAATGTTATACTTGGTGGCCGTCCCCCACCAATTGCGGAGGAAGGGAGAAGTCTGACAAGAACTACTGGGGTATTACAAGCACAACTAAGATCAGTATATTGTTGTCGACTTAATACGCTCTGGTCTAGAATTAATCATACAATACCCAACACCTACCCATATTGTGGAGCAAATCCACACAATACCCAGCACCTCATCCAATGCACAGCAAAACCGAAACCTTTATGAAACCAACGTGATGATATCGACGTTACATTGACTCAGAGAATGATTCTGATACTAACGGAATACCTTAATGCCGGTATCAGACTTTAACATTTCTGTAAAATTACAAATATCAGAACAAACTTTCCATCTATGGTGGTGAAGAGTACAAAGTCCCATTTATTTGAGTATTTGGATGGCTCTAACTGACCGATATTATGGGATATCTAGAAATCCTTTTTTATACCTTGCAGGTAGCACAAAGGAATCATTTATAGCACAAACCAGCTGGCAATTCTAACCTTGTTTGGATAAGTGCCGAAGATATGTCTGTAATCATTCTCAAGATGTTGCGTTAACCTTAGTTCTCCTAGAACTAGTTCCGAATTTGACAATTTTAAATTAAGGCTAAACTATAAATGGTTGTTGTAACTGCGATATTATAGGTAATATCACAAAAGTAGCTGTCCTTGGTAAAAATCCTTGGTATAGGAACCAAATGATGATGAGTTTCGTTACAACCTACTTGGTAAGTCTAGATTTGGCTTGATTAGTGCTGAAGATATTAATCATTTTTGGATGTTGCGTCGACGAGAGTTCTGCTAGATCTAGTTCCGAATTTAAAAATTTTAAACTCAGGCTAAACTAGAAATAGCTAAAATGTTTGGCATTAGATTTAGAATTAGATTTGTTTTGTCGCATTTAGTAGATCTTCTTCATTTGCCCTAACGGAACAATATTACTGGTACAAGTGTCGCAAAGGGACTTTTTATAGGACCCAAAGGCTTTTAAGGCTCCGATATAAGCCAACAGGTAAATCTAACTTTGTGTTGTTGTAACTGCGATATTATTAGTAATATCACAGAAGTGGCAGTCCTTGGTCGGAATACTAGGATTTCCAAGTCGTTCCGATGCGAATTACCGACTGCCGTTGCAACGATCTAACATTGTTTGGATTAGTGCTAATGAAATTTCTCTAATCATTCTCAAGATGCGTTGACGTAAGTTCCCCTAGTACCGAAGGTGATGATTTTTAATTTAGGCTCAACTGAAAATGGTTGTGATGTTTGGCAAAGACTAAATGAAATGTATTTATTAAAGTAAAGATATTACAAGAATACACTTACCTTTTTGCAACAAAAGTTAAAATATTTTAATCCATTTATATAAAAACACAAAATTGCACAATTTCCATTTTCGGCTGCTGATTTTAATGTAAATAAACAGTCCAACCAGTCTTTTCAGTAAAATTTAAAACGATTTTCCACTAATTTCAAAATTTTTTTATAGATACAAGCAATGAAATAGATATTTATAATTTTTGTTTGAATATATTTGAGTATTTTTCTTTTCTAAAGTTAAATTTTGCAGAAATTCCGAAAAACCACCACTAATTTATTGACAGAAGAAATAAATGAAAAAAAACAACAACAACAACAAAAAAAACAAGGATGAATTTTAAAACAGGAAGAAAGCAGATGAGATAAAAAAACAAATGAATTTGCAGAGACAAAAACAGGGAGAAAACACACACAAACAGAAAAAACAACAAAATCAAAAGGCAGAAAAAAAACAAATAACTTTGCAAAAGGAGTGGCGCAGCGTCGCCTTTTTTAAGACAATTTTTTCCAAATTCACTTTATATCTATTAACAGCGATCACTTTTAAATGAAGGGCTTCTTTTTTATCTGTAACATTTTTTTAATTATCGGCTTTTTTCAATTATTAAATTTTTGTTTATTTATTAAAATTTTGTTTATTTGAAATTTTCACTTTACAAACAAAACACACGCACACACACACATACACTAGGTTGTAGAAAAAAGGCTGCCAAACTTTTTTTCGCACTTTTTTTTTGTATAGAAAAAAAATCCAATTGCATTTTCCTTAATATTAAATTTTTAAATACACATCAAGAAATCATTTATGTTAAGAACATTTACATTTTTCTTGAATGGAAAACACTCGGTCTTTTCGTTTTTTAATTATATCAACAAAACTTTGTTATAACAATTAATGTTTGACAAAAATTTTACATATAGATTTTCTTGTTGTATACAATAATTTAGTTTTAATGTATGCATCGTTACTAAAGTAAAATCCATCCGCTAAAATCGTCTATACTCGGCGTTTAAAAAAACAAAACTGAGTATGAAACTGTCTTTGCAGAAATTAGAGTTGGTTACAGAGATGATAAATTCGGTATTTTTAACTTATTTTATTTCAAAAAAGGTACTTTGGTTTTTATTGGAGTTGATGAGTACTTTTCAGTACTTGTACAGGGTGGGCTAATTTGAGATGAGGAAGTAATTGCAGTTCCTTCGACATTTAAGTATGAAACACAATTGGAACGAACGACCAATTTTTCGGAACGAATATTCGTCGCTAGAAATAGAACATATGGGTTTATATGAAAGTGCTCACAATAGATGCGTACGACGAAATTCGTTGTGCGTATCGAATAGTGCGATAGGTTTATTTCTATTTCATACGCAGACGAACGACGATTAAACTGGTTTAGAGTGGCTGTATTTCTATTTCTGTTCTAAAATATTAGAAATTATATGTGTTTTTGTAAAATATGGTCACCTTATAAATTGTAAACAAAAAAAATTATTTCAAATAAAATTAATTAAATATTTTCTTTTTGTGAAAAAATTAAAGAATAAAGTAAAAAAAATTGCAAATGTCGTGAGTGCGCGATATGTACGAAAGTGTGTGTAATTTGTGCTAATGAAAAATAAACAAAAATGGCGTCAGCAACGTTTATTCGTCCCAAATGTGTTCAATGGACGAATATACAAGACGAATTTTTAAAACCGAATTCGAAATTAGTCTTTCGTCCCAATTGTGTTTCTACCTTTAGTCTACTTTTACATTAGTCAGGTTTGGCTTATCAAGTCTTAAATTTTTTGAGAAAAAAAAATTTGTATGAAATTTAAGGAAAATAAAATGAAAACTGATGAAAAAATGTTTGTGTGTTTAAGTGAATGCAGGTTCAAAAGAAATTTAAAGAAAAACTGATCAAGTAAACCTGATTCGTGTGAAACGGGACTTATTAAATAAAAAGTTGAAAAGTTTTGAACATGATGTTTCATGGTCTTTCATGGACTTTTAAATGTTTGAGAATTAACTGTTTGATAAACTTAACGAAAACAAGGCATATTTTAACAAAATTTTCTCTAACGATAGTTTTTATATAAGCAAAACAAAAATTGTCGCATATGTTAATCAGAATAACCACAAATAGTCTTCAAAAACCATTATATAAAAAGAAAATGATTGTGAAAAATTTTGTGACAAGACAGAAGAATATTTACCCGTAGTAATAAAATATAAATAACTATATTTCATTATTAATTCCTATGTTTCTATATTGGTATCAATAAAACTAAATTATAAAATAAATGTCAATTTACTTCCAAACCTCAAATTTGCCCACCCTTTACACATGAAAAAGTGCTACAGTCTGTCGACTAATTGAAACCCTTTATCACTAAGTTGAAATATAAATCAATAGTCAACAAATTTCTATCTTTTCTGAATTCTTAGAGTTTTGTCAGAAAAAACTTCTATTATCTTTAGATTTATAACACGCACGTTTGGAATCAGGCTTGCCACGATCTGACTATTTAGTCAAGGAGCTTTTGTTTATCACAGCACCAGAGGTCGTTATCGCTGATACAACCGTATGGGAGGGTCATACATCGCCTTTTCAAGCCAATTCGATTTTTACAGATGGCTCTAAAATGGATTGCGGTTCTAGATAAGGTGTTTTCCTGATGGAAAAAATCATCAAGAAATAGGCCACAGAGCATATCCCCAGTAACATAACTGAAAACAATGAGGTTGCAATTTATGTCGATAGCCAGGCTACCCTACAAGGACCCAGTATCACCTCCAAACTTGTCAAACAATTAATATTGGCCCTATTAGATTTATCACTTAGTTGTAGGATAAGATTATGCTGGGTGCCAAGTCATTGCGATATCGATGGCAACGAAGCCGCTAGACAAGACTCGAGCCAGGTCTTGAGTCAAAGAGTGACGGATATAGCTCGCCCTATCTGTCATTTCTATTCAACTCTTGGTCTCAGTAAGGAAATCTCAATGACATTGGATAACATGGTCACGTGCAGAAGATCTAGGACCTTATGTCCTAATTCGGACATTAGAATAACCAACCTGCTCAGACCTAGCAAGGTCTGACCCGGTTAGGTTTAGGAAGATGTATAGGAATTTTGACGGGATACTGTAGGCTAAACAGGTGGGACGGTGGAATTCCAGACTTCTAGGCATGATAAAGTTCAGGATATGCAGCAGTGCAAACTAAATGATCTTATATTGTTTATAACTGCACTCATGTGGCTTAGATTAGCCATTCTTTACTATTCTATCTTTATTTTCTACTCTTTAAATTCATTCTTTTTTCCTAGTCTTCTTTTGCTTTTTCTTCTATTTATTTTTAAAGGATCACAATGGACCCCATGGGTCTCAGGGTGAAGGTGCCGTTGTGACACTGCCTTTCAAACTTAACCTAGATTTATATACGTTTTTGTGGTATTTAAGTGATTTTGACACTGCTTTGGATAGGAAAAATTTCATTGAAAATTTCGAACTGTGATTTGATATCTATGCTTTGAATATGATATAAAATAAAATCATATAAATAAAAGTCGGTCAAGCCCGACTTTATGATACTCTCTACTACTAAAGTCAAATACGGCAACTGTAAAAGTTTTTCTTAATTCTTAGATATATATCAGCTATAAGTTTTTTATTTCGGTTGCTGTGAGCAATATTTATGCAAAATTTTATTAAAACACAAATTTGTGGCTGCAAAGGCCAAAATCTCTATTCAGGGATGGCAGTTTTAAGGCAAGGGTATTTAAATGGCAATAATAAGCAACTATGTAAATAGCAGTACTGCCAGAGGGTTGTATGAATTGATTTAATAACCGTTTGAAAAAATTTAAAATGTCTCTGTATGTAAAGTTGAAATTTTTAATAAATTGGCTTTAAAACCAAAAGGCTAAAAATGTCTTAAAAAATTTAGCAATCTAAAATTAAAAAAAAACATAAGTCGATGAAATATGTAAATTTTAGACCAAAATTGTGATATTAAATAATAAAACTTGTACTTAGCATAGTGAGTTTACCAACATTTAAGTAATTTGGAGTTTGGTGCACTGGCTGTTCTTCATATAACATCAATCAAGTTTAGTTTTTATTCTTATTATAATTATTATTTAAGTATTTTCTGCAATGGTTATATGTGAGCTCATTTTGGTAAAATTAAACAGGATGAATAATAGTCATAAAAAGCTTTTCTGTACTAAATTTACATTTTAATGGTTGCTGGGGCAAGGTTTTATGGGACTGTGGTGTCAATCCCAACCAATTTCAATTCCGAATTTAAAAAAAAAAAATCTGATATCAATTCATTTAAGCTTTATCGTGTTACAGCAGAGTTTCCGCAAATATTGCTTAATCCTCATAGAATTTCATTAGGTCCCAGAGTAATTACCATGACTTTTTTAATTACAAACAAAATAACATATTAATTTACCTCCAAATTCTGAAATAAAATTAAAATCGATTGCTCTGCTTTCAGTATAGGTGCACGACAATACTTTTTGTGTTACCATTACTTGTTGAGTGCCATGAAGTAAGAAGAAGCATTTTTTTCGTTTATAAATACTTTGTTGTTGTATTTGAAAAAATCAGCTGTCGATTGACTCATTTAGCTTTTGTTGATTCTTTTTAACTGCATTAAAAGAAAAGTGCATCGAAAAAACACAAAAAAAATTTAATAAAATGTTACTAAAATATTTAGCAATATGTTTCCTAGTACATCTAGTTAGTGCCAAGAAACATAACAATTGCAGCAGTCTCTTAGTACATTTGGCCATAAACCAAACAAATCTTTTAAGATGTATTACAACGAATTCCGTTCCGGTGACTATGTGTACAGTCTGTAAAACTGATCATGATGACCTTTTGGTGACTTATGATGAACTAGCGACAAATTGTACAGATATGTACTTCGATAAGGATCGTATAAATATGGTAGCATCCACAGAATCGGTACTTGTAGGCCTTTGGACTAAGGCTTACTGTGATGGTAGGTTTCTTGAATTACCAAAAAGATATTTAGTTTTTTTTATTACTTTAAAAAAGTATGAACATTTATTTATAATCTTTGACTTTTGATACCATTTTTTGCAAAACTACCTTGTTGTAATAGAAATGTTCCTAATATTGCTGAAGTTGCACTTCATTTGTGTAGCAATTCGTTCCCACGGCAGTCGCTTCTTCGTACCGGAACGACTCGGAAATCTTAGGATTCCGACCAAGCACTGCCACGTCTGCGTAATTACCAATATCACAGTAACAAAAACAACAATCCGATAAGAAGACTCTCTTAGACTATAAAGTACTTTATGATACAATCTTTAAATCGTCCGGATCGGAAAAAACTCTTAGTGAGCCAATCTCTATGTCTTCCTAATCGCCTATGTATCCAAAGAAAAACGATTCCGTAGTTAGTTCCATTCTGTACCCCAGAACAAGAACAAAAAAATATATATTATGTAGGAGTCCTCGAACCCACAACCTATGGTAACATCACTCGTCGCAACCTTCAGACTAACCACCCACATGCCTTTCAATTATCCAGTGTCCTATCCGATGTATTCTTATGAACACAATTGTAACACGAAAGTATTATAGTCGGTCAAGTCCGACCATTTTTGGTCTGATTTTTGTTTGCCCAGAAGAAATAATTGAAGTAATTTACATCGAATTATTTTGCTTCTAAGTTACCACAGCTGCATATTTGGATTTTGACGAAGCGATTTTTTACCGCATCTTAAGGACCACTTTTTTACATTTTTTTTTTTTTCATAATAAAAGTTGCCAAAAATGAACAACATCCCTTAAATGACATGCTAATGTTAAATTCAATAGTTATGCACCCGAATTTGAAGTACTTCTAGTTACTATATCTGGTGCTTTAAATACATCTTTCTCCACACTGTTTTTTACTTTGAAAAATTTTCAAAAATGAACAACATCAGTCCAATGACACTCTAATCATTTAACATTAGAGTCTAATGTTAAATTCATTAGTTCAGCACCCGAATTTGAACTACTTCGAGTTACTAGAATTGGTGATTTATCTACACCTATTTCCACACTTTTTTTTTACTGGGTACATTTTTTCATAATAAAAGTTGTCAAAAATGAACAACATCCCTCCAATGACGCACTAATGTTAAATTCATTTGTTCTACACCCGAATTTGAAGTACTTCCAGTTACTAAATCTGGTGCTTTATCTACATCTTTTTCCACACTTTTTACTATGAAAAGTTGTCAAAAATGAACATCAGTCTAATGACACGCTTATGAACTACTTCGAGTTACTTAAACTGGTGATTTATCTACATCTTTTTCCACGCTTTTTTTATTGGGAATATTTCCTTTCAATTTATTTAACATTTACTAAATATGTGGCCAAAATCTCAATTCGCAAAAGTCAGACCTATTGGAGGCCCAAGAAACAGACAATGATTCCACTACTAAAACAAATGTAGGTATGTACCAAATTTCAGTAAAGCATAAGATATCGTTTAATTGACTCAAAAAATGATTCTGAGACAATCGGTATTTCTTGGCATTACCTACCTTTGCTGATTTTCATGTTATCTATTGCTAATAGCTTGAGTTCCTGGTAGTTTAGGTATCGTTTACAGATCTGCGGCAATCTAAAATCTTAACCAACAAGAAATATATAAGTTCAAACTATTGGGAGGACATTATATTTCACTTAATCTACTACTTTCTTAAAGGCTAGAAGTTTGGAAGTGATTAGGCAAATAAGTCTAATACAATTTGTAATGTTAAAAGAAGAGAGGTGAAAGGTGGTAAATATGAGCTTTATATTATTCAACACTAATTGTAGGTTATGTCTATGTGAAGTTGCTTCATCTTTTTATTCTACTGTCAATTGTATCTAATTTACGTCGAAGACGTGTTTATGCATTAGGGCTTACAGCCAATGGAGAACGCTGTGGTTAATAATAATAATTAGAGAAATTGATGTTGCGGTGACTGGGGCTCAAACCCAGGCAGAATTTGTCGACGAGCTAACCAACTAAACTACAAAACCCTCAAAGTTTCGTTTCCACGGCAGTCGTTTCTTCCTACCGGAACGACTCGGAATTCTTAGGATTCCGACCAAGGACTGTTACAACAACAACCCTTAAAGTTGCAAAGTGTTGGACTTGACAGAGGTTGTTGTACAACCTGCTGTTATCATTTTATCTGGTTAAACTTTAATCATTTATATAAATTCCATTTTGTTGGATGACCTTTCGACATCATTACTCCACACTCCTATAACTTTTGGCCTTTTATCTGCAAAAAAAATAAAAACGTAACCAAGTGCGGTTTTATAGCCTCGTTATTATCGAAAGACCGATACAAATGTTATACTGAAGGTGTAAGGTCAGGGCTATATGGTAGATGCATCAAAAGTTTCCAGCCAAGCTGTCTCAGTATTTGGCGAGTGACCAAAGATGTGTACGGTCTAGCGTTGTCGTGGTGAAATATGACAACTTTGCTATTAACCAATTCTGGCAGCTTCTCGCCGATGGCTGTATTCAATTTATGCACTTGTTCACAGTAGACATCCGAATTAATCGTTTGGTTCCTTGAAAACAGCTCAAAATATACCACACCCTTCCAGTCCCACCAAACTGAACGCATAATCTTAAATATCAGCCTTTAAAGTGGTTTGTGGCTCTTCAACATGCTTGGAACATGTTCGTTTTCCATTGATTATGATTAGCTTCGAAAACGGATCAAATTTATTGCGTTTAAGTTGCATATCACAAGCGTAGAAGCGGTTTTGTTAAATTAAGTTTTTTTTTTTCAAGGGTTTTCTCACAGCGACGATAAAACGATTAATAATTTATTAATAGTTACGTGGAATCTCTTATATCACCGAAGCGGCTTCTATTTTTGATTAAGACTAAGATTATTTCATAACTTTGGAAATATGTCTATAGTATCTGTTGTGTTTATAACTAAATTATCCTTTTTCTTAACAGATTGCTTCAATAATAACAATAGCATAAACTTCGATAAGAAAAATTCAACTTTTTATGGATGTCTCGGGACAAGTATTTCTTATAATCCCTGCGAAAAGTGCAAAGCTGAATATATGGATTTGAACAATTTCTACGTTCATTTAGATCAACATAATAACGGAGAAGTTTGCTATGACCTACAAGATTCGGTAAACATTAATTTTTTTTATCAAATTATGGCTAAACCTTAATTTTCCATTTACTTTTGATATTAACAGATGAATCGTACACGCAATAAATGGTCTAAAGAATTAAAATGCTGTCGCCGTGAATATAATATGATGTTATTTACAATTACATTGTGTATAATATGTAGCCTACCGCTTTTGTTTTATGTCAGTACATATTTAATAACCAAACGCCAAGAGGAACGTCATAACAGTGTACTTTATAATGATGGTGAGGGTTATTTGTATTCCTTTTTTTTTAATCTAAATTATATTTCCATTTTTAGAACCATTGCGCAATTCATCAGCAGCATCAACATCTGGCCGAGGTAACATAAATAATATCAACAATCCATCACAAACTATGGCCAACCAGAATAGTTCTTCCTCCAACAGTGCATCAGCGATCAACAATTTATCTTCTTCTACTAGCAAACCAAATCAAAAGCAAGATTTTAAGAAGTTAAATGAAGATTTAGATAGTTCAGATGATGAAATTCTTAGTACATCCGTTGATGCTAAAGGAAAATTTAAATGATTGATAGACAACAATTTATATGCTTTATGTATTTCTTCTTTTTAATCACTTTAAGCATCACTGTAAAACATTACATTATAAAAGTTTTATAAATAAATTGAACTAATTTTTGGCTTTTAAAATATTTGCATCTGCCCCATCATCATCCATCACGAATTGTAGAGCCAAGACAAGTTTTTCCTGAGGATTTGCCATTTGTTTGATTGTTGAGATCTGCAAAGATATATTATAGAAAAAGGGGGAAACTAAAAAGATCCTAAATAAATTCAGTCTAGTAGTTAGCTAGGTTCTAAAGGTTGTTATGGTCACTGTGGAATGTCCCACTAATTTGGTTAAAACTGTAAAACGCAATTATATTACCGATGGCGAAATTGTAAGAAGATAAATGAAATTTAAGTACTGAAACAATAAAGATATTGCATAAAAAATTTCTCATTCTGAGACTTATCTACATCACAGTTATAATCCATTTTGAGCATTTCTGTTTATACCCTTCACCAATAGGTGAAAGGGTATTATAAGTTTGTGCATCCGTTTGTAATTTTTTATTAGTGATCGTAGACCCCATAAAAATTATACCGATCGACTAAGAATCGGGAGGAGAATTGATTAAGCGATATCCGTCTGTCTGTTGAAATCAAGTTTCTGAAGCCCCTGGAGGATCGACCCACATAAATTATATGTCAGATTAGGAAATTCTCCCGCAATGAACGCTATGAAATTTCATTAAAATTGGTCCATAAAAACCCAAAACTTTGAAAAAATACCAAAAATTAGAAAAATTTTTGATTGAAAAACACTTTTAAATAACAAGAGAAAAGAGATGCTCCCGGCGTAGAGTGATAACATATTATATATCAGATTTTAGGAAATGGTTCCCTAAAGCACTCTGGAAAATCTTATCAAAATCGGTCCATAAACACTAAATTTGATGTATCGCAAATTGCCCAAAGTACGCATTAGAGAAAGCTTGTTGAAAAAACGAAATGCAGAAATAGGAAAAACCATCCTCCTAGAGCACAGACATACATAAATTTGATATCCTCCGCCAAGCATGTTATTTAATTTTATCAAAAGCAGTCCACAAACAACTGAGATATCGCCAAAACACTATTTTTGATGTACAGCAAATTCCGAAAGTACGTGTCTAAGAAATTTTGTAGGTAGTGTTTCAACGATATCTCAGGTGTTTATGGACCGATTGTGATGAAATTTGACAGCTTCCTTTGCGGGAGGATTTCCTAAAATCTGATATATAAACACCACAAATGTGATTGTGAATACCATTCAAATTGTACCGCTCGACTCAGAATCGACAGGAGAATCGATTTAGCGACGTCCGTCCGTCTGTCCGATTACCTGTCTGTCCATTTGTCAATATCTAAGATGTTTATTTTGATGAAATTTAATAGCGTTCTTCGCAGGGGATTCTAAATTCTGATGCATTCGGTAATTTGTGGTAAATATAATTTAGTGTTTAAGCGATATTTCAGGTGTTTTGATCGACAATGATGAAATTCAGGGTGGGGCGATATCCTAAAATTTTATGTAAAATGCATAGCAGACAAAGACACTGCATGTATCTTAATTTTGTGTCTGGCTTTTGAACATAATGATAACATTTGAGAATGTATTATATATCAAATTATAGGTAATCTTACTAGGAAGTACAAAAAATACAGCTAAGTACATGATATCCATTAAAACCCTACATATGTATGTATCTCACATATCAACGAAAATTTAAATTGTTTAATTGCAATTGGGAGAAATCCTTTCACGTTTGACAATTGCTCCGTATAACTTCGCCTAAGGCAATCTCTTAGTAGCTAATAAATGACAAATTATAATAGATACGATGATGACATTTAGTATAAAGACGTTGTACAATAAATATCGTTATTCAGGGCGATAGCGCCTAAAATAAACTTTCGAGAGGGACAACATTTGACAAAAGTATTTCTGATTTCTTGAAAAGTTCGGTATTGAAAATGGGCGAACTCGGTTCATATTTAGTGAAATCTCCCATATAACCCCGACCGGGAATCACTTTAATGTTGATAAATTAAATCACATTATAATTGCACAAAGAACTAGAGCAAAACTTTCCACACATCCATCGGACAGATCGGAAATTAACTAACTTCAGATTAATAAGTAAATCTTCAATAACTTTTCCGACAAAGCTGATATCCATCCGTTCAAAAGCTATATATTTCACGTATGTATCTAAAACTAAGAGTGTATACCCTATAATTCTAAGACTTGCATACATTGACAATCATTGTTAAAGCTTTGATCTAAATCGGTCTGCTAACTGGGCACGGTGTTTTTGCGTTGCATGTCAGAATACGTAATCTTTATCAAATCAATGTGCTCTTGCAAATCTAAGGGCATATACTTTTGGAAGCATCTTTTCTGCATGTTTTATCTGGTCTATCGAACTTTATTAAAAATTATAGGTTATAATTTTTATAAAGTAAGTTAAAGATTAACCCAGTATTTCGAAATCAACTTGATAATTTATATAATTTAGTTTGGCCAAGGAAAAGCTATTGTTAACCGCGCATCAAATGAAAGAACGCCTATTATGGACCAAAGAGAGACGCTCTTGGGTATAACGGCAATAGGACAGCGATAATTGATGTATGTGTTG
Organism: Stomorhina lunata; assembly: GCA_933228675.1. Lineage (NCBI taxonomy): Eukaryota > Metazoa > Arthropoda > Insecta > Diptera > Rhiniidae > Stomorhina > Stomorhina lunata. The sequence continues at coordinate 48,509,990 of OW121742.1, read as the reverse complement.
GTGATGCAAGAAAAATTCTAATACGTCAAAAGCATCGATGCATACAGCAAAGACGTACAGTCAAGTTTCTAGCTAGCGTTAGGGTATGGGGATGTCTGTCCTCAAAAGGTGTGGGTCATCTCCATTTCATATATTGAATCTTAAATGCAGACAAATATACGAGTATAAAAGCTCTGGAGGAACATCTGATACCATCGAAATTATCAGATTCTTCCCATACTGCAAAAAAAAAGGAAAAAGTTTCTTGAAGAAAATGGAATCTAGGTATTGAATTGACCATCTTCTAGTCCAGACCTTATTCCAATAAAAAAAATTGTGGGCTATTATGAAAAGAAAACTTTGAAATGAACCCAAAGGACTGTTGACGGGTTAAAGTCCAAAATTCAGGAAATTTGACACACGACGACCAGAGCAGATCGAGACCGTTTTAATAAACTATAGTTCCGAAAATATACATATTTTAATACCACATTTGTGAAAAATTCTCTGTGAGTAAGGGCTAAGGGTTAGGGCTCATAGTACTGCAGATAGGTTATTTGCAATTCTAAATAACCTAAGTGACATAACATAAACTGTGTTTAGAAAAACAAAATTTTTCCAACCGATATATATTTCTGGTTTCATTTTAATCTATATACATAATTTTTGTGACCCGCCGTGTTATAGCAGGTTAGTCATCCGCCTAGCATACCAGAGGTCCCAAGTTCGTTCCTCGGCCAGACCCACTTGAAAAAATAAATTTTCATAAAAAGCGGCTGTTCACCTCATAACTCAGCTAGCCACTGGTTATTAAGTATTAGGCTATGTAAAACTTCTCTAACTAATGCATTTGCCGTTCGGAGCCGGAGTTAAAAAAGTAGGTCCCTTTCAATGAGTCTAAAAATAGATTCGGATGCAGCTTATTGGCTGAGAGAAGTACCCCTTGTTCCAATTGGAATGTTGTCATATAGGAATATATGTCTACAGTTGATAATATATAGAAAAACAAGTAAGAAAGTGCTATAGTCGCTCAAGCCCGACCATACGATACCCTTCAGCACTAAGGTCAAAGATGTTATTTTTCCTGTATAAAAACAAATATTAGCTAAATTTTGCCATCATACAAACATTATCTCAAAACTTACATATTTAAGCTGTTTCCGTCACTTGGACTTATATGAGAGCTAGGGTCAAATGACCGATTATCTCGAAATTTTGCAAATTGATTACAGTTGTTATACAAATTATGTGTGCAAAAAATAAACTCATTATCTTTAGATTTACGAGCGTTTTAGTGATTTTTGTCTCATTTAGTGCGTTTTTAAAGAAGAGTTTTTAAGGAAGCTATGGTCAAATGTGGACCGATTTCTACGAAATTTAGCGCAGTGATTTTAATTTACATAAGCATTATTTGTTTCAAATTTCATGAAAAATAGTTATATTTGTGGCCAATATATCAATTCCGGGAAGTGGGACCTATGGGAGGTACCATAAATAATGAACCGATTTTGACGAATTTCAATAGTCATTGTCCCATTATCAAAAAATTATCTGTGCCAAATATCATCAAATTATCTTTTGAATTGCGACCTGTAGTTAGGTTAGGCAATAAAGGAGGTGTCAAGCGACACCTTCACTCGGAGACCCCAGGGGTCCATTGTAATCCTGTACTAGAAGAGGATAAATAAAAAGATTGATACCCTAGTTGGTATGAAGAAATTTCGACAGTTGGCGCAACTGAAATTTACTCAAAGTCAATTAAATCGTATGATGTACATTTAATCATTCTATGATCCTCAGCAAAGTTGTTGGGGATAAGCCGACTAAGGTTTATTAATTGGCACGACCAAAGTCCGACAGGTGGCCCCACTGAAAAATTACTCAAAGTTAATTAAATCGTAAATTGTGCATATGATCATGTTATGATCATTAGCAAAGTTGTTACGCATAAGCAGACGAAGGTATTTTTTTAGTAGTTATGAGCAACTTCCGACAGGTGGCGCCACTGAAAACTACTCAAAATGCATTAAATCGTAAAATGTGCAGTTGATGCGCATGTGCCGACGGAGGTTTCTACTTTTATGACCAATTTCCAAAATTATTCAAAATGAGTTAAACTGTAATTTATGTGTTGATCGGACAAAATAAATAAAACAGGGACTGTTACGGTTATGACTTTTATAATAAAACTTAGAAAATAACTGTGATTTTTATAGAAGATTTTTAGAAGATTTTCAAAATTTCCTAAAAAGATGGGAAATTTTCAAAATTTCCCAAAATAATAGAATATTTTCAAAATTTACCAAAATAAAGGGAATTTTTCAAAATTTCCCAAAATAATGGGAAATTTTTAAAATTTCCTAAAGTAATGGAAAATTTTCAAAATTTCCCAAAATAATGGGAAATTTTCAAAATTTCCCAAAATAAAGGGACATTTTCAAAATTTCCCAAAGTAAAGGGACATTTTCAAAATTTCCCAAAAGATATAGGAAGTTTTCAAAATTTCCTAAAATGAAGGGACATTTTTCAAAAGAAATGGGAAAGATTTTTATAAAGAATACTTTTGTATAAAAGTTTTCCTATAGAGAATACTTTTGTATAATAGTTTTACTATAAAAATACTTTGGTATAACAGTTTTCCTGTAGAGAATAATTTCGCATGACAGTTTTCCTATAGAGAATACTTTTTTATAACCATTTTCTTATAGAGAATATCAGTTTTTCTATAGAAAATATTTTTGTATGACAGTTTTTCTATAGAGAATATTTTTGTATAACATTTTTGTATAGGGAATACTGTTTGAAAGCAGTTTTTCTATAGAGAATATAATTTTTTGAGACTTTTTCTATTGATAATGAGTTTGTATTGCAAGAAAAAATTAAAAAAATTGCTGCTCGAAAAAGTATATTACAAAAGATATCGCTCAGAGATTGTTTAAAAAAAATTAAATTTTAAAATAAAAGGCAAAAATTGCCTGATATAATATTAAAATAAAAATAACCGACAAAAAATGTGCAAAAAACTATGAAACAAACATACTCGTTATAAATTGAGCGATATAATAAACGGCAATCATAACCGGCAAAATTTGTGCGATTTAATAAACGACAGAAATAACCGGCAGAGTTTGTGCGATATAATAAATTACAGAAATAACCAGGGACTGAAAATAACGGGTATTTTTGAATTTTTAAATCAAAAAAGCAAGCATTAAAATTTATCTGTTCTGAAATTCAATAACACAGTTTTGATTCATTTGACCTAAATTTTAATTTTATCGTAAGCCTTTTATTTTTTTGATTTTTATTTTTTTGGTTAGAAATAACAGTTATTTTGCGACTTTTATTATTTTAGGCAAAAATAACAGTTATTTTTGCTTTATATTTTATCGCTCAAAATATACCGGGTATTTTTGATTTATATTTTTTTGCTCAATTTATACCGAGTATGTTTGATTTATATTATATCGCTCAAAGTATACCGGGTATTTTTGATTAATATTTTATTGCTCAATTCATACCGGGTATTTCTGATTTATATTATATCGCTCAAATTATACCGGGTATTTTTGATTTATATTTTTTTGCTCAATTTATACCGAGTATGTTTGATTTATATTATATCGCTCAAAGTATACCGGGTATTTTTGATTAATATTTTATTGCTCAATTCATACCGGGTATTTCTGATTTATATTATATCGCTCAAATTATACCGGGTATTTTTGATTTATATTTTTTTGCTCAATTTATACCGAGTATGTTTGATTTATATTATATCGCTCAAAGTATACCGGGTATTTTTGATTAATATTTTATTGCTCAATTCATACCGGGTATTTCTGATTTATATTATATCGCTCAAATTATACCGGGTATTTTTGATTTATATTTTTTTGCTCAATTTATACCGAGTATGTTTGATTTATATTATATCGCTCAAAGTATACCGGGTATTTTTGATTAATATTTTATTGCTCAATTCATACCGGGTATTTCTGATTTATATTATATCGCTCAAATTATACCGGGTATTTTTGATTTATATTATATCGCTCAAATTATACCGGGTATTTTTTATTTGTATTTTATCGCTCAATTCATACCGGGTAAGTTTGATTTTTATTATATCGCTCAATATGTGACGGTTATTTTGATATAATATTATATCAAGCAATGACTGCTTTTTATTTTGTGATTTAAATTTTTTTAAGCAATTTCTGAGCGATATCGTTTAAAATTGATTTTTTAGAGCAGGAATTTGATTTTTTTTATATAAAAATGGTAAATTTTGAAAATTTCCCACAAAAATGGTAAATTTTAAAAATTAACCAAAAAAATGGTAGATTTTGAAATTTTCCCATAAAAATGGTAAATTTTGAAAATTTCCCATAAAAACGGTTAATTTTGAAAATTTCCCATAAAAATGGTAAATTTTGAAAATTTCCTGAAAAAATGGTAAATTTTGAAAATTTCCCGCAAAAATGGTAAATTTTGAATATTTCCTTAAAAATGGGAAATTTTGAAAATTTCCTTAAAAATGGGAAGTTTTCAAAAATTTCCCATAAAAATGGGAAATTTTGAAAATTTCTCATAAAAATGGTAAATTTTGAAAATTTTCCATAAAAATGGTAAATTTTGAAAATTTCACATAAAAGTTTTGAAAATTTTCCATAAAAATGGGAAATTTTGAAAATTTCCCATAAAAATTGGAAATTTTGAAAATTTCCTATAAAAATGGTGAATTTTGAAAATTTCCCATAAAAATGGTAAATTTTGAAAATTTTCCATAAAAATGGCAAATTTTGAAAATTTCCAATAAAAACGGGAAATTTTGAAAATTTTCCATAAAAATGTGAAATTTTGAAAATTTTCCCTAAAAATGTGAAATTTTGAAAATATCCCATAAAAATGGGAAAATTTTAAAATTTTCCATATAAATGGGAAATTTTGAAAATTTCCCATAAAAATGGGAAGAGTTAAAAATCGTCCATAAAAATAAGAAATTTTGAAAATTTCCTTCCCTCAAAAATGGGAAATTTTGAAAATTTCCCATAAAAGTGGGAAATTTTTAAAATATCACATAAAATTTTTAATTTTTATGGGAAATTTTCAAAATTTTACATTTTTATGGGAAATTTTCAAAATTTCTCATTTTTATAGAAAATTTTCAAAATTTACCATTTTTTCGGTAAATTTTAAAAATTTCCCTTTTTATGGGAAATTTTCAAAATTTACCATTTTTAATGAAATTTTCAAAATTTCCCATTTTTATGGGAAATTTTCAAAATTTTCCATTTTTATGAAAATTTTCAAAATTTCCCATTTTTATGGGAAATTTTCAAAATTTCCCATTTTTATGGGAAATTTTCAAAATTTCCCATTTTTATGGGAAAATTTTCAAAATTTTTAATTTTCATGGGAAATTTTCAAAATTTCCCATTTTTGTGAGAAATTTTCATGGGAAATTTTCAAAATTTCACATTTTTGTGGAAATTTTCAAAATTTCCCGTTTTTGTGGGAAATTTTCAAAATTTACCATTTCTTCGGGAAATTTTTAAAATTTACAATTTTATGGGAAATTTTCACAATTTACCTTTTTATGGGAAATTTTCAAAATTTCCGATTTAAAAAAAAAAAAAAAAAACAAATTCCTGCTCTAAAAAATCAATTTTAAAAGATATCGCTCAGAAATTGCTTAAAAAATTGAAATCACGAAATAAAAAGCAGTCATTGCTTGATATAATATTATATTCAAATAACCGTCACATATTGCGATATAATAAAAATCAAACTTACCCGGTATGAATTGAGCGATAAAATACAAATAAAAAATACCCGGTATAATTTGAGCGATATAATATAAATCAAAAATACCTGGTGTAATTTGAGCGATATAATATAAATCAAAAATACCCGGTATAATTTGAGCGATATAATATAAATCAGAAATACCCGGTATGAATTGAGCAATAAAATATTAATCAAAAATACCCGGTATACTTTGAGCGATATAATATAAATCAAACATACTCGGTATAAATTGAGCAAAAAAAATATAAATCAAAAATACCCGGTATAATTTGAGCGATAAAATATTAAGCAAAAATAACTGTTATTTTTGCCTGAAATAATAAAAGGCACAAAATAACTTTTATTTCTGATCAAAAAAATAAAAATCAAAAAGTAACCGTTATTTTCTGAGTTTTATTATAAAAGTCGTAACCGTTACAGTCCCTGGAAATAACCGACAGAGTTTGTGCGATATAATAAACGACAGAAATAACCGGCAGAATTTGTGCGTTATAATAAACTACAGAAATAACCGACAGAGTTTGTGCGATATAATAAACTACAGAAATAACCGGCAGACTTTGTGCAATATAATGAAAGCCAAAATTAACTGTTATTTTTGATTAAAAAAATAAAAATCAAAAAATAACTTTTATTTCGGATTAAAAAAATAAAAATCAAAAAAATAAAAAGCTTACGATCAAATGAAAATATTATTTTCAGTCCCTGAAATAAAATAATACAAAACTAACTGAATATTTGTGTAATATCTTTCCTCTAAATTTATTTTAGTACTTTATGAAATAAAATATATGAAAACTTTAAAATTTGCCTCAAAATGCTTATCATAAAGCTCCGAGCAAGGCTCGGTCAACCAGGTACTATATATAATATATGATTCCCCGACAACATTCCAATTGGAACAAGAGGTACTTCTCTCAGACAATGAGCTGCATCCGATTCTATTTTTAGACTCATTGAAAGCGACTTTCTTTTTAACTCCAGCTCCGAACGGCAAATGCATTAGTTAGAGAAGTTTTACATAGCCTAATACTCAATAATGGTTATGAGGTGAAACGCCGCTTTCTTTTTTAAAATTTATTTTTTTCAAGTGGGTCTGACCGGTGATTGAACTTGGGAACTCTGGTTCAACCGCCGGTTCAACTACTTATATTCAATAGGTCTTTTATAATAGTACTAATCACAACACTTTTTTAAGCTTAACGTTTATTTTCGTAAGCTTACAACAAGTTATTTCTAAATTTTTTTTGGTTTGTTGAACGAATGAAAATTCCTTGAACTTGAAAATTCCCTTTTAAACATTCTAATAAATATATGTATGTACTATTTACTTACGCCCTTTACAAGATAACATGCAAACAATCACTTATATCCTTATAATTTCGCCATTTGATAATTGCATTTTACAGATGAGTAATAAGATTTTCCTATGTCAAGTTGGTTGACGTTTGGTTTGGTTTTGGTTGGTTGAATTATTTTTTGTATTGTACATATCCCCTGAGAGCAGTTATGAGTCATTAATGAAAAATACAGCAATCTTGATGGGTTTAAGTTAAGAAAATTTCTGTTTTTTGACTGCATGCTTGGAAGTGTTTTGCTTAAGGTCTGAAAGACAATAATAAAATATTAGTTAAATATGTTAAAAAAAATTATGTTATTTATAAAAATGAGGAGGAGTAGGAGGCAAAAACAACCATAATTGTTATGACCTGGTTGCATTGATTTGCTGATATGAGATTTATGAAATAAATAACTGATTCGTTGAGGTTAACAGATTTTCTAAAGAAAATCTGGCTTCTTAAGCTGGAAGGACTCTAAAGTAGTTGTAAATACTTGAATCCTTGAGAGCACTTCGGGAACAGACTTTTTTAAAGTCTTTATAATTGGGAATGAATTGTGTAAGTCCGTGTTTCAATTTATTTTAGAAATTAGGAAGTGTGGGTAGTATTCTTATTATTTTTTTGATTTACACTATATTGCACTTTTTTTGTTGATTTTTCTTCAATGATTCTTTTTGGCACTTGTTTTAAATATTTTTTGATTTGATTTTTTTTGTTTTAGAATTTCATTTGATTCAAACCAACACTTTTCTCTTGTGCGAATTAAATTTATGCTTTCATTCAAAATTTTTAAAATTTTCTTTATAATTTATTCGCTTGTTTTTCTTGCAATAACCAACAGTTCGTTTATTTTTTAAGGTAAGGAGAGTAGTGAACGTCTTTTATTTAAAGAAAAAATATTTATAATTTTTATAATAAATTTTCTTCTTTTTTTCAAAGTCAGTCTTTTGTTTTCAAATTTATAACTTTTTTTTTTAATTCTTTAGTGGCTCTCCACCTTAATTTATTGCAATAAAAAGTTCATTTTTACGTTTTATTTTTGATTTTATATGTATTTTTCAATATTTTTCTTTTTTTTAGGTTTAATTCTTAAAAGTTTTATATATAATTATGTAGAAGGAAAAAGAAACTAAATTAGGGTTAAATACTAAATATTAAGTTTTGTTATACTTTTAAGTTTTTAATTTTTTCATCATCTAATTCAAATATTTTTCACACTTATTTTTTTTCTCAAATTTATATTATAAATTTGTTTTTATAAATTTCTTGTTAAGGTGTTGCAATTAAAACAAAAAACACTTTTAAAAAGTTGAGAATACTTTTTTCATTTAAATATTTTCCTTTTTCTTGACGCGAACACCTTTAAAATATTTTGTTTTCAAAATTAAAAAAAAAAATCACTAATTAAGAGTTGAGTAGATAGAGTACAGTGGAGTGGAAGGAGGCGTTTGATGGTAGTTTGTTGATCATTTTGTTTAAAAAAATAAGAGGCGTGGTCATTAAGTCATTACACTTATTGCGATTTTTATGTAAAAACACAAAAATTGTATACGATTCGATAATTTTATAAAAATTAGAGACAAAAAGAGAAGAGATAAATAAATATTTAACTTTTAATTAATCACTTAACGTCGATTATCTCGATAATTACGACCACTGTTGCGTTCATTGCCGCCACGGAAATGGCGATCACGTTCGTTACCACCTCCACTACCACTGCCGCCACTACGTGATGAACCGCCCGCACTACCACCACCACGATGATGGTAGTCGTTAGCACGACCTGGACGATCACGCGAGCGATTTGCATTAGAATTGCTGTTACGATTTCCGCGGAAATTTGAGTTAGTGCTGCTACCGGGACCGCCGCCAGCACCGCCACTACCACCAGCTGCTGTAGATCCATTATTGCCATTTCCATTACCGGGTAGGCCTGGAGGGAAACTGGGCGGCAAGGTGCCTGTTGGTAGGCCGGCATGTTTCCAAGCTGCAAAATCTTCGAACGATGGTGCATTCTTATCATAACCTGGCGGTGGAGGGCGCATTGGCTGTGGTGGAGGATAGTCAGGCAATGGCGGGCCATCGTAGTATCTTGCCGGAGGTGGCAATTGTTCATAAATGGAGCCTGGCAAACCAGGAGGCGGTACCGCAGTGCCACCCGGTGTAGGTGGGGGTATTTGACCAAAGGGTGGCACAAATGGTAATGGCGGCAGTTGGCCATGCATCGTGCGCATATAATCAGCCAGATAGGCTTCAGCTGCAGCTGTTGGTGTCATATACCTTTCCCAAGGAGGTAAAGATGAATCACCACCACCTGCTCTAGAGCCACCACTACCACCGGGACCACCACCTGGACCACCGCGTCCATAGGGTGAACCACCACGCTTATAGCCTGGATGACCCATATGTGGTAGTTTGTATGGGCGATGTGGACCGCCATAAGTTCTTTTATGACGCATAGGACCACCACCACCCTCACGACGATCTCCGCCACCACCACTACGATAATGATGATTTCCTCGACCGCCGCCACGTGATGATAAACTTTTTGGTGCCTTATATATGACCCGAATACCCTTTTCCCTCATCATCTTGGCGGTTTCTTTAGATTTTCGTAAAATTGGTGTTAATTCAATTTTCTCATCTTCGGGGAAGAGACGACACAGTTCGGCACCGACCTTTGGTTCAATCTCTTGGCCATCACGTCCAATTTTAACAGGTTTACCTTCGTTCCAGGAATTGTACAGATGAGAGGTACAATTAAAAGACAACTCTTTGCGACAAATCCAATCGATTTCAATGACTCCACCCAATGCCTTGGCCGAGATACTTGGTGGCAAAACCCATGGTGGTTGGGTTAAATCTCGTCGCGATTGGGCACTCATGCGGGCAAAGCCAGCAAATTTTCCTATAAAAAAAATTAGACAAATGTTAAAAGATCGATAACTCTCTAAGTACAAATAAAATGTAAAGTAAATCGGCGATAGGTCTAGTTCAATTCTATACCACAGATCTTAAAAATTATAAAATCTTTTAATTTACCTGTATAAGAATTTCTGACAAAACACTTTCGTTTTGCACATATAGAGCTGCAAAGATCTCTAATAATAAATTCGATATATCTAAGTTATTTATGTGCAGATTATTATAAAGTGTAATCATGTGTTAGGTGCTCCAAAATATCTTTAAAATGATGAAGGGAGGTGTAATACCTCCCTTAACATTTAAGAGACTATTACGAGCAAAGTAACAAACCATTCCCACGGCAGTCGCTTTTTCGTATCGAAACGACTCGGACATCGTAGGATTCCCTGCATGGACTGCAGTTACAACAACAACAAAGTAATTGATTTCTGGGATTTTCCACAAAAATACGTTTATTTTCAAAAACTAATCGATATGTTGTTATCCAACTTATCCAATTTCTTTTTACGTAATTTATTGTCTATTTCTTCAAGATTTCAAATATTTAAATGCTTGAAAGTTTCATTACCTGAATTAACCTAAGCACGTTTTTACCCTAGTCGACTATTCTAAGGGCATTGTAGTTACAACAAGAGCATAATAATGCTTTACATGAATGTATTTATTTCATAATATCCCAAATTGATGCATTAAATTAAGTTCTGTTATATTATAAAGTTTAAATTTCAATTTCATCTTAATGTCTTTGTAATCTTTAGAGATATTATTTATGTCAAATAAAAGCTTGAATGGTTCACAATTTAAAACCTAAATTATTTTTTTGTTCAAAGCCCTTAATGGGCTAATATTGAATAAAAATTATATCTCATACTTATGATCGGCTCAAAAATGATAGATATAATAAATTATATTTCCAAGCGTCAAAAGTCCTTAAATCTCAAACCCAAAAAAATATTGTCTCTTTAAAGCTTTAAATGTGAGCAGTTTTAAGAATCTATCAGGGAAATTTCTTCCAAAAACAGATTAGTTGTCGATCAAAATGAAATCGTTACGAATTACTATCAAGTGGACGCACTGTGGTCTGATGCATCATCTCACTATTTGAAAGCCTAATATACGCCTTATTTAAAATTTTCTTAAAATATAATCAAGTAACAATTACTAATTATTGCTTCTACTTACCGCTCTCATTGACGGAATATATTAGTAATACATTACGCGCCTCCTTGAAAGCCTGATTTAGATTCGCATCATTTTGGGGTAATGTGGCCCAAACATCTTTACTTTTAGCTATAGCCACATTGTCAGCATTATTTGATTTGATTAGGAAGAAACGTGTATCACGGAATAAATAATTTAATTTAGTTTTGTAATCATAAGTAGAAACGCCTTTTCCACCAGCCCCACTGCCAGAAGAGCTGGTTTTCTTTTCGGGTGAAGCGCTTTTAGAGGTATTTTTGCGACCATTGCGCTTAATATTGGCTGCCGAATCAGAGTCTTCCGATTCCGAGTCGCTATCAAAAGGTGTGGTATTTTTATTTTTACCACCAGCTTCATCATCACTTGCCTCCTCACTTTTAGCACTGCCACTTATATTGGCATTATTGGAAGAAGTGTTTTGGGCATTGTCAATAGATTTTTTGCGCGACTTTGATTCGGATGTTTCCGCTGTTTTTTTATTTTCCAACGAATCGGTGGATGTATCGGCTGCCTTAGAAGATTCAGATTTTTTCTTCTTCGAGGAGGACGAAGACTTGCCATTGACGGCAACAGAAGATTCCTTAGTCGTTGAACTAGAGCGTTTAGAGGCTGATTTCTTGTCCGATTCCTTAGAAGCCTTAACCGGTTTCTTAGTTTTTCTCTTCTCCTTGGATTTATTTGAGTGAGCGGTGCTAACCGAACTTATACTTGGCTGAGAGTCTGAGGACTCCGAACCCGATTCTGAGGCTTCACTACGAGTGTCGAATGAATCATCAAAATGTTGCAGCTCCTCTGCAATGTCAGCCTCATTCTCATCCAGACCCAAATGAACAGCATCTAAATCAGCCATTATTTTCATTGATTTCCTTAGCTTGCTTCCTTTGACTGCCCGTCTACACAAAGTCAGTCAGATGGGATAGATGTTTTTTGCAAATGGATACTGAAGCAAACACTTTGTGGTACACAATTTCTCATACGAACAAAAGAATTTATGGAAAACAACCCGTAAATATACAAATGCGGCTTTCTTTTCTTCCTTTCGTGGTCTCTCTGATTTTTCGTTTATTTCGTTTGTTTTTCTTTTTTGTTTTCTCCTTCTACTCTTGACATTCATTCATTAAATTTTACAATTGGTAAAAGCTGCATCAACAGCAACAACAAAAATTCAGAGTAGTTTGTTTATTTGTATAAGTGCGAGTGCAAGTGCGTGAGTAGAAAAGAGAAAACATGTTTTTGTAATGAGTAAAGAGTAAAATAAGACGAAGAAGCACAAAGAAAAGAAAATTTTTCAGAACAATTTTTTTTGCCGATCGATGTGTGCCGTCTTGACAAAATTTCTTTCGATATTTTCCACTTAAAATTCTTACCTTCTCGATAAATTTTATACACTTCTTGTAGCTATTTGCTAATTCTAGCTTTTAATGATGATTTTTTGTGAAAATATCTAAAATTTTCCACTAAATTTATTAATTTTCACAGAGCTTACATCCACAACACTTTTTTTCTATGCGTCAATTTTTCATTTGACAATGGCGTAAGAAGAGTACAGCTACAATCGTTAAGGCAAGAAACTTAACGAAGAATAAATAAAAATTAACTGTCAAAACGGTAAGTGTGGCCAGATTTTGGAAAAGTGTTTTGAATTATTTGTTTTATAAATGAATACAGAAAGAAATAAATTAACTCTCATGGTGGAGAAAAGATTTTAAAGAACATTTTGTATATCAAATTTTTATAGAAGTAATATGGAGTCCTTAGATTAAAATGATCGCAAGCGACAGGAAAAATATTGATTGTAAGAGACAAAAAATCTTTATTAAAATGGGGAATGTTTTGGTGCATAACATTTTTGTTCTTTGTTAGTTTGTTACTTTCGACAAATTAATTAAATTATTTCCAAACGGTTTAGAAGTTATGGTGCAAAGTATTGTATGTGAAGTTTTTAGTTTTAGTTCAATAACTTTTAAGCTACTGGGTGGATTGTGGCGCAATATGCAGAAATCGGCCAATGGGTAGTTGGAGTTTTAGACCAAACTTTAAAAATATGTCTATTTTTAGTACAGTGGCCTCTAAACTAACCAAAGTTGAGCACCATTGTATATAAAACCTATTGGTACGTATAACTTTCGTAAATATAAACCCATCGAAAAGACTTTTACACATTCGAAAATAATAACAATAAATAACAAACTATAACAGCTATGATGATAGAAGTATATAGAATTTATACATAAGTCATAGGCAGCATATAAAATTTTATCAAAATCAGTTCATATTTAGCCATAGCTCCCATATAAAAAACTTATGAAAACAGCCTAAGTTTCACCTAAAATACAGGTAAATTAAAATAAATCTAAAACTATAACAGATATAACCACTAAATATAACCAGTGTGCAAAATTTCGTCATAATCGGTCACCATTTGACCATAGCTCCCATATAAAAAACTTACGGAAACACAAAAATACAAAAAGAAACGGGGGTTTATGTCCGTCGGATAAAAGCGCGATAGCTCCTTAACTACAAGAGCTAGAGAGACAAAATTTTACAAAAGTATTTTCGATATGTTATAGAAGTTGTCTACTGAAAATGGGTTAATACTTACAAAATCCGTTAACACTTAGTTGGAGCTCCCATATAACCCCGCCCCGAAAAACAAAAGATTTGGATTTACAAAAAGATTTGGAGGTACATTCAGTATATTAAGATTGCATCTACGAAATTAGATAGCTATCAATCAATGTAAAGACTTTATATACGGTAGATGCATTAGGAACTCCTACCAAAATATATGAACCTCCCGTGTTACTATCAACATGTTTTACAGCTTATAAATATTAAACTTTGAGACAAAATTTTGTGTATAGTAAATAAATACTAGGGAAACAACTTAAGATACATTTAAATGTTAAACTATAAAGCTATTGCAAACGAATTTAGTCTAACCATTTTACCAACAATACCACATTTGGTCCACATTTTTGAATTAGCTGAACCCTCATAGATATATGAGATATGTTTCTAAATTTAACACAACTTGATGGTGGGTATACAAGATTCGGCACTCTTACTTGTTTAGTATAAAAATAGAATCGGATGCAGCTCATTGTCTGAGAGAAGTACCCTTTGTTCCAATTGAAATGTCGTGGAAATTATGTATGTAACACGAATTTTAGCTTTCAAGTAGAAAAAAATAATATAAATAATTCAAATTAAAAAACAAAAGGTTTTACAAACGGATCTCGGCCATGAAAATTGTGCTTTTTAGTCTACTACGTCAATTGTACTGTGTCAGTCGCTGAGGGTTGAATATACATATAATTGTTTGCCTAGAAAGCAACTATATTTTCTAAATAATGGAATTTTTGTTATTTTTTATAAAAAATTTTAACATTTTTGATTTTTTATAGAAAAAATTTGATATAATTTTTTGATAGAAAAGTTTTGATGTACATATATACATTTTTTATAGAAAAATTTTGATATAATTTTTTAAATTTTGTTATAAATTTTTAAATTTTAATTCTTACAGAAAAAGTTTAATATAAAAATTTCGATTTAAATTTTGATATACATTTTTTATAGAAATATTTTGATATACATTATTTTGTAGAAAAATTTCGATATTATTGTTTTTTTATCAAAAAATTTCGAGTTAATTTTCTTTTTGCAGAAAAATTTTGATATACATTATTTTTTTTATAGAAAAATTTTGATAAAAAATTTTAATAGAAAAATTTTGATTGATTTAAAAAAAAAAATTATTTATCAACAACAACTCTTTTTGACGGATATTGTCTTTTGAAGTGCTTTGCCCCGGTTTATCTTTTTTGTTCCATTATATCTTGCATATGACATTATTTTATACAAATATTTAACGATAAAATATTTTTTCAGAGAAAATATCACTAAAATTGTGTATCATACAAAAATTTCCATACTATAACTTTTTCATACAAATTTTCGCCATAAAATTTTTTTATAGAAAATGTAAGAAATTATTTTTTTCTAGGAAAAAGAAATTTTTTAATGTTAAGAAATACATTTTTCAAGTGTTGGTTAGTGTAAAATTCCTATTGATGCGGGTAATTAAGCTAAAATAGTCTGGTAACACTATTTAAGCGCCTTTGCGAAATAATTCAAATCTCATTCATAAAATTGTAAACAAAAATTATTTACATTAAACATTAAATGATAGACTCCCTAGAACGGAAAGGTCTTACAAATTAACTTACAAATTGGGGATCAGGACCCCAAAATACAAATAATAATGAGCAAATCTACTAAGAAATGTGTGGAAATAGTTACAAAAAAATGCAGTTTGTGCAACAAAAACAGCGAAGCTGAAGGAATGGCCCTGGTTTACTTTGGAGATTGGATGGAAAAGAGTGGAGTGACTGTTCACTATTATTGTTTGGTAAGTAGTAACTCAAGCAGATTTCTATATACGTTCCTAAAAAATCTTATTTTAGCTCTTGTCCACAAATCTACCACAACGCGGTGAAGATCATAGTGGCATTTTGGGTTTTCTCCTAAAAGATATACGCCAAGAAATCTTGCAGTCCAAAAAACGTAAATGCAAGTACTGTGGTGAGATGAGCGCCACCATTACATGTTGTATGTGTAAGGAATATTTTCATATGACCTGCGGCCACACCAGCAAATGTCTATCACAGTTTGTGGGAGACTTTAAATCATATTGTCATGCCTGTCTACCGGAAGATCCCTTTCAAAATGAGGTTTTATCTAGAAAGCCGCCTGATCTTACGCAGTTGTGTTTCATTTGTTCCGGTGCCATGGGAGCCCATTATAAGGGTTGGATTTATTCGAAATGTTGTGGCAATGGTTATACTCATGCCAAGTGTATGAGAATTTATGCTCTGAAGGCTGGCTATTATTTGAAGTGTATTTGGTGTAAGGACAAAAGTTTTCGGGAGCACGTTAAATATTTGGGTGTCTTTGTGCCGGATCGAGATGCTCAATGGGAAAAGGAGCGAGGAGCATATGGGGAATTGTATCGCAATCATAAACGTTGCGACATGGAGTTGTGCAGGTGCCCCAGAGGCAGGGATTATGCTAATGGTAAATATTTAGTGTCTTTTGTAACTTTTCGGTTATTATTATGATAGGTTCTAAACTATAACTTATGACCGACAATAACGTTCCCACGGCAGTCGGTTGTTCGTTCGAAACTTCTGCTATATTACCAACAATATTGCAGTTACAACATCAATCCATAAATAATTTCTCTACAATGAGTTATTAGGGATTATGCTTATGGTAAATATTACTAGTCTTCAGCTTTACCAAAATAGGTATACTTAGAATCACTTGCTGAGTCGGTTTAATAATCCAAAAATTATGTGTTCAACAAATCTTCAGATTAAGGAGCGTTTTTGAGAATTTAACTTTTACAACAGACTATACTGCAGATCAGATAGCAGGAAATGGTACTACCTTCCTAATTCCAAATGAACTAGAATGCTAGCGAAATCAGGCAAACTCAAAATGATAGGTTAAAGGTGGATAGTTCGTTATAAGGCTCAGTGGTTTCAACTTTGAATTATTACATGGGTATGGGAGAGCTTTCTGAAAAATGGATGCAGCATTTGCTCACAATTGACCATAAACGCAACCGTGTGGCATGGGAACAAATCAATGTTACAATATTATACCAACTAATGGGGTTTATGTATCTCAAGCGGCTGACGATTGAGTGAAATTTACATGTATGTTGTTATTGTAATAAAAACAATATACATATAAATTTAACTCAATCGTCAGCCGCTTGAGTTATATAAACCCAACATAAGTGTATAGAACTCAAAAGAGACTGAGTGAAAATAGAAAGTATATTTTTATATCCAAACTTGTGTCATTCAAAAAGCCACGGATATATTGACAATACAATTCATACAAGGAAATTGCTTTACGCTAATGGTGATAACTCACGAACTATCGCCACCCTCTTTGAGGACTTTAATTCCTTTGCCTACTACTTTCAAAATCAATTCAAATAAATAATTTATTTTTTTTATTATATCATATTTTTCAGCTGGTAAATGGCAACTAATAACTTGTAAATTTTGCGGTGCCTTTGGTGCTCATAATCCCGTTTGCATACCTGGCCTCGAAAACTCCAAAGAAAAATTAAAAGAATTTCTATGTGAAATTTGTTTAGTTACCGAGCAAACTATACTTCATAAAACAATTTCTCCGAAAGCAAGTGATTTACTTGATATGACGCTATATGTTAATAAAGAAGGCACAGGATTTGAAACAGATCCAACAGCTGTTTCAAATCATAATCTAAGTGCAAACAGTACACAGAAAACGTTTGACGTTCAGTCCTCAAGTAATATGCAAATAACAGTGGATAATTTTGCCTTAACACAGAGTCCACCGACTAGTCAAACGATAGAGCAACAAGTGGCGTATCTTGATGGAAACGATGGAGAATCTTCAGATACTGATAGCAGTATTATTGTTGATATTTTAGTGCAAAGAATGTTGGATGTATTTGAACCTAGTGATTAAAGTTTGAAGTTTTAAATTGGTCCAGCACCGCGGGGCGTGTTCTTTTATTATGTAGACTTAATACAAACTTTTTATTTTATTTAAATATTTTTAAAACTTTATTAAACTTAAAAAAAAACTTTACATTGAATTTTAAAATTTATTCTCAAATTGATAATACCAATCAATTTGACTTTGTCTCAATGAAGATTTTGATGTTTTTAAAACATTTTCAAAATCCTCCATTATAATTTCGTGGGTATTAAAATCACGCTGAAAAGCTTGCATAGCAGCTTCATTGCAAAGATTACAAATATCAGCACCTGAATAGTTATCAGTTCGTAAGGCTAAAAAATCTAAATCAACAAGTTCAAAAAAAGGCATCTTAGTTTTATATAAATCAAAAATGGAACGTCTCGATAAGAGATCGGGAGCTGGAACATGAATTAATTTGTCAAAACGTCCGGGACGCATAAGAGCATCATCAACCATATCAGGGCGATTGGTAGCAGCTACAACTAAAATATGAGCGTTTTGGCCAGAAGAAGCAATAACACCATCCATTTCGGTTAAGATGGTCGATAGAATACGAACTTGCACATCACCCGAGTTGGAGGAGCCCATTATAGATCTGCGGCCTACTAAGGAATCTAAAGAAAGTAAAAAATTCTATCATAAATACAAATTTCAAATATCTTTACATGTTTCAACACCTACCAATTTCATCTAAAAATATTAAGCAAGGCGAGTTCTTACGAGCCGTTTGAAAAATTTTCGCTATAAATTTTTCAGCGCAGCCCACATAGGGTGAATAAACTTCAGCTCCCGAGGTGGCTATAAATGTCATATTTGCCTCCGTGGCTAAACACTTGGCAACAGTGGTCTTAGCACAACCAGGTGGTCCATACAATAATACCCCTTTAGGAAGACTCAAACCAAATCTTTCAAAAGATTCCTTTTGTTTAAGACCAGCTAGAACAGAAACTTGCAAAATATTCTTTAATTTGAACATGCCACCGATTGAAGCAAATGTTTCTGTAGTTCTAAAGGCTGTAACATCGGTACCCTTTAATGATATAGGCTTTGACTTCTTTACTATCTCAGATATTATAGTTTCTAAATTCTCTTGCGGTTGTGTCAATACAATTTGCGATATATTGCGTACAAGCAATGCCAAATCAGCTATAACATAGCCTTGCGTTTGTTTGGCCATTGTTGTATATAAACTGGGAGCTATATTTAAATTGGGCAAAGTTTTCTTTAAAATTAGCTTTAGAATTTCAAGGCGTTGTTCTTCTTGTAGGCCAGCTATTGAAACCTCGTTTTCGAATCTTCCAGGTCTTCTTATAAGTTCATTAAGATTATCCAATTTTGAAGTGGTAGCCAAGCACATTATGTTGATTCTGTTGGTAAAAAGTTCATCAATTAAGGTTAATAGCTGTGTTGTGATCCGCATAGAATTTACTAAGGCTTCGGAATTGTTGTTAGCTGTTGATGAAGTTTGTGGACAAAGTAAATGAATTTCTTCCAGCAGTAGAACAGTAGGATCTGAAATGGGGATGAGGATGCTCGTGTAAATATTAGAGGTAGTGTATAATTTTCAGGACATTTGATATTGATCGACAGATCTTTTTAAACGCCTTAAGATATTTGGGCAACTCGTACTATCAAATGATGTAGAAATTATATCCAAACCATCCTCAAACAGTCATAGTATAAATTTTAAGTTATTAAAGAATAATCTTTACCTTTGCTCTTAAATTTATTTTCAAAATCATTTGCAGCCTTAAAGATTTTCCTTAATTCCGCTTCCGTCTCTCCCGGATATTGTTTAAGGCAGTTTGTTATTTCTATACGAAATACATTGCACTTATTTTGCTGCAGAAACTCCTCCACTATGGTGGTTTTGCCGCAGCCAACTGGTCCAACCAATAGAGCATTCAAGCTTAGACATAAAGAACGTTTTTGATGACGTTGTGATTGAAGTAAATTGATTAAAACATTCAATTCCTGGCGTGCTTGAGCAAAAGGTTCAATATTCAATGCTATTAAATCATGATTTAATGTTTGGTAAGCCAGAGAAATATTTTTAATATTTACTTTGGTATCATCTGTTAACAAATAAGAAATATTTGAATCTTTATCGTTTTCAAATTCAATACCAATCGAGTCGATTCCATTTTCAAGGAAGACAGGGTCTGTGACTAGGCAATTATTTGTTAAACGATATTTTTGAAGCATAAGCTTGGCCATTTCCAGTAGATAGGTTTTGGTTACATTTCCCGAGTTCTCTATAAAATATTGAGTGTTAAGATGGAACAATAAATCAACTTCATTAATTTCTATACACTTTTCCAGCAGCACTAAATTTGTCAGCTGTAATTGTTGATCCTTTTGGAGATGGTAATTGGTTACACTTGTGTCCAAATAACAGTGATTTTCCAATTCTGCTCTAGGGAAAACTTGAGCCACAATATAAAATGTTTCCTGAGATTCATTTAAACTCCAAAGGCATTTGGCCCAATGTCCAGGATGAATATGGGGTGGGAATTTAATTTTCGGTAGTAAGCATTTTTGATAGCCTACAGAATCTACAGTGTCCAGTGGTAAAACAGGCAAGTCCAGCTTCATTTTTAAGTGATAAACTTCCAAAAGAAGTTAAAAAATTTTAGCCAATTAAGAATTGTTCTGATAATCACATTTGTTTAGGGTTATTTTTTGTAAACAATAAAAAGTGATGCCAAGTTTAATTAATTTCTTACTAATGGTATTGCCAGAACAAAAAAAATATGCACAGATTGGCAGCACTAAATTCATTGTATTGTTTTTGACATTTTCTTTACCGCTAATTTTTCTTTGTAAATTCGCGTAAAAATCTGGTAAACAAAAGAGATTTGTGTTAAATTTAGCGAAACTTTAAACAAAAATTTCCTAAACTACAAAAACTAAAAGATGGATAGCAAAAGCGTTGCACACAAACTAGATGCTAAGGAACGAACCGATGATGTTCGTCTTAAGGACCTGGCCCCGTTTAGTAAAATGTTACTATCAGAGCCCCTGCGTAAAGGTTTACATGCGGCCGGCTTTATATATCCCACGGTAATACAAGCCACCGCCATACCTGTGGGTAAATCAGGAATGGGTAAGTATTATTTAAATATATTTGTCAACTATAATTGTTCAACAAAAAAACTTCCATTCAGATTTATTGGTCCAGTCCAAATCAGGCACCGGGAAAACCTTAATCTTCTCTACCATAATCTTGGAGTTTTATCAAAGTAACATACGAGAACCACAATCTCTAGTAGTGGCTCCAACGCGTGAAATTGCTGTACAAATTGAAGAGACACTCAATGAAATTGGAAAATATTGTTCCGGATTTCGGGCGGTCTGTGTTATTGGTGGCATGGACGTAGCAGAAGATCGTAAACGCTTGCAGGGTGCTAAATGTGTTGTAGGCACACCGGGTAGAATTTTACATTTGATTCAAAACGAAGTGCTTAACACCTCCCAGATGACACTCCTAGTCTTAGACGAGGCCGATAAAATGTATACACACACCTTTCGTCAGGATTTACAGCGTATACGTAAAGCTCTGCCCAATCGCCAGCAGACTGTGGCCTGTAGTGCCACATTTATTGATAACTTAGATCAGGAACTGGCCAAGATAATGAAAAACCCTTTACTTATATCCACTGAAGAAAGAGCCACCTTATTGGTGGGCATTAAGCAATTTGTCTATGAACTACCCGAACAGAAAACAAGTATTTTAGAAATGCAATTAAAATTGGAAGCCTTAAGACACATTTTTGGTAGAGTAGCCTTTAAGCAATGTCTAATTTTTGCCGGCTCTCAGTCTCGTGCCGACTCATACCGTAATTATTTGGAAAAGGATGGTTGGCCTTGTGAGCTTATTTCAGGTTCGCAGGATCAAAAGACACGTTTGGAAAATTTTCGTAAATTTCGTGAATTTAAGACACGCATTATATTAGCTACAGATCTAATGGCTCGTGGCGTAGATTCTGAACATGTAAATTTGGTTATTAATCTTGAATTGCCGCCCGAGGTGGTAACTTATCTTCATAGAATAGGAAGGGCGGGACGTTTCGGTTCCCATGGTCTCGCCATTAGTTTTGTGGCTTCTGAAAGAGATCAAAGAAATTTTAAGAAATTAATAACTGAAGTTGGTACTGGCATGAAAGTCTTGAAATTTCCCCTAAAAGATGATGTGGAAAAGGAACCTAGAGATTTGTGGAATTTCGGAGAGTTTGAGGAAGATGCCAATTACTTTGGTTTGTATCAAAGCGATAAACCTAAACGGCTAGCGCCTTTGGCCTCTCAAGATAATATAACACTAACATCTTCCATATCGGACAATAAAGAAAATCTAAGCAACAATAGTTCTTCCAATCAACAATCGTCCATAGATACAAATACTTTCCTAGTCAACTCTGAAGATAGCGCTTTGAAAGTACCCAATTTATCCAGTGAACCTCAACCTCAGCCGCAACACAATGGTCCAAGTTCATCGAATAAGGAAGATTTACCAGCCTTGATTACACCTCCACCGCCACCAAACCCTTCGGAGAACCTTAACACAGCTGCAGAATCTCATAACAGTTCTTCTCATCATTTACTCACTTCGAATACCATTGATGATGCCAGTAGCATTGCGGCTGATAGTTTGCGTAGCAGTCAACAGGATATATCGCGTTATCAGTCGGTACTAATGCAAAAATCGGCTATACCAACATTAGTCGAGTTTCTGGTTGATCGCCGTTCTTCGCAAGATTCACAGACCAAGGATAATGGGGAACCCTGTACTAAAATTGATTTATTCGATGCCTATACCAAGGAGGTTTTAAATAATAATGAATCTTTAACAGAGGTAAGTCTATTAATAAATGTTATATATTTACATTCAAATTTAAACCAGCAATTCATATTTTTGTTCTCAATAAATTTAATACAACAATTAAACTTTCATAGTTTGACAACATTACTTTGTATGCTTTAATGTCTAAATATTAAGTTTGTTCCTATACTTTAATGAAACAATCCAAACACCCTATAGTAAAACTAGAACCATGTGGCCCTATGCCAACACTTCTGACAACTTCGGACTATGTTGGTTAGTTTTATTAGAGTAAAGGAACAAACATTCATATTATAAAATGCAAAAATATTATTCAACTAAATTCATTTCTTTTTGGTTAAATTATTACTTTTTAGCCTGTTGTGACTGCAGACGATCCGAAATTGTCCTCCAATAAACTAGCACAATTAAAATCTTTGCTCATCGATAAGCCTGACGCCAAATCACCTATTAACGAATTACAGGATCCCTATTCAGATTTTGCTAACTTTCAAGAAGATGATATCTCCACCTCTGTATCTGAGGGTATTGATAAACAAACTTTTATTTTATCGGTAGCAACACCTTCCATACAGCAGGATTCCTTTTCAGAATTGCAAAATAATTCTTCAGACTTATATCCAGCCACAGACGAAACTAATATTAGTACTGAGACTCCAAGAGGAGAGAAAGAACAAAAACATTTTCCCTCACCAGCTCATAATCAAGCACCGGCTCTAGCAGAATTTATGCCAGATATTTTATCGGGACAGCATCAACATAAGCTGCAAACGCATCATAAATTACAGCAAAAGTTATCTATAAATAAGACAGCTCAAGTAGGAGAATCATTTTCTTTATTGTATGTATATCCTTAATATAATTTTTCTAAAATTTCAGATTGAAATTCCACCCTATCAATCACCTCCTAATTCCGTCTCACCTTTAGTTAATGCGATACAAAATAATGAAAACAATTCTTCATCCACAAGTGAGAGCTCTTCAGCTGAATCTTTAACATCACACCAAGAGGAAGAAGGTCCTGGCTCGGGCTCTGATATAGAACGAAGTGGTAACACCAGTGGCTTTGATGAGAAAACCTCTACATCTGGTTCATCAGGTATTGAATCTTCTGAGCCTGAGAATGAGCAGCTTAGACCACCACAGATACCAGTCTACTATACTTCAAGTGAAGATGAGTCTTATGATAGTGATGACGAAGAGGAAGAAGAAGAAGGCGAAGAAGAGGGAGGCGATGGAGATGATGAGGATGATGAAAGCGAACATTATTTTAATACAGATGATGAAAATGAAACGGCAGACAATAATGATGAAGAAGATGAGGATGAGTTGGTGGAATGCTTTGAACGCCGAATGTCTTTGAATTTATCGCAACAGCAACCCAACACATCTCATACACGCAATCACAGCAGTAATTCGACAAATACCATAACAAATGCTACACAGGATTCTCTTAACTTGGCCTATCAAACGTCCTACGCACGCTGGGTCGATTTATATTGGAACCAAATGACTTTGGTACAAGATTATGTTAAATTTTTCAATTTTACCAGACAGCAGCAACAAAATGATTAATTTATTTAAATTAAGTTAATTTGAGGACCTTGAGGTCTAGGGGGTGGACAATTTCCAAAAGTATTTGAGTTTACTAGACACTTGTATTTTAAACTTCACAAAATGTAAGGAAAAAATTTACAGTAGAACAACTTTTAGACACTATAATATCTATTATTTTTAAGAAATTTGGGTTTCATTAGAAAACTTTAAGCTATTGAAGGCTTGCCCATTTGATATCAAGGCTAGTACATAGAACTAATACTTTAGAATAAGTTTGCTGAAGAATTTATTAAAATCGGTTAAATAGTTTTCGAGTTATGGATAATAAAACTCATACATTTTAGCCAAGATTAGTTGATTGTTGTCTTGAATAAGTAAAATTGCTTAGTAGAGACAACTACCCCAACTAATGCTTGCATTTGTACTAAAATGTTCATTCTTTTTCTCAGTGACATTCACTTCTTTTACAAATACATGAGATCTATAAAAGGCTTCTGAAATTTGAAATTGGAAAATTAACATTTTCAATATCAAGTCAGATCGACAGAATAATAACTTTATAAACCGATTTTAATGATTTCTTCCAAAAATTATTATCAGGGAAATACATGAGATCTATTATAGACTTCAGGAATTCAAAATTTTTAAACAATTTCGAAAAAGAAACACATGAAGCCATTGGAAGATTTGCATTTCCAATATCAAGTCAGAACGACAGAATAATTTCTCTAGAATAAGTTTGCTGAAGAAATTATTGAAATCGGTCAAAAAGTTTTCAGGTTATGGATCATAAAATACATATAACTTTTAACCAAAATTATTTGGTTGTTGTCTTGTATAAATAAAATTGCTTAGTATAGACAACTACCCCAACTAATGCTAGCATTTGTACTAAAATGTTCATACATTTTCTGAAATATCTTCTTAATTTGTTAACCGATTTGAGTGATGTCTTCGACAATTGTCAGCAAAATACATAGATCTCTTATTGATTTCTGAAAATTAAAATTTAAAGAAAATATGGGTTTTGACAAAAAAAATTTTGTAGAATAAAGTTTGCTGAAGAAATTATTGAAATCGGTTGAAAAGTTTCCGAGTTATGGATCATAAAACGCCAATAAATTTTTACCTAAGTTATTTGATTGTTGTCTTGGATAAGAAAAATTAACTAGTATAGACAACTACATCAACTAATACTTGTTTATGTACTAAAATTTTCTTACTTTTTCTGAAATATCTTCTTAATTTGTTAACCGATTTGAATGATGTCTTCGATAAATATCGGTGAAAGATTTTGAGATCTATTATTGACTTTTGAAAGTTAAAATGTTTCAAAATTATGGATTCCGGCAGAATAATTTTTGTAGAATAAGTTTGCTGAAGAAATTATTGAAATCGGTTAAAAAAGCAACAATAAATGTAAGCCAAAGTTATTTGATTGTTGTCTTGGATAAGAAAAAAAAAAATTGTCTAGTATAGACAACCACCCTAACTAATGCTAGCTTTTGTATCAAATTGTTCATACTTTTGCTGAAATATCTTCCTAATTTGTTAACCGACCTTAATGATGTCTTCGACAAATATTTTAAAGGCATATTTATTAATATAATTTTAAATTTAACTAGATGTAAGAAATCAAGGTAAATTTCCACAGCTTCAAATGAATTTAAATATCTAAAAAGTTTTACTTACTAGAAAAAAAAAACATTTTGGAAATTATTCAAGACCACCCCACATTAGTGACACATATATATTCTTATAAAATTCTACAATTAAGAAAAAAGTTGTTTTTATGAATTATAATACTAAAACATTCGAAATATTCTAATAATTTTTGTTCTTAAGAAATAAGGAATTTCTTTTCTCTATTTTTTTTAATTTATAATAAATTCTAAGACTGTGTTGAATTAAATGTTTAATAAAAGAAGTATTACATAATTGATCTTAAACATTTTTTTCCAAATCAACATAAGAAACTTTATTTTAAGTTTTCCAAGATCTTTGATGCTATATTATCTTCAGATCTCAATAATTAATATATGTACAAGATTTTCCTATTAATTTCTTGTTAAACAAATAATAGTATTTATCAAAATGCCAGCAATAAATCTTCATAGACCACAAATTATCATCTTTATCATCTACTCAACTCCTATTTGTTAATACATACAAGGTAATTTTGCAATATATTTTCAACAAATAGCCCAAAGACATTTGAATGCATTCATTATTCACGCATTCATGGTATTTTGTATTGACAACAAATTCACAGAGCCAAAGATCGGAAAAACTACACAAAAATTACTATTATGATGATGATGATATTGCAAAATATTAAGTCACTTTAAGATTTATACATTTATTTATTATATATATAAACAACTGATGATAATGGTTATAACACTTTAAATACTCTTGTCTACATACATTTAATTCATTTATCACATGACAATGATTAACTTCTGATTTTACAGATATGGACAAATGAACATTGAAAATCATCATTATAACGTATAAAGTAACAATTATTTGATTAAACATATTAATAAACAATTTTGTGTTAGTGTTGAGAATGTGAACTCTTGAGTGGCAAAGAATTAGCGAATGCAAGACAAGATATTTTTTAAAATCTTTTTTTATACAAATTTTTCATTACAAAAAATTTTTTAAAAATTTTTCCTTATAAAAATTTTCTATAGAAAATTTTTCATTATAAAAAATTTTCTTTTTCATTATAAAAAATTTTCTATAGAAAATTTTTCATTATAAAAAATTTTCTATAGAAAATTTTTCATTATAAAAAATTTTCTATAGAAAATTTTTCATTATAAAAAATTTTCTATAGAAAATTTTTCATTATAAAAAATTTTCTATAGAAAATTTTTCATTATAAAAAATTTTCTATAGAAAATTTTTCATTATAAAAAATTTTCTATAGAAAATTTTTCATTATAAAAAATTTTCTATAGAAAATTTTTCATTATAAAAAATTTTCTATAGAAAATTTTTCATTATAAAAAATTTTCTATAGAAAATTTTTCATTATAAAAAATTTTCTATAGAAAATTTTCTATAGAAAATTTTTCATTATAAAAAATTTTCTATAGAAAATTTTTCATTATAAAAAATTTTCTATAGACAATTTTTCATTATAAAAATTTTTCTATGGAAAATTTTTCATTATAAAAATATTTCTATGGAAAATTTTTCATTATAAAAATTTTTCTATAGAAAATTTCCTATAAAAATTTTTCTATAGAAAATTTTTCGATAGAAAATTTTTCATTATACAAATTTTTCCATAGAAAATTTTTCATTATAAAATCAAAAACGAAAGACTAAAAAACAAACTTTAAAATTGTTCTTAAAGGAATTTGAAAAAAGTATGTTTCTTAAGTCTTTCGTTTTTGTTGCATTAGTTGAGTATAATCGCAAGTGTTTCATATAAATTTAACATTTTATTTTTAGAATTCAAATCTTAGCACAATAATTTCAAAAATAACTTAATTAAAATTTTTTCTTAAGCTTGTTAATTAATTGGGCGTTTCAACTTGTTTCCTTTATGATTTCATTACATCAAAAAATCCTTGTCTACAAGATATTATAAACCTGGTATAAAGCAAGTAATTGTTGTATTATCATATAGTTACAACATAATATTTATTAAATTGTACTATGGCCACAACAACAAAGAGAAAAAAAAAACACAGAAACACAATTTATATTTGTTTAAAGCCATTAAATAACTTTACACCTGCATCATTTTCTCATCCATGGCTTTTGCAGAAATCATATATTTTAGTCAATGGGGTTATAACTTCTGAAAGCTAAATATTAAGCAAAAAAACTTAACTCTTGTACATGACTTTTATTACTTTATACTCTACTGTCAGTTCAGTTTTTTTTTATTGTTGGAACAATATTTTTTTTTGTTTCTTAAGCTACAACACATAATTATTAGTTTGTTTATGCAGATTTGTTATTAGATAAATTTATGTTTATTTTAACATTAAAGTCACCTTCAAAAATTACACTTGCTCTTAAGACTACAATGAATTTTTCTTTAGAAGAAAAAGAAACAAAAAAAAAAAGCTCGAAACAAAGTGAATTTTAGCCACAAGACACATGTGTTGAAGAGTTGGCGGGTTAGTACTTACAAGCATTAGTAGCAGCAGGTTTAACAAGACTCTAAATATTGGTCTTATTCATGCAAATTGTAGTGATTCTGTACATGGAATTTTCTAACACAAATGTACCTACTCCATTAAGAGTGTTCTGAATAAAATAGGCATTTAACATTTCAGTCTAAGCTTAACCAGTTGTGAGCACAAAAAAATGTAATTAAACAATACAGAAATTTATCTAACGGAGTGCTTACATAAAAGGTTTCTAAAAATAAGAAAATTTTAAAAAATTTCCTATAAAAAATAAGAAATTGTTCAAAAATTTCTTACAAAAATAAGAAATTTTTCAAAAAATTCCTATAAAAATAAGAAATTTTTCAAAAATTTCTTACAAAAATAAGAAATTTTTCAAAAAATTCCTATAAAAATAAGAAATTTTTCAAAAATTTCCTATAAAAATAAGAAATTTTTGAAAATTTTCCTATAAAAATAAGAAATTTTTGAAAAATTTCCTATAAAAATAAGAAATTTTTGAAAAATTTCCTATAAAAATAAGAAATTTTTGAAAAATTTCCTATAAAAATAAGAAATTTTTAATAATTTTCCTATAAAAATAAGAAATTTTTCAAAAATTTCCTATCAAAATAAGAAATTTTTGAAAATCTTCCTATAAAAAAAATTTTTTTTTGAAAAATTAGCTATAAAAATAAGAAATTTTTGATAATTTTCCTATAAAAATAAGAAAATTTTCAAAAATTTCCTATAAAAATAAGAAAATTTTCAAAAATTTCCTATAAAAATAAGAAATTTTTCAAAAATTTCCTATAAAAATAAGAAATTTTCAAAAATTTCCTATAAAAATAAGAAATTTTTGAAAAATTTCCTATAAAAATCGGAAATTTTTGAAAAATTTCCTATAAAAATCGGAAAATTTTTGAAAAAATTCCTATAAAAATAGGAAATTTTTGAAAATTTTCCTATAAAAATAGGAAGTTTTTAAAATTTTTTTTATAAAAATAGGAAATTTTTTTAAAATTTTGTATAAAAATAGGAAATTTTTGAAAAATTTAGTATAAAAATAGGAAATTTTTTGAAAAATAGGAATTTTTGAAAAATTTCCTATAAAAATAGGAATTTTTTCAAAAATTTCCTATAAAAATAAGAAATTTTTGAAAAATTTCCTATAAAAATAAGAAATTTTTGGAAAATTTCCTATAAAAATCGGAAATTTTTGAAAAATTTCCTATAAAAATCGGAAATTTTTTGAAAAATTTCCTATAAAAATAGGAAATTTTTGAAAAATTTCCTATAAAAATAGGAAGTTTTTAAAATTTTTTTTATAAAAATAGGAAATTTTTTTAAAATTTTGTATAAAAATAGGAAATTTTTGAAAAATTTAGTATAAAAATAGGAAATTTTTAAAAAATTGGAATTTTTGAAAAATTTCCTATAAAAATAGGAATTTTTTTCAAAAATGTCCTATAAAAATAAGAAATTTTTTAAAAATTTCCTATAAAAATAAGAAAATTTTGGAAAATTTCCTATAAAAATAAGAAATTTTTGGAAAATTTCCTGTAAAAATAAGAAATTTTTGAAAAATTTCCTATAAAAATAAGAAATTTTTGAAAAATTTCCTATAAAAATAAGAAATTTTTGAAAAATTTCCTATAAAAATAAGAAATTTTTAAAAAATTTCCTATAAAAATAAGAAATTTTTGAAAAATTTCCTATAAAAATAAGAAATTTTTGAAAAATTTCCTAAAAAAATAAGAAATTTTTGAAAAATTTCCTAAAAAAATAAGAAATTTTTGAAAAATTTCCTATAAAAATAAGAAATTTTTGAAAAATTTCCTATAAAAATAAGAAATTTTTGAAAAATTTCCTATAAAAATAAGAAATTTTTCAAAAATTTCCTATAAAAATAGGAATTTTTTTTCAAAAATGTCCTATAAAAATAAGAAATTTTTTAAAAATTTCCTATAAAAATAAGAAAATTTTGGAAAATTTCCTATAAAAATAAGAAATTTTTGGAAAATTTCCTGTAAAAATAAGAAATTTTTGGAAAATTTCCTAAAAAAATAAGAAATTTTTAGAAAATTTCCCAAAAAAAATTAGAAATTTTTGAAAAATTTCCTAAAAAAATAAGAAATTTTTGGAAAATTTCCCAAAAAATTAGAAATTTTTAAAAAATTTCCTTAAAAAATAAGAAATTTTTGGAAAATTTTCTATAAAAAGAAGAAATTTTTGGAAAATTTCCTATAAAAATAAGAAAAAAATTTTCTATGAGAAAAGAATTTTAGAAAAATAAGAAATTTTTAAAATATTCTTATTAAAAAATAAGAAATTTTTAAACAATTTCTTATAAAAAAAAAAATAAGAAATTTTTTAATACAACTACAAATTTTATTCGGAGCACTCTTTACTTGGATTGGCAGAACAAAAAGATTTGCATGTTATTTGCAATTGCTTAATGGTTGGAATAAGTTGATGCGCTGTTCAGCATTAGGCCCTCAAGACTAGTGTTTAGGTAGCATAACGTATGCTCCAAATTCGAAGAAGAAAATATTATACGATTTTGTACTAAGCTTTAAAAATTATTCCTCGGCTATGGATAGTTATCTTATCGTGATGGAGAGGCTTATGCGCAATGACCTTTGAGACTATGCAAATGGAAGATATTGTTATTAAATTTTCGGAAGGTTCACTCATACCAGAAAATATGCTCCCCATTCCTGCATCAAACCCAGATTGATTTTCTCACGCTCCTTATTGGATTTGGGACACGAGTGCGATACACGCGATTTGTTTAACATGCAGTAAATGTAACAAAAGATATTTTCTTTTCTAGCCGTTAACTTAAGACAATGAAAAAAGTTGAAGCAACAAAAGAAAATCTAATAAAAGAAATTGTGAAAATACTAATCGAATGTAAGAAAAGCGTTCACCGTCTCGTCTGGTAAGAATAAGTGACCCATTGGGGAAAATTTACTTGAACACGTTTGTAGGCATTTATCTAGTTGTAATCTTAGCAAAGTATTTGTATTTTATTTTTGTTCATGAAAAAATTCTCTACACGATTTACATATGCATGTATAAACATAGATACATATCTATGTCATCTGCCAATTTTAAACAAAAGGGTAAGTTAGGTTTAATATATGTTTGACTTACTTCAAAATTTACGATTATAAGCTCTCAGCGATAGTTTTGATTTCGGTAAAGTAAGTTTCCTAATGTCTTTTCTGTTGAATATTTCCAAGCATTTGAAAACGTTCCTCAATAATAATGTCATCATTATTAGGAAGTTTTAAGTAGAGTCAAAACGATTCGACTTCGATGATAATCATGTTAGTGTTTTGGACTATGTATAACTATGTTAAAAAATGGAATAAAATGAATGTTACCTCAACTTCATGGGGTTGAGTATGTACTTGAAAATTACTTTATAACTGATGTTCTGTTCATTTTACTCGTTCCAGTGTTATATGTATTTGCAGCATGACTCCAAGGCTGAACTTTGTTGGCTTTAAGCGGCTTTTTGACTTAAAGTGGCGCATCGCTGCAGACAATGGAACAAATTCTAAAGAGTACAGAGAATTTGTTGATAGCAAAATTTGAAAAATTTCCTATAAAAATAAGAAATTTTTGAAAAATTTCCTATAAAAATAAGAAATTTTTGAAAAATTTCCTATAAAAATAAGAAATTTTTGAAAAATTTCCTATAAAAATAAGAAATTTTTGAAAAATTTCCTATAAAAATAAGAAATTTTTGAAAAATTTCCTATAAAAATAAGAAATTTTTGAAAAATTTCCTATAAAAATAAGAAATTTTTGAAAAATTTCCTATAAAAATAAGAAATTTTTGAAAAATTTCCTATAAAAATAAGAAATTTTTGAAAAATTTCCTATAAAAATAAGAAATTTTTGAAAAATTTCCTATAAAAATAAGAAATTTTTAAAAAATTTCCTATAAAAATAAGAAATTTTTGAAAAATTTCCTATAAAAATAAGAAATTTTTGAAAAATTTCCTAAAAAAATAAGAAATTTTTGAAAAATTTCCTAAAAAAATAAGAAATTTTTGAAAAATTTCCTATAAAAATAAGAAATTTTTGAAAAATTTCCTATAAAAATAAGAAATTTTTGAAAAATTTCCTATAAAAATAAGACATTTTTGAAAAATTTCCTATAAAAATAAGAAATTTTTGAAAAATTTCCTATAAAAATATTAAATTTTTGAAATTTTTTCCTATAAAAATAGGAAATTTTTAAAAATTTTGAAATTTTTTCCTATAAAAATAGGAAATTTTTGAAATTTTTGAAATTTTTTCCTATAAAAATAGGAAATTTTTGAAATTTTTTCCTATAAACATAGGAAATTTTTGAAATTTTCGAAAAATTTCCTATAAAAATAGGAAATTTTCGAAAAATTTCCTATAAAAATAAGAAATTTTTGAAAAATTTCCTATAAAAATAGGAAATTTTTGAAAAATTTCCTATAAAAATAGGAAATTTTTGAAAAATTTCCTATAAAAATAGGAAATTTTTGAAAAATTTCCTATAAAAATAGGAAATTTTTGAAAAATTTCCTATAAAAATAGGAAATTTTTGAAAAATTTCCTATAAAAATAGGAAATTTTTGAAAAATTTCCTATAAAAATAGGAAATTTTTGAAAAATTTCCTATAAAAATAGGAAATTTTTGAAAAATTTCCTATAAAAATAGGAAATTTTTGAAAAATTTCCTATAAAAATAGGAAATTTTTGAAAAATTTCCTATAAAAATAGGCAATTTTTGAAAAATTTCCTATAAAAATAGGAAATTTTTGAAAAATTTCCTTTAAAAATAGGAAATTTTTGAAAAATTTCCTATACAAATAGGAAATTTTTGAAAAATTTCCTATAAAAATAGGAAATTTTTGAAAAATTTCCTATAAAAATAGGAAATTTTTGAAAAATTTCCTATAAAAATAGGAAATTTTTGAAAAATTTCCTATAAAAATAGGAAATTTTTGAAAAATTTCCTATAAAAATAGGAAATTTTTGAAAAATTTCCTATAAAAATAGGAAATTTTTGAAAAATTTCCTATAAAAATAGGAAATTTTTGAAAAATTTTCCTATAAAAATAGGAAATTTTTGAAAAATTTCCTATAAAAATAGGAAATTTTTGAAAAATTTCCTATAAAAATAGGAAATTTTTGAAAAATTTCCTATAAAAATAGGAAATTTTTGAAAAATTTCCTATAAAAATAGGAATTTTTTGAAAAAATTCCTATAAAAATAGGAAATTTTTGAAAAATTTCCTATAAAAATAGGAAATTTTTGAAAAATTTCCTATAAAAATAGGAAATTTTTGAAAAATTTCCTATAAAAATAGGAAATTTTTGAAAAATTTCCTATAAAAATAGGAAATTTTTGAAAAATTTCCTATAAAAATAGGAAATTTTTGAAAAATTTCCTATAAAAATAGGAAATTTTTGAAAAATTTCCTATAAAAATAGGAAATTTTTGAAAAATTTCCTATAAAAATAGGAAATTTTTGAAAAATTTCCTATAAAAATAGGAAATTTTTGAAAAATTTCCTATAAAAATAGGAAATTTTTGAAAAATTTCCTATAAAAATAGGAAATTTTTGAAAAATTTCCTATAAAAATAGGAAATTTTTGAAAAATTTCCTATAAAAATAGGAAATTTTTGAAAAATTTCCTATAAAAATAGGAAATTTTTGAAAAATTTCCTATAAAAATAGGAAATTTTTGAAAAATTTCCTATAAAAATAGGAAATTTTTGAAAAATTTCCTATAAAAATAGGAAATTTTTGAAAAATTTCCTATAAAAATAGGAAATTTTTGAAAAATTTCCTATAAAAATAGGAAATTTTTGAAAAATTTCCTATAAAAATAGGAAATTTTTGAAAAATTTCCTATAAAAATAGGAAATTTTTGAAAAATTTCCTATAAAAATAGGAAATTTTTGAAAAATTTCCTATAAAAATAGGAAATTTTTGAAAAATTTCCTATAAAAATGGGAAATTTTTGAAAAATTTCCTATAAAAATAAGAAATTTTTGAAAAATTTCCTATAAAAATAGGAAATTTTTGAAAAATTTCCTATAAAAATAGGAAATTTTTGAAAAATTTCCTATAAAAATAGGAAATTTTTGAAAAATTTCCTATAAAAATAGGAAATTTTTGAAAAATTTCCTATAAAAATAGGAAATTTTTGAAAAATTTCCTATAAAAATAGGAAATTTTTGAAAAATTTCCTATAAAAATAGGAAATTTTTGAAAAATTTCCTATAAAAATAGGAAATTTTTGAAAAATTTCCTATTTTTATAGGAAATTTTTGAAAAATTTCCTATAAAAATAGGAAAATTTTTGAAAAATTTATAGGAAATTTTTGAAAAATTTCCTATAAAAATAGGAAATTTTTGAAAAATTTCCTATAAAAATAGGAAATTTTTGAAAAATTTCCTATAAAAATAGGAAATTTTTGAAAAATTTTCCTATAAAAAATGAAAAAATTCCTAGGAAATTTTTGAAAAATTTCCTATAAAAATAGGAAATTTTTGAAAAATTTCCTATAAAAATAGGAAATTTTTGAAAAATTTCCTATAAAAATAGGAAATTTTTGAAAAATTTCCTATAAAAATAGGAAATTTTTGAAAAATTTCCTATAAAAATAGGAAATTTTTGAAAAATTTCCTATAAAAATAGGAAATTTTTGAAAAATTTCCTATAAAAATAGGAAATTTTTGAAAAATTTCCTATAAAAATAGGAAATTTTTGAAAAATTTCCTATAAAAATAGGAAATTTTTGAAAAATTTCCTATAAAAATAGGAAATTTTTGAAAAATTTCCTATAAAAATAGGAAATTTTTGAAAAATTTCCTATAAAAATAGGAAATTTTTGAAAAATTTCCTATAAAAATAGGAAATTTTTGAAAAATTTCCTATAAAAATAGGAAATTTTTGAAAAATTTCCTATAAAAATAGGAAATTTTTGAAAAATTTCCTATAAAAATAGGAAATTTTTGAAAAATTTCCTATAAAAATAGGAAATTTTTGAAAAATTTCCTATAGAAATAGGAAATTTTTGAAAAATTTCCTATAAAAATAGGAAATTTTTAAAAAATTTCCTATAAAAATAGGAAATTTTTTAAAAATTTCCTATAAAAATAGGAAATTTTTGAAAAATTTCCTATAAAAATAGGAAATTTTTGAAAAATTTCCTATAAAAATAGGAAATTTTTGAAAAATTTCCTATAAAAATAGGAAATTTTTGAAAAATTTCCTATAAAAATAGGAAATTTTTGAAAAATTTCCTATAAAAATAGGAAATTTTTGAAAAATTTCCTATAAAAATAGGAAATTTTTGAAAAATTTCCTATAAAAATAGGAAATTTTTGAAAAATTTCCTATAAAAATAGGAAATTTTTGAAAAATTTCCTATAAAAATAGGAAATTTTTGAAAAATTTCCTATAAAAAATAGGAAATTTTTGAAAAATTTCCTACAAAAAATAGGAAATTTTTGAAAAATTTCCTAAAAAAAATAGGAAATTTTTAAAAAATTTTATAAAAAAATAGGAAATTTTTGAAAAATTTCCTATAAAAATAGGAAATTTTTGGAAAATTTTGTATAGAAATAGGAAATTTTTGAAAAATTTTGTGTAGAAATAGGAAATTTTTGAAAAATTTTGTGTAAAAATAGGAAATTTTTGAAAAATTTTGTATAAAACTAGGAAATTTTTGAAAAATTTTGTATAAAAGTAGGAAATTTTTGAAAAATTTTGTATAAAAATAGGAAATTTTTGAAAAATTTTGTATAAAACTAGGAAATTTTTGAAAAATTATGTATAAAAATAGGAAATTTTTGAAAAATTTTGTATAAAAATAAGAATTTTTTGAAAAATTTTGTATAAAAATAAGAAACTTTTGAAAAATTTCATTTAAAAATAGAAAATTTTTCAAAAATTGTCTATTTTTATAGAAAAATTTTCAAAATTTCCTTTAAAAACACATTTTTGAAATATTTCCTTTAAAAATAGGAATTTTTTGAAAAATTTCCTGTAAAAATATGAAATTTTTGAAAAATTTCCTATAGAAATGGGAAATTTTTGAAAATATTTGTATGAAGATTTCCTAAAAATATTAAATTTTTTAAAATGAAGTGTACTAGTACCGCCTTAAATGAAGTAGCTTCAATACCCTTGTGAACCTTAACTGCTTAATTTTTGTCTACCATTTGCAGAAAATCTGTTGTAGTTTATTATTAGTTTCTTATTGAACTATTTGGTTGTCTCGTTGGTAGCATTGGAAAACAATTTGGCGACAATATTGCAACTCAATGATTTATTATGCAAATCGTAACTTATAGACTTAAAATAACTTAAAGTCGAATATATATATTTATATATATATAGAAAGAGACTTATGTATGTGGAATAAGTAAATTCAATTGAAACTAAAATCCACATGCACTCGGTCTATACAATGCAACTCATTTATATATTTTATTTCATTGAATTGCTTAAGGATAGATTTAAAATGAAAACGTTTCGGAATTTCAAATATTGAGTTATTACATTTAAGAAGCAATTACTAGTTACCAATTCGAAACATGTAACAATCGTGTTTTAACAAAACCAAAAACCCATAAAACATATCAAGAATTAATTAGTATATCGATTACATACATATTTTAACATATGAATTCTAGTAAAAACTACTTAGTTACTAAGTATTAGTAAATAATGATTTTTGATTTATTTCAATTATTTTATTCATTCTCAGAAATCTTAATGTCTTATTATAGAAATAGAATCTAGATTTGTTTAAGATTGGAAATTTGATAGGTCTTTTATGGTGTTCCAAAGCCGCCCATGGGTGTTTTAATGGTTTTGTAAAATATGACTTTGTGACTAAGTAGATTGTTATTATTAAAATTAATACTACCTAATATTAATATTACCATTTTTATGGGTAATTTTTAAAATTTTACTATTGTTCTGTGGGAAAATTTTCAAAATTTCGTACCACTGTGCAGCTGTTTCCACTGTATTTCCCAATTCACTCTAATTTCATAGTTAAATACTTTATGCCTGTTCATTTGAAATATCTTATTGTTAAAATTTGATTTCCCGGATTTAATTAAATGATTTCCACAACTTTAGGCATTTAATATTTTATAACAAATTCTCAGCTGTTGACCGAACAAAAGTTTAACTAAAAGCCAAGTTGATATTAAGTATGATTGAATCTTAAAGAGTACAATAATCAATTTTACGCAAATGATATAAGAAACCAAAGCTTAACAGTAGATAATAGACCGGCCCTCTAAACATTTTGGTTTTATTCATTATTGACAACAAAACACAAAATAAGAGGTATCCAAGACAAACTTCAAGAGACGGTCTAGAGCATATGTTACTTTTCTAATCAAAATAGTCAATCTAATGATCTGCTATACTACAAAAGTATACAATTATGTGCTCAAAAGCAAAACAGTCTAAGTCGTAATGTAAATTTCTTATTTTTACTGCAAATTTTTCAAAAATTTCTTTTTTTCTAAAGGAAATTTTTCAAAAATTTATTTTTTTTTCTATAGAAATTTTATAAAAATTTCGTATTTTTCTAAAGAAAATATTTCAAAATTTCTTATTTAAAAAAAAAAAAATTTTATTAATGTTAATTTTTCAAAAATTTTATATTTTTCCAAAATATTTTTCATAAATTTCCTAATTTTAAAGGAAATTTTTCAAGAATTTCCTATATTTATATAAAATTTTCCAAATATTTCTTTAATATTCCTATTTTTTCTATTTTTAAAGGAAATTTTTTAAAAAATTCCAATTCTTACATGGAATTTTTCAAAAATTTCCTATTTTTACAGGAAATTTTTAAAAATTTTCTATTTTTAAAGTAAATTTTTCAAAAATTTCCTGTTTTTAAAGGAAATTTTTCAAAAATTTCTTGTTTTTAAAAGAAATTTTTCAAAAAATTCCTATTTTGAAAGGAAATTTTTAAAAAATAAAAAATATTTTTAAACGAAATTTTTCAAAAATTTCCTATTTTTATAGGAAATTTTTCAAAAATTTCCTATTTTTATAGGAAATTTTTCAAAAATTTCCTATTTTTATAGGAAATTTTTCAAAAATTTCCTATTTTTATAGGAAATTTTTCAAAAAATTCCTATTTTTATAGGAAATTTTTCAAAAATTTCCTATTTTTATAGGAAATTTTTCAAAAATTTCCTATTTTTATAGGAAATTTTTCAAAAATTTCCTATTTTTATAGGAAATTTTTCAAAAATTTCCTATTTTTATAGGAAAATTTTCAAAAATTTCCTATTTTTATAGGAAATTTTTCAAAAATTTCCTATTTTTATAGGAAATTTTTCAAAAATTTCCTATTTTTATAGGAAATTTTTCAAAAATTTCCTATTTTTATAGGAAATTTTTCAAAAATTTCCTATTTTTATAGGAAATTTTTCAAAAATATCCTATTTTTATAGGAAATTTTTCAAAAATTTCCTATTTTTATAGGAAATTTTTCAAAAATTTCCTATTTTTATAGGAAATTTTTCAAAAATTTCCTATTTTTATAGGAAATTTTTCAAAAATTTCCTATTTTTATAGGAAATTTTTCAAAAATTTCCTATTTTTATAGGAAATTTTTCAAAAATTTCCTATTTTTATAGGAAATTTTTCAAAAATTTCCTATTTTTATAGGAAATTTTTCAAAAATTTCCTATTTTTATAGGAAATTTTTCAAAAATTTCCTATTTTTATAGGAAATTTTTCAAAAATTTCCTATT
The DNA here is from genome assembly GCA_933228675.1 of Stomorhina lunata. NCBI lineage: Eukaryota > Metazoa > Arthropoda > Insecta > Diptera > Rhiniidae > Stomorhina > Stomorhina lunata. Next base: position 48,470,845 of record OW121742.1, on the reverse strand, counting down.
TTTATAGGAAATTTTTCAAAAATTTCCTATTTTTATAGGAAATTTTTCAAAAATTTCCTATTTTTATAGGAAATTTTTCAAAAATTTCCTATTTTTATAGGAAATTTTTCAAAAATTTCCTATTTTTATAGGAAATTTTTCAAAAATTTCCTATTTTTATAGGAAATTTTTCAAAAATTTCCTATTTTTATAGGAAATTTTTCAAAAATTTCCTATTTTTATAGGAAATTTTTCAAAAATTTCCTATTTTTATAGGAAATTTTTCAAAAATTTCCTATTTTTATAGGAAATTTTTCAAAAATTTCCTATTTTTATAGGAAATTTTTCAAAAATTTCCTATTTTTATAGGAAATTTTTCAAAAATTTCCTATTTTTATAGGAAATTTTTCAAAAATTTCCTATTTTTATAGGAAATTTTTCAAAAATTTCCTATTTTTATAGGAAATTTTTCAAAAATTTCCTATTTTTATAGGAAATTTTTCAAAAATTTCCTATTTTTATAGGAAATTTTTCAAAAATTTCCTATTTTTATAGGAAATTTTTCAAAAATTTCCTATTTTTATAGGAAATTTTTCAAAAATTTCCTATTTTTATAGGAAATTTTTCAAAAATTTCCTATTTTTATAGGAAATTTTTCAAAAATTTCCTATTTTTATAGGAAATTTTTCAAAAATTTCCTATTTTTATAGGAAATTTTTCAAAAATTTCCTATTTTTATAGGAAATTTTTCAAAAATTTCCTATTTTTATAGGAAATTTTTCAAAAATTTCCTATTTTTATAGGAAATTTTTCAAAAATTTCCTATTTTTATAGGAAATTTTTCAAAAATTTCCTATTTTTATAGGAAATTTTTCAAAAATTTCCTATTTTTATAGGAAATTTTTCAAAAATTTCCTATTTTTATAGGAAATTTTTCAAAAATTTCCTATTTTTATAGGAAATTTTTCAAAAATTTCCTATTTTTATAGGAAATTTTTCAAAAATTTCCTATTTTTATAGGAAATTTTTCAAAAATTTCCTATTTTTATAGGAAATTTTTCAAAAATTTCCTATTTTTATAGGAAATTTTTCAAAAATTTCCTATTTTTATAGGAAATTTTTCAAAAATTTCCTATTTTTATAGGAAATTTTTCAAAAATTTCCTATTTTTATAGGAAATTTTTCAAAAATTTCCTATTTTTATAGGAAATTTTTCAAAAATTTCCTATTTTTATAGGAAATTTTTCAAAAATTTCCTATTTTTATAGGAAATTTTTCAAAAATTTCCTATTTTTATAGGAAATTTTTCAAAAATTTCCTATTTTTATAGGAAATTTTTCAAAAATTTCCTATTTTTATAGGAAATTTTTCAAAATTTCCTATTTTTATAGGAAATTTTTCAAAATTTCCTATTTTTATAGGAAATTTTGCAAAAATTTCCTATTTTTATAGGAAATTTTTCAAAAATTTCCTATTTTTATAGGAAATTTTTCAAAAATTTCCTATTTTTATAGGAAATTTTTCAAAAATTTCCTATTTTTATAGGAAATTTTTCAAAAATTTCCTATTTTTATAAGAAATTTTTCAAAAATTTCCTATTTTTATAGGAAATTTTTCAAAAATTTCCTATTTTTATAGGAAATTTTTCAAAAATTTCCTATTTTTATAGGAAATTTTTCAAAAATTTCCTATTTTTATAGGAAATTTTTCAAAAATTTCCTATTTTTATAGGAAATTTTCCAAAAATTTCCTATTTTTATAGGAAATTTTTCAAAAATTGTGTTTCTCATATATTTTTTAAATCTCAACATTTTGTGGAGTTTGACAGTATAACTCGAGTTAAGTGGTTATTGCTTGTGATATAAATCATGTAAACTAAACTATTCCAATTCGGCCTCTATCTAATGATTCGGTTTAACAACTTGTTTCTTCAACTCCAATCATTTTGATCATTCAGATAATTTTCCTTCAAATAAGCATCTGTGTCTGTATTCGATTTTAAATCAGACTCCAAATAGTTCTTGGCCATTTCTGTTTCCTTTGAGTCTTTGGTCTTTAGTTTTGTATTTCTCTTCAGTTGCCAACAATTTCAACCGGAAAACTAATAATAATAATTTAAATTCATGTTATTTTATTGCCATTGATTGTTGAATTGTACAATAATATTATTTTTATTTGCAATCACACCAATTCTGATTGAAATCCATTTAAATTTTACTGTAAATCCATTTTTTTCTTGTGTATTTTCAGATATTTCTTATTTTTTTTATTCGTTTATATGCGAGTTAATATTATTTATTATTTGTGTGGATTTATTTTTATAAGCTTCTTATTGGCAGCTGCTAATTTGGGTTAACGAACAGGTCTTTTTCGCTCTTGCCAATACAATTTTTCATTCCTTTACGCGGTTCAGTTATAAAATCAAATTTATGTTCATAAAATGATAATTTGTAATGGATTTTTCTTTGTTTTCAATTTAAATCATATGAGTAACAAAAATACATCCAAATAATTACATTACATTCATATATGAACTTAAGTACTTCCATGGATCAAAATGATACTTTTTAATACAAATAAGTACTTAAGTGTAATTTGATCCAAAAGACGTGTTTAACTACTGTATGAGAGAAGCTGATTTAAAACCTTTTATTATAAGTATGAAATATATATCAACTACTTCTTCTATATAAAAAAGATGATGTTTCCTTAAATAGGCTTTAATTTGAAAAAGGTTTTTATTCGGTTAAAAATTTAATTTTTAATGTAAATTCTTTCGATTCTTCCTTAAAAAATTTCTGAATTTTTAAATTTTAAAAATTTCTCATTTTTCTAAAATTTCTTATATTTCTATAGGAAAATTTTAAAAATTTCTTAGTTTTCTACAGAAATTTTTTAAAAATTTCTAATTTTTCAATAAGAAATTTTTTTAATTTTTTTTATTATTTCTATAGTATAATTTTAAAAAATTTTATAGGAAAATTCTAAAAAATTTCTTAGGAAATTTTTCAAAAATTTCCTGTTTTTCTATAAGAATTTTCAAAAATTTCTTATTTTTCTAAGGAAAATTTTCAAAAATTTCTTAGTTTTCTATAGGAAAATTTTTCAAAAATTTCTTATTTTTTAAGAAAATTTTTCCAAAATTTTCTTGTTTTCTACAGGAAACTTTTTAAAAATTTCTTATTTTCTATAGGAAATTTTTTAAAAATTTCTAATATTTCTATAGGAACATTTTATAAAAATTCTTTTTATTCTATAGAATTTTTTTTTTTTAATTTTTAATTTTTCTATTGTAAACTTTTCAAAAATTTTATATTTTTCTATAGGCACATTTTTATAAATTTCCGATTTTTTATAGAAAAATTTTCAAAATTGTATTATTTTTTCTATAGAAATTTTTTAAAAATTTCTTATTTTTTAATAGGAAAATTTAAAAAAAAATTTTAAAAATTTCTTATTTTGCTATAGGAAAATTTTAAAAAATTTCTTATATTTCTTTAGGAAATTTTTCAAAAATTTCCGATTTTTTTGTAAGAAAATTTTATTGTTTTTTTTCTATAAAAAAATTTCTAAAATTTCTTATTTTTCTATAGGAAATTTTTTTCAAAATTTCTTATTTTTCTACATAAAAATTTTCAAAATTTTATTTTTCTTTTCTATAGAAATTTTTTTAAAATTTCTTATTCTTTCTATATGTTTTTTTTTTTTAATTTTATTCTCTAAAAAAATTTTCTATCGAAAATTTTTCATAAAAAATTTTATAACGAAAATTTTCTCGAAAAATTTTGTGCCGAACATTTTTTTACAAAAAATTTCTTTAAAAACACTTTAACGTAAAAGTTTTTCTAACAAAATTTTATACAGAAAATTTTCTTTAAAAAAATTCTATCTGAAAATTTTTTCTAAAAAATTTTAAACCAAAAATTTTCTCTAAAAAAAATATATATATATAAAAAAATTTTTTACCAAAAATTTCTATAAAAACTTTTATACTGAAAATTTTCTATAAAAAATTTTTTAAAGAAAATTTTTTCTAAAAATTTTTAAGCCGAAAATTTTTATAATGAAAATTTTGTATAAAAAATTTATATCAAAAAATTTTCTAAAAAAAAATCTATGCAGAAAATTTTCATAAAATAATTTTTAAATAGAAATTTTTCAACAAAAATTTTCTATAAAAAATTTTGTACCAAAAATTATCTATAAAAAATTTTGTACCGAAAATTTTCTATAAAAAATTTTGTACCGAAAATTTTCTATAAAAAATTTTGTACCGAAAATTTTTTATAAAAAATTTTATACCGAAATTTTTTTATAAAAAATTGTGTACCGAAAATTTTCTATAAAAAATTTTGTACCGAAAATTTTCTATAAAAAATTTTGTACCGAAAATTTTCTATAAAAAATTTTGTACCGGAAATTTTCTATAAGAAATTTTGTACCGAAAATTTTCTATAAAAAATTTTGTACCGAAAATTTGGTATAAAAAATTTTGTACCGAAAATTTGGTATAAAAAATTTTGTACCGAAAATTTGGTATAAAAAATTTTGTACCGAAAATTTTCTATAAAAAATTTTGTACCGAAAATTTCTATAAAAAATTTTGTACCGAAAAATTTCTATAAAAAATTTTGTACCGAAAATTTTCTATAAAAAATTTTGTACCGAAAATTTTCTATAAAAAATTTTGTAACGAAAATTTTCTATAAAAAATTTTGTAACGAAAATTTTCTACCGAAAATTTTCTATAAAAAATTTTGTACCGAAAATTTTCTATAAAAAATTTTGTACCGAAAATTTTCTATAAAAAATTTTGTGCCGAAAATTTTCTATAAAAAATTTTGTACCGAAAATTTTCTATAAAAAATTTTGTACCGAAAATTTTCTATAAAAAATTTTGTACCGAAAATTTTCTATAAAAAATTTTGTACCGAAAATTTTCTATAAAATATTTTGTACCGAAAATTATCTATAAAAAATTTTGTTCCGAAAATTTTCTATAAAAAATTTTGTTCCGAAAATTTTCTATAAAAAATTTTGTTCCGAAAATTTTCTATAAAAAATTTTGTACCGAAAATTTTCTATAAAAAATTTTGTACTGAAAATTTTCTATAAAAAATTTTTTGTATTTTGTTCCGAAATTTTTCTATAAAAAATTTTGTTCCGAAATTTGTCTATAAAAAATTTTGTACCGAAAATTTTCTATAAAAAATTTACTGCTGAAACTTTCTAAAAAAAATTTTATACCGAAAATTTTCTATTAAGAATTTTTTCCATTTTTTAAAGTTATATCGCTTTTAATTTAAAAATATTTTCTTTTTGCGTTTTCTGCGATATTGTCTCCGATTGTCATCAAGTGAACATCTGCAACAAAAAGTTCAGAAGAAGCAAAAAAATTAAAATGTATGCAAATTCCATGGCAATGTAAATTTTTGGCATCGCCATTAAGTAGGTCGTTTTAAAAGTTTATAGTAAACAAAAAAATATTGTTATTTCAAAAATTTAAATATGTTTGTTTAAATAGTACTTTTTGTATGATCAATCTGATAAGTTTTGCATTTTAATTTAATGATTTATTCAAAAGACTTAGTATTGAAATTTAATTAATGAATATTGTATGTATAAGACCCACGTCCATGTCGATAAATGACCCTCGCTCTATCTTTTTCATTTACCCTCGTACCAATAATTGAAAAAAAAAAATAAAATAAAAATGCATGAGATTATCTTTTCAGATGTTGATTGTTTTGCGAATTGTTGCAACATTGTAGCAATAATTGCTCATAAATTTAAAATAATGATATGGGTTGGAAAAATTTATATATGGGAATTCCTTTGATGTCAATTTTTGTGAGGCAAAATGAGTTAGTAAATCATTAAGTTAAGTCACATTTTATGCATAAATACTTATGTTTTTTTACAAAAGTTTATACTAAGTACAGTGCCATAGATTAATGCCCTCATCCATAATTTTGAACCCTTCTAACTTCATAAAACGTCGTTTAAATGGGAAATAGGACGTTAATTTGACAAAAAATTCAAAGTATACCACAACAACTCCACTTGTGTTAATTGTAGATATGATGATGACTATATAGATCCGTTTCTTTATATGTATTTCCTTTTCTTTCTGAACTCATTATATCTTAATATATAAAAATTAATACCACTTTTCGTTGTAACTTTATAACTCAAGAACGGACTCACCTATGCTTAAAATCGGCTAAGCGCTTTTTCATTTACAACATTTTTTGTAACAAATTACTTAGTATTTTTTTTAGAATCCACGGAAATTTTTTATAAATTAATTAATATTTTTTTAAAATCCATGGAAATTTTTTATATTTACATATTGTATAATATAGTTTCCATATATTGTATAAACTCTATAATTTCTTTCTACACATCGTAAGCAGTGCATTTGATCATGCTATGATCTTTAACAAAGTTGTTGCGTAAAAGACGACGGAGGTTTCTAAGTTAGTTGGTTTCCGATAGATGGCGCCACTGACAATGTTTTTAAAATGAATTAAGTCGTAAACTATGAATTTGATCATGTGCTGATCGGACAAAAACAATCAAATGATAAAAAATTAATTGGATATTTGTGGATTGCCTTTTCTTTAAACATTTTAAAGTTGATGGCGCAGCAACTAGTTAACAATAAAACATTGGGAATTACAAATATTTCGGTTCATTTGTGTCTCATAAATAATCGGGCAAGTTAATTACATTTTGCGCTAATAAATTTTATGTATTATAATATACATTTACATTTTATACGCTACACCACCATAAGTGGCATAGATCCTAATGGTTTGCGCTGATGTTGGTAATGTACTAATATATAGGCCTTAAGTATGCCGATCGACTTATAATCACTTTCAGAGTCGCTTTAATCATATTCGTTCAGATTTAAATGTCAATTTTCGAAAAATTTCCTATAAAAAGTAAATTTTCGACAAATTTCCTATAAATAGTCAAATTTCAAAAAATTTCCTATAAATAAACAATTTTCAAAAAATTTCCTATAAATAGTAAATTTTCGAAAAATTTCCTTTAAATAGTCAATTTTCGAAAAATTTTCTATAAATAGTCAATTTTCGAAAAATTTCCTATAAATATTCAATTTTGGAAAAATTTCCTATAAATATTCAATTTTAGAAAAATTTTCTATAAATAGTCAATTTTCGATAAATTTCCTATAAATAAACAATTTTGGAAAAATAACCTATTAATAATAAATTTTCAAAAAATTTCCTATAAATAGTTAATTTTCGAAAAATTTCCTATAAATAGTCAATTTTTGAAAAATTTCCTATAAATAGTCAATTTTTGAAAAATTTCCTTTAAATAGTCAATTTTCGAAAAATTTCCTATAAAAGTCAATTTTCGAAAAATTTCTCATAAATAGTCAATTTTCGAAAAATTTCCTATAAAAGTCAATTTTCGAAAAATTTCCTATAAATAGTCAAATTTCAAAAAATTTCCTATAAATAGTAAATTTTCGAAAAATTTCCTTTAAATAGTCAATTTTCGAAAAATTTTCTATAAATAGTAAATTTTCGAAAAATTTCCCATAAATATTCAATTTTGGAAAAATTTCCTATAAATATTCAATTTTAGAAAAATTTTCTATAAATAGTCAATTTTCGAAAAATTTCCTATAAATAGTCAATTTTCGAAAAATTTCCTATAAATAGTCAATTTTCGAAAAATTTCCTATAAATAGTCAATTTTCGAAAAATTTCCTATAAATAGTCAATTTTCGAAAAATTTCCTATAAATAGTCCAATTTTCGAAAAACTTCCTATAAATAGTCAATTTCGAAAAACTTCCTATAAATAGTCAATTTTCGAAAAATTTCCTAAAAATAGTCAATTTTCGAAAAATTTCCTATAAATAGTCAATTTTGGAAAAATTTCCTATAAATAGTCAATTTTCGAAAAATTTCCTATAAATAGTCAATTTTCGAAAAACTTCCTATAAATAGTCAATTTTCGAAAAATTTCCTATAAATAGTCAATTTTCGAAAAACTTCCTATAAATAGTCAATTTTCGAAAAATTTCCTATAAATAGTCAATTTTCCAAAAATTTCCTATAAATAGTCAATTTTCGAAAAATTTCCTATAAATAGTCAATTTTCAAAAAATTTCCTATAAATAGCCATTTTCGAAAAATTTCCTATAAATAGTCAATTTTCGAAAAATTTCCTATAAATAGTCAATTTTCGAAAAATTTCCTATAAATAGTCAATTTTCGAAAAATTTCCTATAAATAGTCATTTTCGAAAATTTTCCTATAAATAGTCAATTTTCTTGAAATTTCCTATAAATAGTCAATTTTCGAAAAATTTCCTATAAATAGTCAATTTTCGAAAAATTTCCTATAAATAGTCAATTTTCAAAAAATTTCTTAAAAATAGTCAATTTTCGAAAAATTTTCCATAAATAGTCAATTTTTGAAAATTTCCTAACAAATAGTCAATTTTCGAAAAAATTCCCCAACAAATAGTCAATTTCGAAAAATTTCCTATAAATAGTCAATTTTGGAAAAATTTCCTATAAATAGTCAATTTTCGAAAAATTTCTATAAATAGTCAATTTTGGAAAAATTTCCTATAAATAGTCAATTTTCGAAAAACTTCCTATAAATAGTCAATTTTCCGAAAATTTTCCTATAAATAGTCAATTTTCTTGAAATTTCCTATAAAAAGTCAATTTTCGAAAATTTCCTATAAATAGTCAATTTTCGAAAAATTTCCTATAAATAGTCAATTTTCGAAAAATTTCCTATAAATAGTCAATTTTGGAAAAATTTCCTATAAATAGTCAATTTTCGAAAAATTTCCTATAAATAGTCAATTTTCGAAAAATTTCCTATAAATAGTCAATTTTCGAAAAACTTCCTATAAATAGTCAATTTTCGAAAAATTTCCTATAAATAGTCAATTTTCGAAAAACTTCCTATAAATAGTCAATTTTCGAAAAATTTCCTATAAATAGTCAATTTTGGAAAAATTTCCTATAAATAGTCAATTTTGGAAAAATTTCCTATAAATAGTCAATTTCGAAAAATTTCCTATAAATAGTCAATTTTGAAAAATTTCCTATAAATAGTCAATTTTGGAAAAATTTCCTATAAATAGTCAATTTTCGAAAAATTTCCTATAAATAGTCAATTTTCGAAAAATTTCCTAAATAGTCAATTTTCGAAAAATTTCCTATAAATAGCCAATTTTCGAAAAATTTCCTATAAATAGTCAATTTTCGAAAAATTTCCTATAAATAGTCAATTTTCGAAAAATTTCCTATAAATAGTCAATATTCCAAAAATTTCCTATAATTGTCAATTTTCGAAAAATTTCCTATAAATAGTTTAATTTTCGAAAAATTTCCTATAAATAGTCAATTTTCGAAAAATTTCCTATAAATTGTCAGTTTTCGAAAAATTTCCTATAAATAGTCAATTTTCGAAAATTTCCTATTAATAGTCAATTTTCGAAAAATTTCCTATAAATAGACAATTTACGAAAAATTTCCTTAAACAAGTCAATTTTCGAAAAATTTCATTTAAATAGTGAATTTTCGAAAAAATTTCCTTTAAATAGTGTATTTTCGAAAATTTTTCTTTAAATAGTCAAATTTCAAAAAATTTCCTATAAAATTTTCGAAAAATTTCCTTTAAATAGTCAATTTTCGAAAAATTTTCTATAAATAGTAAATTTTCGAAAAATTTCCTATAAATAGTAAATTTTCGAAAAATTTTCTATAAATAGTAAATTTTCGAAAAATTTCCTTTAAATAGTCAATTTTCGAAAAATTTTCTATAAATAGTCAATTTTCGAAAAATTTCCTATAAATAGTCAATTTTCGAAAAATTTCCTATGAATAGTAAATTTTCGAAAAATTTCCTATAAATAGTCAATTTTCAAAAAATTTCCTATAAATAGTCAATTTTCGAAAATATTCTATAAATAGTCAATTTTCGAAAAATTTTCCTATAAATAGTCAATTTTCGAAAAATTTCCTATAAATAGTCAATTTTCCAAAAATATCCTATAAATAGTCAATTTTCCAAAAATTTCCTATAAATAGTCAATTTTCGAAAAATTTTCTATAAATAGTCAATTTTCGAAAAATTTCCTATAAATAGTCAATTTTCGAAAATTTCGCATAAATAGTCAATTTTTGAAAATTTTCTTTAATTAGTCAATTTTCGAAAAATTTCCTATAAATAGTCAATTTTCCAAAAATTTCCTATAAATAGTCAATTTTCGAAAAATTTCCTATAAATAGTCAATTTTCGAAAATTTCCTATAAATAGTCAATTTTCGAAAAATTTCCTATAAATAGTCAATTTTCGAAAAATTTACTATAAATAGTCCAATTTTCGAAAATTTCCTATAAATAATCAATTTTCGAAAAATTTCCTATAAATAGTCAATTTTCAAAAAATTTCTTAAAAATAGTCAATTTTTGAAAAATTTCCTAACAAATAGTCAATTTTCGAAAAATTTCCTAACAAATAGTCAATTTCGAAAAATTTCCTATAAATAGTCAATTTTGGAAAAATTTCCTATAAATAGTCAATTTTCGAAAAACTTCCTATAAATAGTCAATTTTGGAAAAAATTTCCTATAAATAGTCAATTTTCGAAAAACTTCCTATAAATAGTCAATTTTCGAAAATTTTCCTATAAATAGTCAATTTTCTTGAAATTTCCTATAAATAGTCAATTTTCTTGAAATTTCCTATAAATAGTCAATTTTCGAAAAATTTCCTATAAATAGTCAATTTTCGAAAAAATTTCCTATAAATAGTCAATTTTCGAAAAATTTCCTATAAATAGCCAATTTTCGAAAAATTTCCTATAAATAGCAGTTTTCGAAAAATTCCTATAAATAGTCAATTTCGAAAATTTCCTATAAATAGCCAATTTTCGAAAAATTTCCTATAAATAGTCAATTTTCGAAAAATTTCCTATAAATAGTCAATTTTCGAAAAATTTCCTATAAATAGTCAATTTTCGAAAAAAATTCCTATAAATAGCCAATTTTCGAAAAATTTCCTATAAATAGTCAATTTTCGAAAAATTTCCTATAAATAGTCAATTTTCGAAAAATTTCCTATAAATAGCCAATTTTCGAAAAATTTCCTATAAATAGTCAATTTTCGAAAAATTTCCTATAAATAGTCAATTTTGGAAAAATTTCCTATAAATAGTCAATTTTCGAAAAATTTTCTATAAATAGTCAATTTTCGAAAATTTCCTATAAATAGTCAATTTTCGAAAAATTTCCTATAAATAGTCAATTTTTGAAAAATTTCCTATAAATAGTCAATTTTCGAAAAATTTCCTATAAATAGCCAATTTTCGAAAAATTTCCTATAAATAGTCAATTTTCGAAAAATTTCCTATAAATAGTCAATTTTGGAAAAATTTCCTATAAATAGGTCAATTTTCGAAAAATTTTCTATAAATAGTCAATTTTCGAAAAATTTCCTATAAATAGTCAATTTTCGAAAAATTTTCCTATAAATAGGTCAATTTTTGAAAAATTTCCTATAAATAGTCAATTTTCGAAAAATTTCCTATAAATAGCCAATTTTCGAAAAATTTCCTATAAATAGTCAATTTTCGAAAATTTCCTATAAATAGTCAATTTGGAAAAATTTCCTATAAATAGTCAATTTTCGAAAAATTTTCTATAAATAGTCAATTTTCGAAAAATTTCCTATAAATAGTCAATTTTCGAAAATTTCCTATAAATAGTCAATTTTCGAAAAATTTCCTATAAATAGTCAATTTTCGAAAAATTTCCTATAAATAGTTAATTTTCGAAAAATTTCCTATAAATAGTCAATTTTCGAAAAATTTCCAATAAATAGTCAGTTTTCGAAAAATTTCGCATAAATAGTCAATTTTTGAAAAATTTTCTTTAACTAGTTAATTTTCGAAAAGTTTCCTATAAATAGTAAATTTTCGAAAAATTTCCTATAAATAGTGAATTTTCGAAAAATTTCCTATAAATAGTCAATTTTCGAAAAATTTCCTATAAATAGTCAATTTTCGAAAAATTTTCTATAAATAGTAGGGTGCACAATACTTACATTATCCTGAAAGACTCATTAACAAATCAATATATTTTTTATCGCTAAAGCTTTTTACTCGTTGACTCATGGATTCGAAAATCATGAGTTAATAAAACAAGTGAATAATTCACTAACTGCATACAATTCGCCTAAATAATGTGTTAGTAGAGCAATTATAATGAATTATTGCATTTTATTTGCATGATGCACAGTGTATCTCTCTATCTTTCTTTTATAATGCTTTTATTTTAATTTAATGCATTTTTTAATTCCGTTTTTCTTGATAAATATTTTTTGTCTACCCATAATTGTGTTTTTGGCTTTTATGTGATCTTTTTCGATCTTTGCTTTTTTTGCGCGATGTCATTTAAAAATGAAATTTATGCGTTATTTGGTATAGAAAAGTATTTAAATTGGTTTTTGCTTAATGTTTTAAAACTGTCAAAGATGTCATTTGTCGACATAAAATACATTTTATTGCTATTTAAATATGATAAATATACGAACGCAGAAATGTTAAAAATATTATCATTATTTGACTTAATTTCTAAAGAATTTGAAAAACCAGAAATATTTTGTTTTTGGTTTTGTAAAAGCCAAATATTTCTTTATTAATGGCCTTTTTCTATAAAATGCGTAGATCTTCCGAAAACCTCAATATCTTTCTTATTGTTGACAACATTGTTATGTTATACATATCCTGAGGCTCTATAATGTGTTCTAAATAGTTAAATGCTGCAAATTTTTTTATACGATCACTTGGGGTATAGACACTTCAATAGGAGCGGTAAACAACTTGTTAAGGCAATTATAAGTGAAATACTTTAATGCGACGGCCTTAATAAAATTTTTAGAAAAAAATTGAATTTATAGGAAATTTTTCGAAAATTGACAATTTATAGGAAATTTTACGAAAATTGACTATTTATAGGAAATTTTTCGAAAATTTACTATTTATAGGAAATTTTTCGAAAATTGACTATTTATAGGAAATTTTTCGAAATTTGACTATTTATAGGAAATTTTTCGAAAATTGACAATTTATAGGAAATTTTACGAAAATTGACTATTTATAGGAAATTTTTCGAAAATTGACTATTTATAGGAAATTTTTCGAAAATTGACTATTTATAGGAAATTTTTCGAAAATTGACAATTTATAGGAAATTTTACGAAAATTGACTATTTATAGGAAATTTTTCGAAAATTGACTATTTATAGGAAATTTTTCGAAAATTGACTATTTATAGGAAATTTTTCGAAAATTTACTATTTATAGGAAATTTTTCGAAAATTTACTATTTATAGGAAATTTTTCGAAAATTTACTATTTATAGGAAATTTTTCGAAAATTTACTATTTATAGGAAATTTTTCGAAAATTTACTATTTATAGGAAATTTTTCGAAAATCGACTATTTATAGGAAATTTTTCGAAAATCGACTATTTATAGGAAATTTTTCGAAAATTGACTATTTATAGGAAATTTTTCGAAAATTGACTATTCAAAGGAAATTTTTCGAAAATTGACTATTCAAAGGAAATTTTTCGAAAATTGACTATTTATAGGAAATTTTTCGAAAATTTACTATTTACAGGAAATTTTTCGAAAATTGACTATTTATAGGAAATTTTTCGAAAATTGACTATTTATAGGAAATTTTTCGAAAATTGACTATTTATAGGAAATTTTTTGAAAATTGACTATTTATACGAAATTTTTCGAAAATTTACTATTTATAGGAAATTTTTCGAAAATTGACTATTTATAGGAAATTTTTCGAAAATTGACTATTTATAGGAAATTTTTCGAAAATTGACTATTTATAGGAAATTTTTCGAAAATTGACTATTTATAGGAAATTTTTCGAAAATTGACTATTTATAGGAAATTTTTCGAAAAGTTACTATTTATAGGAAATTTTTCGAAAATCGACCATTTATAGGAAATTTTTCGAAAATTGACTATTTATAGGAAATTTTTCGAAAATTGACTATTCAAAGGAAATTTTTCGAAAATTGACTATTCAAAGGAAATTTTTCGAAAATTGACTATTTATAGGAAATTTATTTATAGGAAATTTTTCGAAAATTGTCTATTTATAGGAAATTTTTCGAAAATTGACTATTTATAGGAAATTTTTCGAAAATTGATTATTTATAGGAAACTTTTTCACAATCGACTTTTTATAGGAAATTTTTCGAAAATTGTCTATTTATAGGAAATTTTTCGAAAATTGACGATTTATAGGAAATTTTTCGAAAATTGATTATTTATAGGAAACTTTTTCACAGTCGACTTTTTATAGGAAATTTTTCGAAAATTGTCTATTTATAGGAAATTTTTCGAAAATTGACTTTTTATAGGAAATTTTTCGAAGATGGACTATTTATAGAAAATTTTTCGAAAATTGACTATTCAGAGGAAATTTTCCGAAAATTGACTATTTAGAGGAAATTTTTCGAAAATTGACTATTTTGAGGAAATTTTTCGAAAATTGACTATTTAGAGGAAATTTTTCGAAAATTGACTATTTTGAGGAAATTTTTCGAAAATTGACTATTTATAGGAAATTTTTCGAAAATTGACTATTTATAGGAAATTTTTCGAAAATTGACTATTTATAGGAAATTTTTCGAAAATTTACTATTTATAGGAAATTTTTCGAAAATTTACTATTTATAGGAAATTTTTCGAAAATTTACTATTTATAGGAAATTTTTCGAAAATTTACTATTTATAGGAAATTTTTCGAAAATTTACTATTTATAGGAAATTTTTCGAAAATCGACTATTTATAGGAAATTTTTCGAAAATCGACTATTTATAGGAAATTTTTCGAAAATTGACTATTTATAGGAAATTTTTCGAAAATTGACTATTCAAAGGAAATTTTTCGAAAATTGACTATTCAAAGGAAATTTTTCGAAAATTGACTATTTATAGGAAATTTTTCGAAAATTTACTATTTACAGGAAATTTTTCGAAAATTGACTATTTATAGGAAATTTTTCGAAAATTGACTATTTATAGGAAATTTTTCGAAAATTGACTATTTATAGGAAATTTTTTGAAAATTGACTATTTATACGAAATTTTTCGAAAATTTACTATTTATAGGAAATTTTTCGAAAATTGACTATTTATAGGAAATTTTTCGAAAATTGACTATTTATAGGAAATTTTTCGAAAATTGACTATTTATAGGAAATTTTTCGAAAATTGACTATTTATAGGAAATTTTTCGAAAATTGACTATTTATAGGAAATTTTTCGAAAAGTTACTATTTATAGGAAATTTTTCGAAAATCGACCATTTATAGGAAATTTTTCGAAAATTGACTATTTATAGGAAATTTTTCGAAAATTGACTATTCAAAGGAAATTTTTCGAAAATTGACTATTCAAAGGAAATTTTTCGAAAATTGACTATTTATAGGAAATTTATTTATAGGAAATTTTTCGAAAATTGTCTATTTATAGGAAATTTTTCGAAAATTGACTATTTATAGGAAATTTTTCGAAAATTGATTATTTATAGGAAACTTTTTCACAATCGACTTTTTATAGGAAATTTTTCGAAAATTGTCTATTTATAGGAAATTTTTCGAAAATTGACGATTTATAGGAAATTTTTCGAAAATTGATTATTTATAGGAAACTTTTTCACAGTCGACTTTTTATAGGAAATTTTTCGAAAATTGTCTATTTATAGGAAATTTTTCGAAAATTGACTTTTTATAGGAAATTTTTCGAAGATGGACTATTTATAGAAAATTTTTCGAAAATTGACTATTCAGAGGAAATTTTCCGAAAATTGACTATTTAGAGGAAATTTTTCGAAAATTGACTATTTTGAGGAAATTTTTCGAAAATTGACTATTTAGAGGAAATTTTTCGAAAATTGACCATTAAAAAAATTCTGTAGAAAATATAGAAAAACTTTCTATAGAAATTTTTTTATAAAAATGTCTATAGAAATTTGTAAGTAAAGTATTTTTCAATTTTTAACTATTTTTTCATATGGAACAACTTTCTAGAGAAATGTTTTTATATAGTAACATTTTTTATAAACATTTTTTTAAATAGAAAATTTTCTTTAGAAAGTATTTTTTTTAGGAAAATTTTCTATAGAAATTTTTTTATGTAGAAAAATTTTCTATACAAATCTTTTTCGTATAAAAAAAATTTCTAGAGAAATTGTTTATATAGAAAATTTTCTAGATTAATTTTTTCTTATAGAAAAATTTTCTATAAAATTTTTTTTTCTTATAGATAAATTTTCTATAGAAATTCTTTTCTTTTTAATTTTTTCATATAGAAAAATTTTCAATAGAATTTTTTTTATATAGAAAAATTTTCTAAAGAAATTTATTCATATAGAAAAATTTTGTATAGAAATTTTTTTATATAGAAAAATTTTCTATAGAAATTTTTTGAAATAGAAAAATTTTCTATAGAATTTTTTACATATAGAAAAAATTTCTATACAAATTTTTTCATATAGAAAAATTTTCTTTAAAAATTTTTCAATATAGAAAAATTTTCTTTAAAAATTATGTGACAGAGAAAAATTTTCTTTTAAAATTTTTTCATATAGAAAAAGTTTCTATAGAAATGTTCATCTTGAAAAAATTTTCTATATAAATTTTTTCATATAGAAAAATTTTCTGTAGATATTTTTTCGTATTAAAAAGTTTTTTTGTGCAGAAATTTTTTTATATAGAAAAATTTTCTAAATAAATTTATTCATATAGAAAAATTTTGTATAGAAATTTTTTTATATAGAAAAATTTTCTATAGAAATTTTTTCAAATAGAAAAATTTTCTATAGAATTTTTTACATATAGAAAAATTTCTATACAAATTTTTTTATATAGAAAAATTTTGTTTAAAAATTTTTCAATATAGAAAAATTTTCTTTAAAAATTATTTGATAGAGAAAAATTTTCTTTCAAAATTTTTTCATATAGAAAAAGTTTCTATAGAAATATGTTCATCTAGAAAAAATTTTCTATAGACATTTTTTCATATAGAAAAATTTTCTGTAGATATTTTTTCGTATTAAAAAGTTTTATATAGAAATTTTTTCATATAGAAAAATTTTCGATAAAAGGATTGTCTTTTTTTTTAATTTTACTTATTTATTACATTCTTTTAAACAATTTGTTCTAATAAATTAAGAACTTTATCCATAAATAGACCCCATTTAACACCTGAATATTTAATACACTTTTTGTTTTAAAGTCAAAAATATTTTCCCCTTTCAAATTTATCAAAATTTAATAAATCCTTTCAAGCCAAATTCAACTATCAACGACAATTAACGTAAATTATTGTTAACATTTTCAAATTGAATTGAAACTGTTTGAATTTGAAAATTTATTAAATCTATTTTGCCATAATAAAATTGAGATAAATACAACAATTTTTGTGGCAGTTGAAATTTTAAAACAAAAAAACCCAAATCCCCATATAATACGAGTAAAAAACAACATGACTTAATTAATTTGCATTCCTTAAATATTTGGTGTTAAAGTTAAAAATTTACAAATAAATAAAATTGAAACAAAAACCCACACACCGGGTTCGAAATTCGAATTGAACTGAAACCCCAACAACAAGATTACAATGAGAATTCAAATCTTTGAGATTTGAAAATAATAAATTTTTTAAATTAAACCAGCTACAGCTGCAAGGTTGTTTGTTTCAAACGTTTTTTTATTTTTCTTTTTCTAATTTTCGCTGTTAACATATTTTTTTGATGGTTGCTTTTCAAAAAAATCAAAGTATCCGGCAGTTGGACCGAGTGTGGTAAGAAAAGTTTGAAAAAATATATTTATGTTCTAATTTTGAACGCGTTTAACAAATGGAGACATAAAATTTAGACAGCTTTTGTTGTTTTTGCGCTCTAGTCTTTGAATGTTTGTTGTGCTTTTTAGAAAATTCTTGCCGGTAATTGAACCGGATTTTTCCCAAATGTGAGTATTTTATTTTGGAATTTATGTCTGCGATCAAAATTAATTATGCCAATAGAAATCGTTGTAGTTATGTTATAAATAGATAAATGTGTAGCTATTTTTCTTTTATCTTTCAGGTATGGACTTAATTGGGCTCAACTCTTGTTCAGTTTAGGAAAAAATTTCTTTAGAAAAAAATTTCTATAGAAAATTTTTCTTTAGGAAAAGATTTCTATGTAAAATTTTTCTTAAGGAAAAAATTTGTTACAAAATTTTTCTTGAGGAAACTATTTCAAAAGAAAATTTTCCTTAGGAAAAAAATTCTAAAAATTTTCTAGATGAAAAAATATTTCTAGAAAATTTTTTTGTAAGTAAAAATTTTTTTTATATGAAAAAATTTTTATAGAAAATTTTTCTATGTGAAAAAATTTCTATAAAATTTTTCTTTAGGAAATAATTTCTTTAGAAAATATTTCTTTAGGAAAAACTTTGTATAGAAAATTTTTCTTTAGAAAAATATTACTATAGAAAATTTTTCTTAAGAAAAAATTTGTATAGACACATTTTTTTTAGGAAAACAAATCTATAGGAATTTTTTTCTTAGGAAAAAATTTCTATACAAAGTCTTCAAGAAATATTTTTCTTTTTATTTCTATAGAAAATTTTTCTTAAGTAAAAAATTTCTATAGAAAATTTTTCTTAAGTAAAAAATTTCTATAGAAAATTTTTCTTAAGGAAAAAATTTCTATAGAAAATTTTTCTATAAGAAAAAATTTCCATAAAAAATTTTTCTTCAGGAAAAAATTTCTATAGAAAATTTTAGTATAAGAAAAACTCTTTATAGATTATAATTTTTCTTAAGGAAAAAATTTCTTTAGAGAAATTTTCCTTAGGAAAAAAATTCTATAGAAAATTTTTCTTTAGGAAAAAACTTCTATACAAAATTTTTCTCTAAGAAAAAATTTCTATAGAAAATTTTCTTTAGGCAAAAATTATTATAGAAAATTTTTCTTTATCAACAAATTTCTTTAGAGAAAAATTTTTATGGAAATTTTTTTTTTCTAGTAAAACATTTTTCTTAAGGAAAAAAATTTCTATAGAATTTTTTTTAGAAAAAATTTCTATAGAATTTTTTTTAGAAAAAATTTCTATAGAATTTTTTTTAGAAAAAATTTTTATAGAATTTTTTTTAGAAAAAATTTCTATAGAACATTTTTCTTTAGGAAAAAATTTCTATAGAAAATTTTTCTATAAGAACAAATTTCTATAGAGACTGTTCTTGCGGAAAAAATGTCTATAAAAACTTTTCTTTATGAAAAAATTTTTCTTTAGGAAAAAATTTCGATAGAAAATATTTTTAGGAACAATTTTATGTAGAAAGTTTTTCTTAAGGAAAAACTTTCTATTGGAAACAATTTCTATCAAAAATTTTTCTTTATGAAAAAATTTCTATAGAATTTTTTTTTTTTTACTTTCTATAGAAAATTTTTTATTAGGAAAATATTTTTATAGAAAATTTTTCTTTAGGGAAAAATTTCTATAGAAAATTTTTCTTTAGTGAAAAATTTCTATAGAAAAATTTTCTTTTGGAAAAAATTTCTATAGAAAATTTTTCTTTTGGAAAAAATTTTTATAGAAAACTTTTCTTTAGAAAACAATTTTTATAGATAATTTTGCTTTAAGAAAAAATTTCTAGAGAAAATTATTCTTTTGGAAAAAAATTTTATAGAAAACTTTACTTTAGGAAAAAAATTTCTATAGAAAATTTTTCTTCAGGAAAAAACTTTCTATATAAAATTTTTCTTTAGGAAAAAATTTCTTTAGAAAATTTTTCTTCAGAAAAAAATTTCAGTAGAAAATTTTTCTTAAGGAAAAAATTTCAATAGAAAATTTTTCTTAAGGAAAAAATTTCTATAGAAAATTTTTCTATATGAAAAAATTTCTATATATAAGTTTTCTATATGAACAAATTTCTATAGATAAGTTTTCTATATGAAAAAATTTCTATAGAAAATTTTTCTTAAGAAAAACATTTCTATAAAAAATATTTCTTTACGAAAAAATTTCTATAGAAAATTTTTCTTAAGAAAAACATTTCTATAGAAAATATTTCTTTAGGAAAAAAATTTCTATAAAAAAATTTTCTTAAGGAAAAAAATTTCTATAAAAAATTTTTCTTAAAAAAAAAATTTCTACAGAAAATTTTTCTGTAGGAAAAAATTTTTATAGAAAATTTTTCTTTAGGAAAAAATTTCAATAGAAAATTTTTCATAAGGAAAAAATTTCTATAGAAAATTTTTCTTAAGAAAAAAATTTCTATTTTTATTAAAGAAAAAATTTATATAGAAAAATTTTCTTTAGAAAAAAAAATTCTATAGAAAATTTTTCTTTAGTAAATAATTTCTATAGAATATTATTCTTTAGGAAAAAATTTCTATAGAAAATTTTTCTTAAGGAAAAAATTTATACAGAAAGCTTTTCTTTAGGAAGAAATTTCTATAGAAAATTTTTCTTTAGAAAAAAATTTCTGTAGAAAATTTTTCTTTAGAAAAAAATTTCTATTGAAAATTTTGCTTTAAGTAAAAATTTCTAGAGATAATTTCTAAAGAAAATTTTTCTTTTGAAAATAATTTTATTAGAAAAATTTTCTTAGAAATAATTTCTATAGAAAATTTTTCTTTAGGTAAAAATTTCTATAGAATACTTTTCTTTAGGAAATAATTTCTATAGCTAATTTTTATTAAGGAAAGTATTTTTTATAGAAAATTTTTCTTAAGGAAAAAACTTTGATATAAAATTTTTCTTAAGGATAAAATTTCTATAGAAAATTTTTCTTTAGAAAAAATTTCTATAGAAAATTTTTGTTTGAGCTTTTAAAAAATGTTGGCCCCTTATCTCAAACTAAGATTGTATCTCGACTTCCTTAACTAATTGTCTACTGATATAAAGGTTGCCTTAAAATAGTTTGTTTTGTCGCTTGTCTTTAAGTTGTTGGGGTTCGAATATCAAATGTTTGTTGTTATTTTTATTACGAGCAGTTAAGTTTTTTGTTCGAAAATTAAGCTCACATGTTGCCTGCGAACTTTTGGTTGGTTGGTTGGTTGTTTATGTTACAATTGTCGTATCAACTATTTGGCAACGACGAACAACCACATTATGTTTTGTCAACAATTTCTATAGTTTATTTGGAGTTTCACTTTAGTTTTTCCTCTTATTTGGGGAGTTTCGCTTAAGCTTTTTCGTTTTTATTTGGTGTGTTTTTACATTAAAGCTCATTCACATCCAGTTAAACTCTAGCAAATAGTTCGTTTTTATTACTATTTTTTTTTGGTTGCATTATTATTATGTTCATGTAATATTTTTTGGATTCAATTCAATTTAATTTAGTATTTTTTTTTCTGTTCCTCTGTGAGGCCGATGTTAAAGGCTGTTGAGGTTGTTGAGATTTTTTGCACCTGGCTTTTGGTGGAAAGAAAAACCTTAGGTTGAAAACGGAGGCAGATACTACATGAGATCGATGGTGAGGGCTACATTAACTGTGGTTCCATTCACGTTATGGCGCGTCGGGTCATTTGGTTATTTAGTTTACATCATGGTACAATAACTACATCATAAACAATAAAATATGAGCAAAAAAATGTTTTGAAACTTAAAGTATTTATGAGATTTACTAATGGTTTGATATACTCTACACACAACTTGTAGGGAGTTGCAACATACAAGATGTCGAAATATCTATCTTTAACAGTCTAAGATGCCACTATAGATCGTTTAATAGTCTCGACAACAGAGCTACAAAAGAACTATGGTAGAGACTA
This sequence comes from Stomorhina lunata, assembly GCA_933228675.1. Taxonomy (NCBI): domain Eukaryota; kingdom Metazoa; phylum Arthropoda; class Insecta; order Diptera; family Rhiniidae; genus Stomorhina; species Stomorhina lunata. The sequence continues at coordinate 48,448,991 of OW121742.1, read as the reverse complement.
TAGAAAGGCTTATAGTCCAAACTATAGACCGATAGGTTTCAAACTATAGGTCAGCTTCTAGTCTAGACTATAGATTACTTTATAGTCTCGATTATATTTCAGTCGAAAGTATCGACTATAGACAAGTCTGTAGAGGCTTCTATAGATCAGTCTGTAGTATTGAATACAGATCAGTCTATAGTCTCAACTATAGATCAGTCTATCGTCTCGACTATTGGTCAGTCTTTAGTCTTGACTATAGATCAGTTTATGGTATTTACTTCTATAGCTCGGATATAGATCAGACTATATTATCAACTATAGATCTATCCATAGGTATATTCTCTATTGAAACTAGTTTATAGTCTCGACTGTAGATCAATCATTAGTCACGATTATCAGTCTATAGAAATTACTTCTATAGATCGACTATAGATCAGTTTAAAGAGTCTAATCGTTAAGGTCATCTATAGATCAGTCAATAGTCTCGACTATAGGTCAGTCTATAGTCTCTATTACAGCTTATTTTACGCTTGAGATTGTGTAGTCTCAACTATCGATCAGTTCGTAGTCGACTTAAACCACTCCTTCAAACTCACCGAACACTTGTAACAAACATTTTCTCGTATGTTTTATTTATCGCAAACATTATTTGTTTATTTCAAATATTTACACTTGTGGTGCTCAATTACAGGAGCTAGTTTCGATGTTAAATATTTTTTTTTGTATTTAATTTTATTTCTCAAGTATGTACAAGTGTTTTCTCAAGCATTCACACATATAAATACTAACACTGATTCAAAACAAATGCCATGATCATATGTGAGATTTTGTTGTTTGTGGCAAATATTTTCAGTGCATTCATGGGTTAACGAAAGGTTGCAAATTATGCCACCACTAACAACTACATAAGAGCACAATTATTTGATAAAGGAACTTGTTAAAATATTTTGTTAAAATTTTTAATTTATTTTTATGATAAATTGTTTAAAGAAGGAAATATTTTGTATGAAATTAATTCATATGTAAACTGGACTATAGATCATATTAGTTGAGACCAGCTGTATTAAATTGAGGCTATAAAGCAGTTCATAGTCGAAACTATAAATCAGTCTATAGTCTAGAATATAGATCAATCTATAGTCGAGACTATTAATAAGTCTATAGTCGAGACTATAGAACAGTCTAAAGTCGAGATCAGATCAGTCTAAAGGCGGGACTAAAAATCAGTCTACAGTCGAGATTATAGATCAGTCTATAGCCAAGACTATAAATCAGTCTAAAGTCGAGACTATAGATCAGTCTATAGCCAAGACTATAAATCAGTCTAAAGTCGAGACTATAGATCAGTCTTTAGTCGAGACTTTAGATCAGTCTATAGTCGAGACTATAGATCAGTCTACAGTCGAGATTATAGATCAGCCTATAGTCGAAACTATAGATCATTCTATAGTCGAGACTATTGATCAGTTTATAATCGAGACTATAGACAGTCTAACATCGAGATTATAGATCAGTCTATAGTTAAAACTACAGATCAATCTATAGCCGAAACAATAGCTCAGTCTAAAGTCGAGACTATAGATCAGTCTATAGTCCAGACTATAGATTAGTCTATATTCGAGACTATAGATCTATCTATAGATGAGACTAAAGATCAGACTATAGTAGAAACTATAGATCAGTCTATAGTCCCGATTATAAACTGATCTATAGTCGAGACTATAGACCAGTTTATAATCGAGGCTATAGATCTGTTTACAGTCGAGATTATTGATCAGTATATAGTCGAGACTATAGATCGGTCTATTGCCGAGATTATAGATCACTCTATAGTAGAGACTTTTGCTCAGTCTATAGTCAAGACTATAGACAAGTCTATAGATGAGACTATAGATAAGTCTATATAGTCGAGACTTAGATCAGTCTATAGTTGAGACTATAGATATCAGTCTTTCCCATAAATAGTCAATTTTCGAAAAATTTCTATATAAAAAAGTTTCGAAAAACTTCCCATAAATAGTCAATTTCGAAAAATTTCCTATAAATAGTCAATTTTCGAAAAATTTCCTATAAATTGTCAATTTTCGAAAAATTTCCTATAAATTGTCAATTTTCGAAAAATTTCCTATAAATAGTCAATTTTCGAAAAATTTCCTATAAATAGTCAATTTTCGAAAAATTTCCTATAAATAGTCAATTTTCGAAAAATTTCCTATAAATGGTCAATTTTCGAAAAATTTCCTATAAATAGTCAATTTTCGAAACATTTCCTATAAATAGTCAATTTTACAAAAATTTTCTATTAATAGTCAATTTTCGAAAAATTTCCTTAAAATAATCAATTTTCGAAAAATTTCCTATAAATAGTCAATTTTCGAAACATTTCCTATAAATAGTCAACTTTCGAAAAATTTCCTATTAATAGCCAATTTTCGAAAAATTTCCTAGAAATAGTCAATTTGCGGAAAAATTTTTCTATATCAGAAAATTTGTCTATATCAAAAAAATTCAGTAGAACAATTTTTGAGGTGAAAAAATTTCTATAGATGTTTTTCTAGACGAAAAAATTTCTATCGAAGATTTTCTATATGAATAAATAATCTATAGAAAATTCTATATATATAGAATTCTATATCTATAGAAAATTTTTCTAAATGAAAACTTCTTTATGAAAAAATTTCTATGAAAAAAAAAAGATATAAAATTTAAATAGAAAATGTTTCATTATGAAAGAAAATCCACAGAACAAGTTTTTATATGAAAAAAATTTCTCAACTAAATTTTTCTATATGAAAAAATAAATTTTTAATAAATTTTTTCTAAATGAAAAAATTTTTATAGAAAACGAAAACTTTTCTAAATAAATCAACGAAAATTTTTCTATATGAAAAAAATTCTATAGAAAATTTTTCTATATGAAAAAATTTTTATACAAAATTTTTCTATATGAAAGAATTTCTATAGAAAATTTTTCTATACAAAAAAATTTCTATAGAAAATTATATAAAAAATTTCTAAAGAAAATTTTTCTATATGAAAAAATTTGTAATGAAAATGTTTCTATATGAAAGAATTTCTAAAGAAAATTTTTCTATAGGAAAGAATTTCTATAGAAAATTTTTCTATATGAAAAAATTTCTATAGAAAATTTTTCTATGTCAAAAAATTTCTACAGAAAATTTTTATAGAAAATTTTTTTAGATGACAAAATTTGTATAGAAAATATTTGTTGATAAAAAAACTTCTATAGAAAATATTTCTATACAAAAAAATTTCTATAGAAAATTTTTCTATATGAAAAAATTTCTATAGAAAATTTTTCTATATGAAAAAGTTTCTATAGAAAATTTTTCTATATGAAAAAATTTCTATAGAAATTTTTTCTATATGAAAAAATTTCTATAGAAAATTTTTCTATATGAACAAATTTCTATAGAAAATTTTTCTATATGAAAAAATTTCTATAGAAAATTTTTCTATATGAAAAAATTTCTATAGAAAATTTGTCTATATGAAAAAATTTCTATAGAGAATTTTTCTATATGAAAAAACTTCTATAGAAAACTTTTCTATATGAAAAAATTTTTATAGAAAATTTTTCTATATGAAAGAATTTCTATGTCTATATAAAAAAATTTCTATAGAAAATTTTTCTATATGAAAAAATTTCTTAAGAAAATTTCTATAAACAATTTCTATGTGAATAAATTTCTACAGAAAATTTTTCTAAATGAATAGATTTGTATAGAATTTTTTTTATGAAAAAATTTCTATAGAAAATTTTTATAAAAAAGTTTAGAGTCTATTTTCGAAGAATTTCCAAAAGAGTCAATTTTTTTCGAAAATTTACTATTTATATTTTTTTAATGAGAATTTTGCTATAGAAATTTTTCTATATAAAAAAATTTCTATAGAACATTTCTTTAGAAAATGTTTCTATATGAAAGAATTTCTATAGAAAATTTTCTATATGAAAAAATTTTTATAAACTATTTTCTATATGAAATTTGAAAATAGAAAATTTGTCTATATGAAAAAATTTCTATAGAAAATTTTTCTATATGAAAAAACTTCTATAGAAAACTTTTCTATATGAAAAAATTTCTATAGAAAAATTTTCTATATGAAAAAATCTTTATAGAAAATTTTTCTATATAAAAAAACTTCTATAGAAAATTTTTCTATATGAAAAACCTACATAAAAAATTTCTATAGAAAATTTTTCTATATGAAAAAATTTCTATCGAAATTTGTTCTATATGAAAAAATTTCTATAGAACATTTTTTTATATGAAAAAATTTCTATAGAAAATTTTTCTATATGAAAAAATGTCTATAGAAAATTTTTCTATATGAAAAAATTTCTATAGAAAATTTTTCTATACAAAAAAATTTCTATAGAAAATTATATAAAAAATTTCTAAAGAAAATTTTCTATATGAAAAAATTTCTTTAGAAAATTTTTCGATATGAAAAAATTTCTTTAGAAAATTTTTCTATGTCAAAAAATTTGTACAGAAAATTTTTATAGAAAATTTTTTTAGATGAAAAAATTTGTATAGTTTCTTGATGAAAAAATTTCTATAGAAAATTTTTCTATACAAAAAAATTTCAATAGAAAATTTTTCTACTTGAAAAAAATTTTATAAAAACTTTTTCTAAATGAAAAAAATTTCTATAGAAAATTTTTCTATATAAAGAAATTTCTATAGAAAATTTTTCTATGTAAAAAAAATTTCTATAGAAAAAATTTCTATAGCAAATGTTTCCATAAGAAAATCTATATAAAAATTTCTATACAAATTTAATTTTCAAAAAATTTCCTATACATAACCAATTTTCGAAAAATTTCTTATGAATAGTCAATTTTCGAAATATTTCCTATAGAAAGTCAATTTTTGAAAAATTTCCTATAAAAAGTAAATTTTCGAAAAAATTCCTATAAATAGTCAATTTTCGAAAAATTTCTTAAAAATAGTTAATTTTCGAAAAATTTTCTATAAATTGACAATTTTCGAAGTAGTAAATTTTCTTAAAATTTCCTATAAATATTCAATTTTCGAAAAATTTCCTAAACATTTATTTTAATCCTCCTCAACCAAATACAGATTGACATTTCCCCCCAAAACAAATCGCTTTATTCTTTTTTTTTGTGCCCAAATCAAAAATTTATTAATTTATAGTTGCAAACATATTTACAACATTATTAATCAACAAAAACATGTTATTAAATCGGATTTTAAAAATCAATAAAATGAATGACTATTAAAAATTTTAGAAGGGGGAGTCATAACAACTAAAATAACCCACAAATACAAATTACTAAAGAAATAGTGAATTAAATAAATTTAATAGAATTTCAAATATAGAAAAAAAAAAAATTTCAAAGATTTAAATTTGAATTGTGGGCCGTCGCTTGGTAAAGCTTGACTTGATGTTTTTGGCTTTTATAAATTTTAATTTTTTTCCACCTACTGGCAAAAATCAATTTAATTCATGTGGCACGTGCTTAAAATAGGAAATAGTACCTACATTTTTCTAGCAATTTTTTTTGTGGTTATTTTAAATTTTGGACTTAAATTTTATTTAAGATTTGTTAGATTTATTTTATTTGTGCTATTAGGTCCGTCTGTCTGTCTGTCCTTAACTGATACTGTCAGTTCATATTTCTGGCTAATAATAGATATTGGCAAATAATTTGTTTCATTTCTGTTGGGTTTTAGGTCTTTTTGATTTTGATAGAAGCGTTTTTTTTTGTTTTGTCTCGATTATATTGAAAATGAACTGTAACAAATTGTTTTGGCCATTAGTCCAATCGAAGTGGTGCTGGTAATTTTGTTGTAGTCATAGTTCGGCAATTGGTGATTGTACTGGGAATTGTTGCTAGAAGCCGGTCTCTGATCAGTCTTGGTATCAAAACGGACGCTTGCCACTCAAAAAAGAAAAAAAGCATAGCATTCGGGCAACGTCATTCACTATAAAACGTCAGCGCATTTTGGGTGGTTAATTGCCTATGGCTTATTTTTATTTTTATATTTCTTGGCATTTTTTTCGATTACAAATTCCTTTTGTTGTTGACTTGTATGTGATAAAAGGAAGGAAAACCTTCAACAATTTTTTTTAAATGAATTTACCTTATTTCCAGCTTGCAATCTGTTTTTCTAGAGTTTTTCTTTTCAAAAGATTTCGTCAGTAGCCATTTGTAAACGGGCAAAGAGGTCAACATTTGGCGTACGATCAGCCAAAGGCCATTTCATTTATTTAGTGTTTGATTTAGTTGGGGCGGCAAATATTCATTCCAATTGATGTTCATATTAAATCTAGAGCAATTGAAAGCTATAACTCCTGATTTTGCCATTGAGATCGTAAATAATTATTTGTTGGCCTTTGTTAACCCTTTTTGATTTGATTTAAAAATTGAATTTCCATTTAAACCCAGCAGTTTCAGTTTCTATATGAAAAAAATGCTATGGACAATTTTTCTCTATGCAAAAAAATTTCTAAAGAAAATTTTTCTTTATGAAAAAATTGTATAGAAAATTTTTCTAAATAAAAAAGTTTCTTTAGAAAATTTCTCTATGTGAAAAAATTTTAATAGAAAATTTTCTATATAAAAAATTTATACAGAAAATTTTTCTAGATAAAAGAATTTTTATAGAAAATTTTTTTATATGAAAAAAATTGTATAGAAAATTTTTCTAGATGAAAAAGATAGAAAATATTTATAGATAAAGAAATTTCTACAAAAATTCTATAGAAAACTTTTTTATCTTAAAAAATTTCTAAACAAATTTTTTCATATGAAAAATTTCTATTAAAATTTTTCTATATTAAAAAATGTATAGAAAATTTTTCTGTATGAAAAAATGTAGACATTTTTTGTATTTAAAAAAATTTCAATAGAAAATTTTTCTATAAGACAAACTTTTAATAAAAATTTTTCTATTAGAAAAAATTTCTATAGAAAATTTTTTTATATGAAAACATTTCCAAAGAAAATTTTTCTAAATGAAAAAAATTTTTAAATATGAAAAAATTTCATTAAAAAATTTTTCAATATAAAAAAAATTTTCAATATAAAAAAATTTTTATAAAAATTTTTCTATACGAAAAAATTCATTAAATTTTTCTATATTCAAAAAATTTCTAAAGACAATTTTTCTATTAGATAAAATTTCTAAAGAAATTTTTTCTATATGAAAAAAATTCTAAAGAAATTTTTCTATACGAAAAAATTTTGAATGAAATTCTATAGAAAATTTTTATATATGCAAAAATTTCTATAGATAATTTTTTATATGAAAAAATTTCTATAGAAAATTTTTCAATATAAAAAATCTCTAAAGAAAAAGATTTTTTCTATTTGAAAAAAAAAAAATGGTTTGAAGAAAATTTTTCATTAAGATAAAATTTCTAAAGAAATTTTTTCTATATGAAAATATTTCGAAGGAAAATTTTTCTGTATGAAAAATTTTCTAAAAAGAAATTGTTCTATATGAAAAAATTTCTATAGGAAATTTTTCTATATGAAAAAAATTCTAAAGATTTTTTTTCTATTTAAAAAAATTTCAATGCAAAATTTTTCTATAAGATAAAATTTTCATAGAAAATTTTTCTATAAGAAAAAATCTCTACAGAAAATTTTTGTATATGAAAACATTTTGAAAGAAAAATTTTTCTAAATGAAAAATTTTCTAAAGAAAATTTTTAAATATAAAAAAATTTCATTAAAAAAATGTTCTATGTGAAAAAATTTCTATAGAAAATTTTTCTATATAAAGAAATTTCTATAGAAAATTTTTCTAAATGAAAAAATTCTGGAGAAAATTTTTCTAGATAAAAAAATTTCTAAATAAAATTTTTAATATGAAAAAATTTCTATAGAAAATTTTTCCATATGAAAAAATTTCTACAGAAAATATTTCTAGATGATAAAATTTCTTTAGAAATTTTTTCTAAATAAACAAATTTCTATAGAAAATTTTTCTATATGAAAAAATTTCTAAAGAAAATTTTTCAAAATCAAAAAAATTTTATAGATGATTTTTCTATATGAAAAACTTTCTATAGAAAATGTTTCTATCTTAAAAAATGTGTAAAGAAAATTGTTCTAAATGAAAAAATTACTAAAGAAAATTTTTCTATATGAAAAAATTATTAAAAAAATCTTCTATATAAAAAAATTTCTAGAAAATTTTTCTATATGAAAAAATTTCTAAAAAAGTTTTATATGAAAAAAATTCTATATAAAAAATTTTTATAGAAAATTTTTCTATATGAAAAAATTTCTATAGACAATTTTTCTATATGAAATAATTTCTATAGAAAATTTTTTCTAGAAGAAACAATTTCTTTAGAAAATTTTTCTATATGAAACAATTTCTATAGAAAACTTTTTTTAGATGAAAAAATTTCTATAGAAAATTTGTCTACATGAAAAAATTTCTATAGAAAATTTTTCTAGATGAAAAAAAGTCTATAAAAAATTTTTTCTGGATGAAAAAATTTCTATAGAAAATTTTTATATATGAAAAAATTTCTATAGAAAATTTTTCTATATGAAAAAATTTCTATAGAAAATTTTTCTATATGAAAAAATTTCTATAGAAAATTTTTTTATATGAAAAAATTTCAAAAGAAAATTTTTCTATATGAAAAAATTTCTATAGAAAATTTTTCTATATGAAAAACTTTCTATAGAAAATTTTTCTATATGAAACAATTTCTATAGAAAATTTTTTCTATATGAAACAATTTCTATAGAAAATTTTTCTATATGAAACAATTTCTATAGAAAATTTTTTCTAGATGAAAAAATTTCGATAGAAAATTTGTCTAGATGAAAAAATTTCTATAGAAAATTTTTCTAGATGAAAAAATTTCTATTAGAAATTTTTCTAGATGAAATAATTTATATAGAAAATTTTTCTATATGAAAAAATTTCTATAGAAAATTTTTCTATATAAAAAAATTATATAGAAAATTTTTCTATATGAAACAATTTCTATAGAAAACTTTTCTAGGTGAATAAATTTCTATAGAAATCTTTTCTAGGTGAAAAAATTTCTATAGAAAATTTTTCTAGATGGAAAAAATGTTTATAGAAAATTTTTCTAGATGAAAAAATTTCTATAGAAAATTTTTCGACACGAAAACATTGCTATAGAAAATTTTTCTATATACAAAAATTTTATAGAAAATTGTTCTATATAAAAAAATTCTATAGAAATTTCTATAAATTTTTCTATATGAAAAAGTTTCTAACTCTATTAAAGGCATTTGGAGTGATATACAGACTTTGGTACTGCTGGGCATTTATATACATATGTAATACATATTACGTATGCATGTATGTGTGCTTGCCTATTTTTCCTGCCAATATTTTAATTATTTTGTTTTTGTCAAATTTTATTAGTTAACACAAAAATATTTAATCTTTTTTGAATGTTGTTTTTTTTTTGTTTTGGCTGAAGGAAATTGGCTACATTCCTAGTTAATCGCTTTGGCTCACAAACATAAGGAGGTACATACACGAATGTTGATCTATATTTTAACGTATGTGCATAAGTTACTAACTTACTCATACATATGTTATCGCACTTATAAGATGACGTTAAATAATTGACTTCAAATTATTCATTCACTTTTGGTGGCTTGCTACTACATACAGCCGCCAAACAGTTGAGAGCTTAAAATATTTTAAAATATATAGGATAAATCAGACTATAAGGCTCACTATATCGGGGTATACAAATTTCCTTTAAATAATGAATTTTCGAAAAATTTCATATCAATAGTTAACTTTCGAAATCCTATATAAATAGTCAATTATAGAAAAATTTCTTATAAAAAGTCAATTTTCGAAAAATTCCTTTCAAATAGTCAATTTTTAAAAAATTTACAATAAATAGTAAATTTTCGAAAAATTTCCTAAAAATAGCCACTTTTCAAAAAATTTCCTATAAATAGTCATTTTTTAAAAAAATTTCATATAAATAGTCAATTATCGAAAAATTTCCTATAAATTGTCAGTTATCGAAAAATTCAATACTCAATTTTCGAAAAATTTCCTATAAATAGTAAATTTTCGAAAAATTTCCTATAAATAGTCAATTTTCGTAAAATTTTCTAAAAATAGTCAATTTGCAAAAAATTTCCTATAAATAGTCAATTTTCGAAAAATTTCCTATAAATAGTCAATTTTCGAAAAATTTCCTATAAATAGTCAGTTTCCGAAAAATTACCTATAAATAGTAAATTTTCAAAAAATTTCTTATAAATAGTAAATTTTCGAAAAATTTCCTATAAATAGTAAATTTTTGAAAAATTTCCTATAAATAGTAAATTTTTGAAAAATTTCCTATAAATAGTAAATTTTCGAAAAATTTCCTATAAATAGTAAATTTTCGAAAAATTTCCTATAAATAGTCAATTTTCGAAAAATTTCCTATAAATAGTCAATTTTCGAAAAACTTCCTATAAATAGTCAATTCTCTACCCACTGTCAACTTTTCTATAGAAAACTCTTCCCACTGTCAACTTTTCTATAGAAAACTCTTCCCACTGTTAATTTTTCTATAGAAAATTCTTTCCACCGTCAACTTTTCTATAGAAAACTCTTCCCACTGTCAACTTTTCTATAGAAAATTCTTCCTACTGTCAACTTTTCTATAGAAAACTCTTCTCACCGTCAACTTGTTTATAAAAAAACTCTTCTTACTGTCAACTTTTCTATAGAAAACTCTATCCACTGTCAACTTTTCTATAGAAAACTCTATCCACTGTCAACTTTTCTATAGAAAACTCTTCCCATTGTCAACTTTTCTATAAAAATTCTTCCCACTGTCATTTTTTCTATAAAAAACTCTTCCCACTGTCAACTTTTCTATAGAAAACTCTATCCACTGTCAACTTTTCTATAGAAAACTCTATCCACTGTCAACTTTTCTATAGAAAACTCTTCCCATTGTCAACTTTTCTATAGAAAACTCTTCCCACTGTAAACTTTTCTATAGAAAACTCCTCCCACCCTCAACTTTCTATAGAAATTTCTTCCCACTGTCAACTTTTCTAAAGAAAACTCTTCCCACTGTCAAGATTTCTATAGAAAACTCTTCCCACTGTCAAGTTTTCTATAGAAAACTCTTCCCACTGTCATTTTTTCTATAAAAAACTCTTCCCACTGTCAACTTTTCTTTAGGAAACTCTTCCCACTGTCAAATTTTGTATAGAAAACTTTTCCTTCTGTGAAAACTCCTCCTACTACTTTTTTATAAAAACTCTTCCAACTATCAACTTTTCTATAAAAAACTCTTCCCACTGTCAACTTTTCTATAAAAAACTCTTCCCACTGTCAACTTTTCTTTAGGAAACTCTTCCTACTGTCAAATTTTCTATAGAAAACTTTTCCTACTGTGAAAACTCCTCCTACTACTTTTTTATAAAAACTCTTCCCACTGTCATTTTTTCTATAAAAAACTCTTCCCACTGTCAACTTTTCTTTAGGAAACTCTTCCCACTGTCAAATTTTCTATAGAAAACTTTTCCTACTGTGAAAACTCCTCCTACCACTTTTTTTATAAAAACTCTTCCAACTGTCAACTTTTCTATAAAAAACTCTTCCCACTGTCAACTTTTCTTTAAAAAACTCTTCCCACTGTCAGCTTTTCTTTAGGAAACTCTTCCCACTGTCAAATTTTCTATAGAAAATTTTTCCTACTGTGAAAACTCCTCCTACCACTTTTTTATAAAAACTCTTCCAACTGTCAACTTTTCTATAAAAAACTCTTCCCACTGTCAACTTTTCTATAGAAAACTTTTCCTACTGTGAAAACTCCTCCTACCAAAGCCAGAATCAAGTCTATACTAATGATTAAAGTATAGTCCAGACTGTGGATCAAACTGTCTCAGTACAGTCAGAACTTAATATAAGTCTTAAGTTGGGGCTGTAGATCAGACTATAGTTCCGATTGTAGATCACACTATAAATCAGTTTTAGAGACTTTCAAATATCAGCTCCAATATTTTCACGACTGTGTTGGCTGCTTCTTAGCCGCCTTTTTGCTTCCTTCTATTTTGTGTTTACAATTGAAAAATGTTTTTTACGCCTGCGCCATCGAAGTTGACTGTTTGAAAAATTTGCTGATGTCTGGATGCTTGAACGCTTGACTCCAGCCTAACCAGGTATTCCTTTGGCAACACCATATCATTTACCAAACGTGTTGCCACATAACAAATAAGAATTTAATGCGTTTCCATGTTAAATGCCAACGAAAAAACATTAAATATATTTTAACCATAAGAAAAATCTATCCATAAGAATAAAAAAAAAAAAAATGAAACCAAGACAAAAAGAAATGCTGGTATATAACAATTATGCTACGATCTAAAGGCGGTTGACTACTAAAATTTTGCGGTTTTTTTGTCCATGGTAGCCAATTGCTTTTGGTGCTCAGTTTCAAACAACAAACAAACGCCTAATGGCTTTAACACATTGAATTTCTTTAAACAATTAGATGAATAGAATTGTTTAGTTTCGAATTAAACCCACAAAAAAAAAGTTAAAAGACCACTTGGGAGTAGCTCACAGAAGAGACACACATTCCGATGTCGATATTTTATGACGGTGCCACTTTCTTTAAAACAATTCTTGGCTTTTCAGTTGCGTTAATTCGTTTGTTTAGGCTTTGCCTAAAGCTTAGAAGAAAATTTTAAGATTTTTCTTTGTTTTCCAAGAAGCCAAAAGAAATGGTAAATTGTGAGAAGTATTTTAACTCTAGCTGGCTGGTCATGGAAAAGACAATGTAACCACTTATTATAGTCCAAGCTTTTTTGTTTTCCTGGCAGCTTAATTCAACTGTCCGTTAAGTTAAGCCTGAGGCGGCTTTGACGGCACTTCCACACAATTATTCAATATTTTTTATGGGTGGTCGTTAACTTAAGTCCTACATTCTGGTCAATTTTCTTTAATTAGATTTATGATTGTATTTATTTCTATTTGTTAAATGAAAATATTTGTAACTAAATCTAAGATAAAAAATTAGAATTAATCATTAATTGGTTTGAATTTTCTAGTTTTTACGCCGATCTATAAAATAGATCAAATTATGGTTTAGACCAAGGTTGGCCAAAGAAAAAACGTTTTTTCTCTTCGCACCGACGACTTTTCTATAGAAAACTCTTCCCACCGATAACATTTCTAAAGAAAACTCTTGCCACAGACAACTTTTCTAAAGAAAAATCTTGACATCGAAAACTTTTCTACAGAAAACTCTTCCCACCGACAACTTTTCTACAGAAAACTCTTCCCACCGACAACTTTTCTACAGAAAACTCTTCCCATCGACAACTTTTCTATAGAAAATTCTTCCTACCGACAACTTTTGTATAGAAAACTCTTCCCACCGACAACTTTTTTATAGAAAACTCTTCCTACTATCAACTTTTCTAAAGAAAACTCTTTCTACTGTCAACCTTTCTATAAAAAAGTCTTCCTACTATCAAATTTTTTTTCGAAAAATTTCTCCTAAATAGTCAATTTATAAAAAATTTCATATAAAAAATAAATTTCCTCTAAATAATCAATTTTCGAAATAATTTTTTATAAATAGTCAATTCTCGAAAAAAATCCTATACATAGTCAATTTTCGAAAAATTTCCTTTAAATAGTCAATTTTTGAAAAATTTCCTATAAATAGTCAATTTTCGAAAAATTTCTTATAAATAGTCAATTTTCGAAAAATTTGCTATAAATAGTCAATTTTCGAAAAATATCCTATAAATAGTCAATTTTCGAAAAATATCCTATAAATAGTCAATTTTCGAAAAATTTCCTATAAATAGTCAATTTTCGAAAAATTTCCTATAAATAGTCAATTTTCGAAAAATTTCCTATAAATAGTCAATTTTCGAAAAGTTTCCTATAAATAGTCAATTATTGAAAAATTCCTTATAAATAGTCAATTTTGGAAAAATTTCCTATAAATAGTAAATTTTCGAAAAATTTCCTATAAATAATCAATTTTCGAAAAATTTCCTATAAATAGTCAATTTTCGAAAAATTTCCTATAAATAGTCAATTTTCGAAAAATATCCTATAAATAGTCAATTTTCGAAAAATTTCCTATAAATAGTCAATTTTCGAAAAATTTCCTATAAATAGTCAATTTTCGAAAAATTTCCTATAAATAGTCAATTTTCGAAAAATTTCCTATAAATAGTCAATTTTCGAAAAATTTCCTATTAACAGTCAATTTTCGAAAAATTTCCTATAAATAGTCAATTTTCGAAAAATTTCCTATAAATAGTCAATTTTCGAAAATTTCCTATAAATAGTCAATTTTCGAAAAATTTCCTATAAATAGTCAACTTTCGAAAAATTTTCGATAAATAGTTAATTTTTGAAAAATTTCCTTTTAGTAGTCAATTTTCGAGAAATTTCCTATTAGTAGTCAATTTTCGAGAAATTTCCTATAAAAAGTCTATTTTCGAAAAATTTCCTATAAATAGTCAATTTTCAAAAAATTTCATATAAATAGTCAATTTTTGAAAAATTTCCTATAAATAGTAAATTTTTGAAAAATTTCCTATAAATAGTCAATTTTCAAAAAATTTCATATAAATAGTCAATTTTTGAAAAATTTCCTATAAATAGTAAATTTTTGAAAAATTTCCTATAAATAGTAAATTTTTGAAAAATTTCCTGTAAATATTTAATTTGTAGAAAAATTTATTTAAACTCTAATTTAAAGTTTTAAAGGCTCCTTTCCATTTTGGAGTCTTTTTATGTAATTTTAAAATATACAAATTGGATTTTGCTTTATTTTTATTCTGAAACAACATCCGGCAATTTACTCTTTAATAAAACGTTTAAAACTTAGCAAAAATGTTTTAGTTTTATTTTTTTCCAATTAAACGATTAACCCAAAAAAAAGAACATTACTTTAGTTAAAGGAACTAAATACAAAAATTACTAGTGATACAATTTAAAAACGACTTAAAGTCAAAGTTAATATCAAGTACCCACGAGTAAATATTTTTGTGTTCTTACAAAAAAAAAAAAAAAATGTAATTGCTTAAGAAAAGTAGGTATTATTTTCAAATGAAAACCCACATAGGAATACGTGACTTTATTTTGAAATTCTACTTTTTTCATACTTTAATTCTGTTGCAGTTCCAAATTGTCAACGCCAGTTTTTTTCGATGGTTGGTTTTACTTGTCTTTCGATTTTTGCTGTAAAGTTCTGTTCTTTCGCGCTTGTTATTTCTTGTTGAAGTTATTAACAACAATTCGACTTAACCTCAATCACTTCTTGTACATCGGAATGGAATAAAATGAATTTGTAACAGAATTTAAAACAATTCTCAAGCATGAGCTTTTATGAGATTTTAAGAACGAAGGGTATCAAAGCAGAGTTATAAAGGTGTCAATTCTATTAGATTCTAAGTGACAAATATTAAATTTTAGTAGAATAAGATTAAGATTAACTTAATCCTCAATTACATCCAAAATAATTAATATTAAGTTGCTTTTTATAAACTGTGTTATTTAGTATTTACAGAGGAATGCAAAATAAAGAAAACAAACTTTTGACTATTTACAGTAAATTTTTCGAAAATTGACTATTTATTTTGAACATTGACTATTTATAGGAAATTTTTCAAAAATTGACTCTTAATAGATAATTGTTTTGAAAATTGGCTATTTATAGGAAATTTTTTGAAAATTGACTATTTATAGGAAATTTTTCGAAATTTGACAATTTATAGAAAATTTTTCGAAAATTGACTATTAATAGGAAATTTTTCCAAAATTGACTATTTATAGGAAATTTTTCCAAAATTGACTGTTTATAGGAAATTTTTAGAAAATTGACTATTTATAGGAAATTTTTCGAAAATTGACTATTTATAGGAAATTTTTCGAAAATTGACTATTTATAGGAAATTTTTCGAAAATTGACTATTTATAGGAAATTTTTCGAAAATTGACTATTTATAGTAAATTTTTCGAAAATTGACTATTTATTTTGAACATTGACTATTTATAGGAAATTTTTCAAAAATTGACTCTTAATAGATAATTGTTTTGAAAATTGGCTATTTATAGGAAATTTTTTGAAAATTGACTATTTATAGGAAATTTTTCGATATTTGACAATTTATAGGAAATTTTTCGAAAATTGACTATTTATAGGAAATTTTTCCAAAATTGACTATTTATAGGAAATTTTTCCAAAATTGACTGTTTATAGAAAATTTTTAGAAAATTGACTATTTATAGGAAATTTTGCGAAAATTGACTATTTATAGGAAATTTTTCGAAAATTGACTATTTATAGGAAATTTTTCGAAAATTGACTATTTATAGGAAATTTTTCGAAAATTGACTATTTATAGAAAATTTTCAAAAATTTTTCGAAAATTGACTATTTATAGGAAATTTTTCAAAAATTTACGATTTATAGGAAATTTTTCAAAAATTGACTATTTATAGGAAATTTTTCGAAAATTGACTATTTATAGGAAATTTTTTTTCGAAAATTGACTATTTATAGGAAATTTTTTCGAAAATTGACTATTTATAGGAAATTTTTCGAAAATGGACTATTTATAGGAAATTTTTCGAAAATTGACTATTTATTTGAAATTTTTCGAAAATTGACTATTTATAGGAAATTTTTCAAAAAATTGACTATTTATAGGAAATTTTTCGAAATTGACTATTTATAGGAAATTTTTCGAAAATTGACAATTTATAGGAAATTTTTCGAAAATTGACTATTTATAGGAAATTTTTGGAAAATTGACTATTTATAGGAAATTTTTGGAAAATTGACTATTTATAGGAAATTTTTCAAAAATTGACTATTTATAGGAAATTTTTCGAAAATTGACTATTTATAGGAAATTTTTCGAAAATTGACTATTTATAGGAAATTTTTCGAAAATTGACTATTTATAGGAAATTTTTCGAAAATTGACTATTTATAGGAAATTTTTCGAAAATTGACTATTTATACGAAATTTTTCGAAAATTGACTATTTATAGGAAATTTTTCCAAAATTGACTATTTATAGGAAATTTTTCGAAAATTGACTATTTATAGGAAATTTTTCGAAAATTGACTATTTATAGGAAATTTTTGGAAAATTGACTATTTATAGGAAATTTTTGGAAAATTGACTATTTATAGGAAATTTTTCAAAAATTGACTATTTATAGGAAATTTTTCGAAAATTGACTATTTATAGGAAATTTTTCAAAAATTGACTATTTATAGGAAATTTTTCGAAAATTGACTATTTATAGGAAATTTTTCGAAAATTGACTATTTATAGGAAATTTTTCGAAAATTGACTATTTATAGGAAATTTTTCGAAAATTGACTATTTATAGGAAATTTTTCGAAAATTGACTATTTATAGGAAATTTTTCGAAAATTGACTATTTATAGGAAATTTTCAAAAATTTTTCGAAAATTGACTATTTAAAGGAAATTTTTCAAAAATTTACGATTTATAGGAAAATTTTCAAAAATTGACTATTTATAGGAATTTTTTCGAAAATTGACTATTTATAGGAAATTGTTTTTCGAAAATTGACTATTTATAGGAAATTTTTTCGAAAATTGACTATTTATAGGAAATTTTTCGAAAATGGACTATTTATAGGAAATTTTTCGAAAATTGACTATTTATAGGAAATTTTTCGAAAATTGACTATTTATAGGAAATTTTTCGAAAATTGACTATTTATAGGAAATTTTTGGAAAATTGACTATTTATAGGAAATTTTTCGAAAATTGACTATTTATAGGAAATTTTTCGAAAATTGACTATTTATAGGAAATTTTTCGAAAATTGACTATTTATAGGAAATTTTCAAAAATTTTTCAAAAATTGACTATTTATAGGAAATTTTTCAAAAATTGACGATTTATAGGAAATTTTTCAAAAATTGACTATTTATAGGAAATTTTTCGAAAATTGACTATTTATAGGAAATTTTTTTTCGAAAATTGACTATTTATAGGAAATTTTTTCGAAAATTGACTATTTATAGGAAATTTTTCGAAAATGGACTATCTATAGGAAATTTTTCGAAAATTGACTATTTATTGGAAATTTTTCGAAAATTGACTATTTATAGGAAATTTTTCAAAAAATTGACTATTTATAGGAAATTTTTCGAAATTGACTATTTATAGGAAATTTTTCAAAAATTGACTATTTATAGGAAATTTTTCGAAAATTGACTATTTATAGGAAATTTTTGTTTTGACTATTTATAGGAAATTTTTCGAAAATTGACTATTTATAGGAAATTTTTCGAAAATTGACTATTTATAGGAAATTTTTCGAAAATTGACTATTTATAGAAAATTTTTCGAAAATTGACTATTTATAGAAAATTTTTCGAAAATTGACTATTTATAGGAAATTTTTCGAAAATTGACTATTTATAGGAAATTTTTCGAAAATACTTTTTATAGGAAATTATTATTTTTTATAGAAAACTCTTCCCACCTTCAACTTTTCTATAGAAAACTCTTCCCACCTTCAACTTGGCTATAGAAAACTTCTCCCACCTTCAACTTTTCTATAGAAAACTTCTCCCACCTTCAACTTTTCTATAGAAACCTCTTCCCACCTTTAACTTTTCTATAGAAAACTCTTCCCACCTTCAACTTTTCTATAGAAAACTCTTCCCACCTTCAACTTTTCTATAGAAAACTCTTCCCACCTTTAACTTTTCTATAGAAAACTCTTCCCACCTTCAACTTTTCTATAAAAAACTCTTCCCACTTTCAACTCTTCCATAGAAAAGTTCTGGGTTTTATATGCTTGTGGTTTATATTCTTTGTTACTCTATTCATTCCCTGAGTGTGTAGAAGAATTACTTTTACATATAGAATCACAAATTGTATAATACAAAACTATTACGACAAAAAAAATGAAAAAAGTAACAAAAATCTATTGCAAAATGTCACTTTTAATTGAGTAACCTTGATGATTGTGGTAATAGGAAAAAAAGTTAAGAATAAAGAATGACAACAACTGATTGAACTTAAAAGACAGAGATGGGCTAACTGAACCCTAAATGTCTATAATAAAGCACGATCACTTTTACTAAGAGCTTTAAAAGCGTGTTTTAAGTTTAAATTATAAAAAAATTTTGATTTGTTTAATACCAATTTTTCTAATCTTATCTTAAACTGTATAATTCTTGTCATCATAATAACTTTAAGATCATAACAGATTTGTCGTGATCGTAACATGATCACTTTTTCTTCTTATATTTCACATGGTGATTACTAAGTGATCATAGTATAATCGTGTTTAATATTATGATAAGGTACAAATTCTTATTATTTGATAACACTGATTATTGTCATGATCATAACTATATTTTAAGAGATTAGTAGTGGATCCTTTAATATCGTGACCGTAATTTGTATAAATGAGATAAAAATCCAAGACCTAGAAACATTTTGTTAAATCGAACTAAGAAGCATTTTCGCTAATCTCGTACCTCATATTGCCCATTTCACACGATCTAAACAAATTTCAAAAATTGTTTACAACCATAAGATCTTGTTTGTAAAACAATTACCATCTTAAGAACAACACCATTCCATTTATGTTCCACTCAAGGCCATTGCAAAATTTCAACTATAAAAAAATAAAATAAAAGATAGAATTGTTGAAGGAAAAAATAAAATTAAAGAACTAAACCCAAATGAAACTAAACGTTTCGAATTGTGATAAAAAAAGAGACCAAGTAACCCAGTTAAGGTGAGTGTATAAGGGTGAAGGTGATTTATGTATGCAAAGATATCGATCTTAAGAACCAACTACAAAACTTATGTTAAGGTAAAAAAAGATTTTTAAAATAAAATTGTTTGAGTCATATGTAAAAAGATAACGATTGAGAAGTGGTATTCAACTAATTTTTATTGAAGATCTATAGAAAAGATGTGAATACATCTCATGATCAAAATATGATCAGTTTTAATATCATTAGTTGATTTTACTTTATATTTATACATTTTTTTTTTAAATTTTCTATTTTATAGGAAATTTTCGAAAATTGACTATTTTATAGGAAATTTTCGAAAATTGACTGTTTTATAGGAAATTTTCGAAAATTGACTATTTTATAGGAAATTTTCGAAAATTGACTATTTTATAGGAAATTTTCGAAAATTGACTATTTTATAGGAAATTTTCGAAAATTGACTATTTTATAGGAAATTTTCGAAAATTGACTATTTTATAGGAAATTTTCGAAAATTGACTATTTTATAGGAAATTTTCGAAAATTGACTATTTTATAGGAAATTTTCGAAAATTGACTATTTTATAGGAAATTTTCGAAAATTGACTATTTTATAGGAAATTTTCGAAAATTGACTATTTTATAGGAAATTTTCGAAAATTGACTATTTTATAGGAAATTTTCGAAAATTGACTATTTTATAGGAAATTTTCGAAAATTGACTATTTTATAGGGAATTTTCGAAAATTGACTATTTTATAGGAAATTTTCGAAAATTGACTATTTTATAGGAAATTTTCGAAAATTGACTATTTTATAGGAAATTTTCGAAAATTGACTATTTTATAGGAAATTTTCGAAAATTGACTATTTTATAGGAAATTTTCGAAAATTGACTATTTTATAGGAAATTTTCGAAAATTGACTATTTTATAGGAAATTTTCGAAAATTGACTATTTTATAGGAAATTTTCGAAAATTGACTATTTTATAGGAAATTTTCGAAAATTGACTATTTTATAGGAAATTTTCGAAAATTGACTATTTTATGGAAATTTTCGAAAATTGACTATTTTATAGGAAATTTTCGAAAATTGACTATTTTTTAGGAAATTTTCGAAAATTGACTATTTTTTTATAGGAAATTTTTGAAAATTGACTATTTTTTTAAGAAATTGTCGAAAATTGACTATTTTTTTAAGAAATTTTCGAAAATTGACTTTTTTTAAAGCAAATTGTCGAAAATTGATTTTTTTATAGCAAATTTTCGAAAATTGACTATTTTATAGGAAATTTTCGAAAATTGACTATTTTTTATAGGAAATTTTCGAAAATTAAGTATTTTATAGGAAATTTTCGAAAATTGACTATTTTTTAGAGGAATTTTCGAAAATTGACTATTTTTTATGGGAAATTTTCGAAAATTGACTATTTTTTATAGGAAATTTTCGAAAATTGACTATTTTTTATATTAAACTTTCGAAAATTGACTATTTTTTATAGGAAACTTTCGAAAATTGACTATTTTTTATAGGAAATTTTCGAAAATTGACTATTTTTTTTATAGGAAATTTTCGAAAATTGACTATTTTTTATAGGAAATTTTCGAAAATTGACTATTTTTTATAGGAAATTTTCGAAAATTGACTATTTTTTATAGGAAACTTTCGAAAATTGACTATTTTTTATAGGAAACTTTCGAAAATTGACTATTTTTTATAGGAAATTTTCGAAAATTGACTATTTTTTTTATAGGAAATTTTCGAAAATTGACTATTTTTTATAGGAAATTTTCGAAAATTGACTATTTTTTATAGGAAATTTTCGAAAATTGACTATTTTTTATAGGAAACTTTCGAAAATTGACTATTTTTTATAGGAAACTTTCGAAAATTGACTATTTTTTATAGGACATTTTCGAAAATTGACTATTTTTTTTATAGGAAATTTTCGAAAATTGACTATTTTTTATAGGAAATTTTCGAAAATTGACTATTTTTTATAGGAAATTTTCGAAAATTGACTTTTTTAAAGCAAATTTTGAAAATAGTATTTTTATAGCAAATTTTCCAAAATTGTTTTTTTTTTAATAGCAAATTTTCGAAAATTGACATTTTTATAGCAATTTTCGAAAATTGACTATTTAATAGGAAATTTCGAAAACTTACTATTTATAGGAATATAAATCTTTTTGCTTATAATTATGTTGGTTTTTACAATCAAAAGACTTAAGAAACAAATTTTAAAAAATATCAATGAAAGACTTAAGACACGAACTTATTTCAT